>JAABOM020000002.1:5480648-5500532 GCA_011800125.2 Solanum clarkiae
TCAAAGCATACCAAAAAGGAAAGATAGTCTTTAATACATAGCATAGGAATGAAACCAATGTCCTCGGAATGGAGGACACACCAACTAGCTTGATGATACCACTAGCTATGTGGAGGAGGAGGATGGCCAAATGGAGCTTCGATTCCTACATGGTAACATTATGTAGGCATAGAGATGCATTATTACGTTTGAACGTACTAAGTATGTAGGAATGCAATGCAACAAGAGATAGGCAACATAATCAAAATGCATAACAATAGGCAATAGGCATACTATAACAATATGGCATGTATGATCAATGCATAAGTAAAACATGCTTAACTAACCCATGCTCATTTAGGATATTATATGTGTAGAAGAGACCAAGTTAGATTTCCAAAGTACGAACCTCTTGGTAGGTTGGTGATGATGCCACCCCATTACTTAGGTTGTGAAGTACAAGCCCCTCACTAGGTTGGAAATGATGTCGCCTCATCACCTAGGTGCAGAAGTACAAACTCTTCACTAGGTTGATGAGTACAAACCCTCATCTAGGTTACTGATGATGTCGCCCCATCACTAGGTGGAGAAGTATAAACCCTTCACTAGGTTGGTGATGATGTCGCCCCATCACCTAGGATGAGAAGTACAAACCCTTCACTAGGTTGATGAGAACAAACCCCCATCTAGGTTAGTGATGATTTCACCCCATTACTAGGTGGAGAAGTACAAACCCTTCACTAGGTTGATGGTGATTCCGGCCCATCACCTAGGTGGAGAAGTACAAACCCTTCACTAGGTTGATGAGTACAAACCCCCATCTAGGTTATCCGAGTTCTTTGTTCCCCCAGATTGGGCATTGTCTAATGCAATATTTTATATAGAATTTATCATATACACAAACTCATTTACTCATCATATAGTCAATCATATCATATCTCATGCTTTAGACCTTCAATTCCTCAAGAAACCATAACCGGACATTTTATCAAACACTTAGAGGGTGTGTAATGCTACTATAAAACCATGAAATATAGAGATGAAATCATGCAAGAAAATCCTTTGTAAAACAATCAATCAACACCTTGGATCACCCTCAAACAATATACATCAAAACCCCTCCTTAAATCTTATAATAGATCAAAGATTTATAGCTCAAAACATAGCAAAACAATCACAATTTTATATAGCTTTGACATAGTGCAGTGAATTTCATAATAAGCAAGACCCATTTGTAAATCAACTTTAAGTCATGCAATTGAGTAAAAAGGAGATTAGGGCACCATGGTTGGAAGGACCCAATGGTTGAAACCAACATACCTTTGCTTTGGAGAAGCTCTTGAAGAAGATTTTAATGGAGAATTGAAGCTTGAATGAAATCCTTAAGATTGGTCTTGAGTTTTGGGACTTAAATCTTGAGAGAAATATTAGCCTAAGTGTTTGAGTGAGTATTAGGGAATGTTTAGGATGATATGAGGCTAAAATAAGGGTAAGTATAGGTACTTTCAAGTATGGGAACCCTTAGGCCCAAGACTTGAAAGTCTTGGACCGAAATTAAAAAAAATAACCAAAATAACACTCCACGATGCAGATTACTCACTGGAATTCGCATTTCTGCACAAATGAGTTCTACGAAAACTGATACAAATTCTTCATCCGAACTCGGAATGAGGTGAAACCAAGCACGTTAGAAAGCTAATTCAAATACGTTAAGTTGATAGGTTGTAGGCCACCTAGTTCTTTGTGTGCTAAGAGATATGTCCCTTTAAAGTTGACCCTCCTAAATCATGTTTTTGTGATTTTTTGGATTTTGATATGGTTGCTCTAAAATTTGAGTTAGACCCATTTCCCACTCAATTTGACCCCTTAAACAAGAATATGAAGTCAAATTTTCAAAATAACGAACGAAGTTTAGATATAAGAATATTATGATTTCGGGCACTTCCAGATACATTTTTGGGCACTTTTTGGGGTCGTTTCAATATTTTCCCCTTGGGAACATTCGTCCCCGAATGTCAAAGAAACGTACATGAGAAGAGTAATCATGAACAAATTAGCCGTAACAAGAATGCAATATTACATTTAAAACACCATTTTCAAAATCTCAACATAAGGGTAAAATCATCATAAACTTGTCAACTTAAATATGAATGCATATGAATGACATGGGGGCCGAAACATAAGACTTCACATGTCATCATAAGCTTGAATAGAATGAAAGAAATATGGATATTGGTTCTCCATGCCCGCACTGGCTCCCCGAGAAAGACATACGAATAGACTACTCTTCCAAAGGGCCTTGACGAACACTACATCCTCATCAATCAACTTCTTTACTCATGCATCTAACACCTCCACCGGGACCTCCTTCTAAGCCCACATATCCTCCATATCACCCATAATCTCAAAGAGTTCTATAGCACTAGAGCCACCAACACATCTCCTCAACCTAGAAACATAAAGAACCGAACAAACCATAATCATATCCCTAGGAAAATCTCATCCATATGCAACTTTACCAACTTTTTCTACACTCGAAAAGGACATCACAACCATAACTCATTTGTCAACCTTAACCACACCTATTCCACTTTTTGCCACGAACCACCATCTCCCCCTTGGGAGACAACCTCCACTCTATCATCTCTTCACCCAAAACTTCCAACCCTAATAAGACAGAATTAAGGCCTTACTTAATCTAGACCTCTCCAATCAAAGAAGATTTGGAACCATCAAGAATACTACACTACCATGCTCAACTTCCTCCAACCTAAACCCTCAATCTAGCCAAGCAATGGACCCCACTAGTCTCCTCCTTGCCACCATTATCTACACACACCAGACTACTTAGAGCACCAATCACAATACTAGCCCTACTGGAGAAACTAATGCACACTCATACCATAATCCTTAAAGAATTCTAACCACTTTTTTGCTATCCACAATGCACACCTATCATACCTAGCAAACAACCTCTCATCCTCCAAGACTTGTAATACACCCCCAAATAATTAACAACCTCTAAATAAATCAATACATCATTACTAGGGACCACCACAAACATACCAAGGTAGGGTTTTAAGACCCTATTCAAGAACCCACAAACACCACTAGTGCATAAGTCAACCAAACAACTCCATCAATACTAATAATGCTCATTCCTAGTCCGAAAAGACACTTAGGGATATCACCTACCTTTATCCTCACTTGCGGACAAAACCCGTACCAAAAATCAATCTTAGAGAAGTGACTAACCTATTATAGTTGACCAAATAGATCGACCCTCCTCAACAATCATATTACAACCTTACGGGTTCTATACTCACTGGAAGTATGCTATGCAAGTAGCCCAAACTACCCCAAGACCTACAATACCTCAAACTAAGTCCAACCGAGATCACAAGACAAGACTCTATGCAACGATAACATAAAGAAACCCTTACAGATCTCTTATAGCCACTATAGACTCACGCAACCATCCGAGACACACATGAACCCTATTAGGACAAAAGAATAACATAAGAGATAGCAACTCTCTGACCTATCAACTCACCTTACCCAGAACGTCGGTCACAACATTGGCCTTACTTAGGGTCAACTAAGTCATAGGAGAAGTAATAGAAGATGACATATTCACAACCTCCGGTATTAGCCCGCTAAGCCCAAGAAGCTCCTAATATTGGATGGGTTCAAAGGTCTAGGCCAATCTCTAATCACCTTCGTCTTACTAGGTTCCACTTTAATACCATCACCTGGTACCACACGACCTAGGAAGGTAACTTCTTACAACCAAACTCCCACTTCTCCTATTTAGCATCCAACTTTCTTCCTTAAACTTTGTAGTACTATCCTCAAATGACTCACATGCACTACCTCATTAGGGAAATGAGCCATCATATCATCACCAAAACCACCATAAGCCTATTAGAGTAAGGACTAAAGATCTTATTCATGAAACTTATAGGCATAACTGGTGTACTAGTCAAACCAAAAGACACTACCCCAATTTCAAAATATCGAAAAATTACATTCAAGGCCTCATCTACCACCACTAACAATTCTATAAACAAAAAAAATTAGGTCCAACACCTCCAATTCTCACAAGACGATAAATGCAACCCCTTAGAGATCAATAGTACCTTAAGACATGAAATTGACCTACCCCCCTTGCTATCACTTGATCACCATATCAAGACTCATCTACTCAAGGACGGATTCATTAGTGAGTTGGATTCTAACTCTACGGGTCCTACCACCAAAGGAGACACACATGCATGCAACTATCCCATTCCAAGTACCACATCAAATCTAAAAAGCCACAAGACAATACCCAATGCAATATGAACATGGAACATACATGGACTTTCCAGCAACAATATACCCAACCAAGAGGTAAACACCAAAGGTTCACATCACAACTCGGGACACACAAGAAGCCCACTAGCAACCAAAAGAAATAATGAGAGAAATAGTGAAACTTGGATCCATCAATATCAAAACCTTCAAATTACCTTCCTTTGCCTTCCTCTTCGAAGCGGCATGATCAACTAGAAGAGCAAAGAATATTCGTTAGAGGGGAAAACCCTTTCTCACTTCTAAAGCACGACATAGACCATGAAGAAGGGAAACATTTCCTAAAACATCTCATAGCCTTCTACTCATAGTTGTGGTGCACAACACAACCATGAATAAGACTCTAATCAGCGTGGTGTATTGGACTTCGAGGATCTATCAACCTACTGATCTGATGCCATCTTTGTCACGACCCAAGCCTGGAGCCTAGACATGACCGACGAATTGGGAACCCGAAGGAACCCCAACAAGCCATGTAGTATATCATCATACATCCTTGGTCGCGGAAGTAAGATAAATCAACATAAGAAACATAAACAAGGAAAATTGGGACTAAGGGGGAGAGACTTATATTTAAATAGCTTGAATATCATAAGTGAGTCAAAGCTCAAGCATAATACATATCTTGTCCGACACTACCTCTAACATAGAACTTATTGGGGGCCAAGACAAGCAGTCGTGCTCACCCTCATAGTCAAAGCATAGCAAAAAGGAAAGATAGTCTTTAATACATAGTATAGGAATGAAACCAATGTCCTCGGAATGGAGGACTCACCAATTAGCCTGAATGGATACCACTAGCCACGTGGAGGAGAATGATGGCCAAATGGAGCTCTGATTCCTACATGGTAACATCATATAGGCATAGAGTATACATTAGTACATTTGAATGTACTAAGTATGTAGGATGTAATGTAACGAGAGATAGGCAATATAATCAAAATGCATAGCAATAGGCAATAGGCGTAATATAAAAATATGACATGTATGATCAATGCATAAGTAAAACATGCTTAAGTAACACATTCTTATTTAGGATATCATATGTGTAGAAGAGATCAATCTAGAATTCCAAAGTACAAACCCCTTAGTAGGTTGGTGATGATGTCGCCCCATCACTTGGGTGGTGAGGTACAAAGCCCTCACTTGGTTGGTGATGATGTCGCCCCATCACCTAGGTGGAGAACTACAAACCCTTCACTAGGTTGATGATGATGTCACCCTATCACCTAGGTAGAAAAGTACAAACCCTTCACTAGGTTGATGAGTACGAACCCTCATCTAGGTTATCTGGGTTTTTAGTCCCCTCGGATTGAGCATGGTCTAATACAATACTTTATATATAATTTATTTTTATATATAAGCTCATTTTATCATCATAGAGTTAATCATACTATATCTCATGCTTTGGACCTTCAATTCCTCAAGAAATCATAACCGGACATTCTAAGAAACACATAGAGAGTGTGTAATGCTAGTATAAAACCATGAAATATAGAAATGAAATCATGCAAGAAAATTCTTTGTAAAACCATCAATCAACGCCTTACAACACCCTCAAGCAACATGCATCAAAACCCCTACTCAAATCTTACAACAGATCAAAGATTTATAGCTCAAAACATAGCAAAACAGACACAATTTTATATAGCTTTAACATAGTGTGCAGTAAATTTCATAATAAGCAAGACCTATTTGTAAATCAGTTTTAAATCATGAAATTTGAGTAAAAAGGAGATTATGGCACCATGGGTGGAAGGACCCAATTGTTGAAACCCACATACCTTAGCTTTGGAAACGCTCTTGAACAAGACTTTAATGGAGACTTGAAGCTTGAACGAAATCCTTGATGAAATTCTTAAGATTGGTCTTGAGTTTGGGACTTTATCTTGAGAGAAATATTAGTCTAAGTGTTTGAGTGAGTATTAGGGAATATTTAGGATGATATGCGTGTGAAATAGGCTAAGTATAGGTATTTTCAAGTATGGGAACCCTTAAGCCCAAGACTTGAAAGTCTTGGACCGAAATAAAAAAGAAACAAGACCAAAATAACACTCTGTGACGCGGATTATTCACTGGAATTTGCATTTTTGCACAAACGAGTTCTACGAAAACGGGCATAAATTCTTCATCTGAACTCGGAATGAGGTGAAACCAAGTGTGTTGGAAAGCTAATTCAAAGATCTTTAATTTGGTCAGTCTTGAGACATCCAATTCTTTGTGTGCTATGAGATATGCCCCTTTAAAATTGACCCTTCTAAATCGCATTTTTGCAATTTTTGGATTTTGATACAGTTGCTCTAAAATTTGGGTTAGACTCATTTTACCACTCAATTTGACCCCCTGAACAAGAATATGAAGTCAAATTTTTGAAATAATTAATGAATTTTTAGATATATGGAAATTATGATTCCAGACACTTCCAAGGCACATTTTTGAGCACTTTTTGAAGTCGTTTCATCATCACCAACCTAGTGAGGGGTTTGTACCTCACCACCTAAGGGATGGGACGGCATCATCACTAACCTACCATGGGATTTGTACTTCGAAAATCTAGCTTGGTCTCTTCTACACATATGATATCCTATATGAGCATGAGCTACTTAAGCATGTTTTACTTATGCATTGGTCATACATGCCATATTGTTATATTATGTCTATTGCCTATTGTTATGTATTTTGACTATGATGTCTAATTCTTATTGCATTGCATCTTACATACATAGTATATTCAAATATATTAACGCATACTCTATACCTACATGATATCACCATGTAGGAACCGGTGCCCAAGTTGATCATCCTCCTCCTCCACGTGGCTAGTTCGATACTACTCAAGCTAGTTGGTGAGTCCTCCACTTCGAGGACCTTAGTCTATGTCGATCTTATTATGTATTGAGACATTCTTCTTTAATATCTATTTTGACTATGAGGGTGAGCCTGGTTACTTTGTCTTGACCCTCGCTCTTATCTATGTATTAGAGGTGTTTGTTGGATATGTTATGTATCTATGCTAAGAGCCTTGATTCTATTGTTCTTGATGTCTATGATATGAGAATGCTTTCCTTTAGCTCCAGTTGTCCCACTTTATTATCTCTTGATGCTTGTTTATTTATTTTCGCAACCAAGGATATGTAATGATGTTCTAAAAGGCTTGCTTGGAGTCCCTTCGAGTCCCCTTTGTGCCGTGTCACGCCTAGGCCCTAGGCTTGGGTCGTGACAAGGTAAGTGTAGTCCCGATATATCAGCCTATTGAGGTTTTGAAATGGATTGGACCGGTCGCATCCGTATTAGCCCTACCTCTAGCGTGGCTATATAGTCTGCTTTCCCATACCGATGTTGCACCGGTGTATTTCGGATAAGTTACATATACTCTAGTATGATTTTGTTGAGTTAGACAATTGTCAAATATTGTTAAGGGAGGTTTTGGCGGAAGGATATTCTACAAGTTGTACCTGGACTTATAGTGGCCATTGTGAGTGGCTGATTATGGTTGTTGGGCTGACTATTGTGTTGTGTAGCATGAATTAGGTGACTTATAAGCACTGATGGCTATTGTTGTTGTTCTTGCCAAGGGTTGATTGTTAAATGCTACAGAATGAGGGATGAATGGTAATAGTTATCGAGACCTTATTTGAGAAGTGATATATGGTTGTCTAGGTACTAAGGGAAGTACAGGGAGCCTTTTAGTGGGTGACATGTTGGGTTACTACACACCCTGATGTCCAGTCTAGGGTATCATCTGAGTTTATCATGCCTGATGTCTAGTCTAGGGTATCATTTGAGTTCATCACGCTCTGATATCTAGTCCACGGCATTTTTTGAGGTCCAGTCCAGGCATGATCTGAGGGCCAGTCCAAACCAGGGTACTTATTGAGTTGCATTTGTGGTTTCGATTTAGGTTCTGTGTTCTCTCTTGCCATCAGAGTTGGATTGCTAGTTCAGATTCAGACGGGTAGTTGAGGGTTTGCTATCAGTTACCGATCTTTGTACCCTTACACCTCTACACCCCATGATTTTGCGTGGATGTACCTTCTGGACTTATGGGGCCCAGTTGGCGTACATGCATAGATATTAAGGCATTACTCTCACGTACAGCTTGACCCTTTTGATCATGTGATGTTGAGAGTTGGGTTCTGTGGTGATTCTGTTGGGTTCAGTGATGTCTGGTCGGTTAGATTATGTGTGGATGTACCTTCCAGGCTTGTGGGGGCTCGAGTGGCATACAGGCATAGATACTAGGGTCTTATACCCTCGTACAACACTATGCCTCATTTGGGGGCACTTGTGATATGAGCCTTCGATGTTTTCATCAGTCAGTATTGATGTTCATCATTTGGGTTGGTTCTGGTTATCATTGTTCTTCAATTCGGTTGGTTCAGTTGTGGTTTGAGGATTTCCAGACATGCCCTCCTTGATCAGAGTTCATTTCGATATAATGTTGCAGTTCTCTATATATTTTGGGCTTTATATATGTTCACTATTTCACTCGGTTGGTCGATAATGCCTATTAGGTGCCTTATTCTGGTACTCACCCTTAATTCTGCATCTTCCCATGGTGCAGATCTAGGTACGGGCTGTGATTACTGAGTTGGGAAATTTCGGGGGCGCTAAGGAGACTTTTGATGAGCACCGACAGTTCTGGCTACTTCGCAGTCTCTTTCCTTTTGATGGTCGTCTATTGTTTCCAAACATTTGGCCCCGGACTTGTAGTTATGATTTGTATTTGTAGGAGCACTCTTAATTTATGTATTATTATTATGGTTATTGATATATGTATATGATATGTCCTTGTGTCTATTGTAGCTCTATACAGTTAACTTCCAGGTTATGAGTAGATTTCAATTATTTATATTGTTATTATATTGGCTTGGCTTGGCTTGGCTTGACTAGAGAGCTAGGACAGGTGCCCTGGGGGACTAGGTAATTGACTGCCTGTAGGTGGGATCTGACAGGCATCATCATGACCGGGATCGGATCGTTATACGCCTTTAAGTTTAAACTGATTTTTCTTGAAATTGTCATTTTCCAATTAACAATAGATTCTGAAATCAATTAAGATTTTGATTTTAGATCTTTCAAATACTGTTAATTGTTGTAATATTTAAGAATTAAAAGATGATAAAATAAGATTTTTGATAAATTATTTGTTAATTGGGCACAATAAAATAACTAAAACGATGAAAAGAACATAAATCAACGAATCATTTATTAAAAAAAAACAACACAAAAACAATAGACATGCAATAACATATTTTTTAATATAGTATTTATTTATATTATTGAATTTTATATATAATATTTATTTTAATGTCAATCTCGGATTGAGCCAAAGATTCACTATTTTTTGGCTTTGGGGTATGATGGAATAAAGCAAAATGGTGCTTTAAACTGTCGGCGCTTCTTTCAATTGTGAAGTAGCAGTTAGTCAATGCAACTTTCAAGCTCATCATGGATCATCCGAAAACAGTCGCGCTATTTTTTTAAACATAGGGGTCAGGTTGCGTACAGCCGACCCCCCTAACCCCGTAATAGACGGGAGCCTTTGAGGCATTGGGGTAATGTTGTTGTTACTTTAATGTAATTGTTATTATTTAATAATTTTATTCTTTTTTAATATAATTTTACTAATTGACGTAATGTAAATGTGCAAAATATGTATACTAAACTAGTAGATTAAAAGCCAAAAGTCATAAGTTGGAGACCTCCTACTTTTGGCTTTTTTTTTTTTTTGTACTTTTTCAACTTTAAAAAAGTATTTTTAAAGAAATTTCTACATATCTAACAAAATAAAGAAAACTATATTTTGATAATTAAATGAAACTTAAAAAGAAATCTTTATTTTTTTTTCTTTTCTCTCTTTCTTTTTTTTTCCTTATTTTTCACTTTTTTCTTACGTTTTTTTCTTTTCCTTCTTTTTTTCCCCTTTATTTTTTGTCTCGTATTTTGTTTCTTTCTTTTTTTTTGGGGGGTGGTGTTTTTCCTTCTATTTTTTTCTTTCTATTTTTTTCTTTTTTTCCTTATCTATATTCTTTTAATTATGGAACTATAAATAATATTTATACATTTTGTGTTTCTTTTAAATAAAATGATTCCTAAATTCAACTGTCAAGTTTTAAGATAATTTTTTTTATGTTTACTATTTTAAATATATTAGATTTGAAATTTCACGACATACTCTATAACTTTTTAGAGGCAATATTTAGCACAAAACTTTTAAAAAACAAGCTATGTCTTATGAGCAAGAGTTGACATGATTTTTTTTTGTTTATTTTGATATGAGATACTCTATAACTATTATCTTAAAGGCAAGACTTAGACCAAGAATTTTACAAATTCAACTGTATGGGCAAGACTTGACACTAGTACATGATCTACAACTCTTTCCTCTAAGCCCAAGGGCTTCCAAAAAACAAGTCCCAAGGACAAAACTTGACACTATCACCTTATGTCTTGATTTATTATATGCTCAATAACTCTTTCCTTAGAGGCAAGACTTAGACCAAGAACTTCATTACTTAAGTTTATAGGTAAGATGGACAAGACTTGACAACTACATCGTGCCTTGATATAACTGTTGCCTTTTAGTTCAAAGACTTCAAAACAAGTTAAGATCTATGAGCAAGATTTGACAATGTCATATTGTATTTTAATTTATGAGATGTTCTATAACTATTGCTCTAGAGTAAGACTTGTTAGTCCAAAGACTTTTAAACAATAAGTCAAGTCTCGTGGACAAGATTTAACACCACCACATTACGTATTGATTCATGAGATACTCTATAATTCTTGCCTTAAAGGCAAAATATAGACCAAGAATTTCACAAGATACCCCATGGTCAAGACTTGACAGTATTGAATTATGTCTTGATTTATCATATGTTTTATAACTCTTGCTTCTTAGCCCAAGGACTTAAACACAACAAGTTAAACCCAATAGACAAGATTTGATGATATCACATAATGTTTTGATTAATAAGATACTCTATGAGTCCTAGATGTAAAACTTGTTAGTCTTAGGACTTCCAAACAACAATTAAGCCCCACAGACAAGACTTAACTGACTACACTATATTTTGATTTATGAATTACTTTATAATTCTTACCTTAGAAGCAAGACATAGACCAAGAACTTCAAAAGTTATCCTCATGGCAAGACTTCACACAACTACATTATCTATCATATACATATAACTTTTACCTCTTAGCTCAAGTACTTTAAAATAACAAGTTAAGCTTCATGAGGAAGACTTGACAATATAACATTATTTTTTATTTTATAAGATACTCTATAACTATTTTCTTAGATGTAAGACTTATTAGTCCAAGGACAACCAAACAACTTAAGCCCATGAGTAAGGCTTGGCACTATCACATTATGTATTGATTTATGAGATGCTATATAACTCTTGCCTTAGAAGCAAGGCCTAGACCAAGAACTTCACTCATAAATGATAGTTGACACTTCTACATTATGTTTTGATTTATCATATATATAATTCTTTCCTCTTAGATGAAGGACTTCAAACAAGTTAATTCTCATGGAAAAGACTTGACAATATCACTTTTTATTTTGATTCATGAGATACTTTATAATTATTTCCCTAAAGGTAAGACTTGTTAGTCCAAGGACTTCTAAACAAGAAGTTAAGCATCATGGGCAAGACTTGACATTACCACATTATGTATTGATTTATTAGATGTTCTATTACTTCTGCCTCAGAGGCAAACCTTAGCCCAAGGACTTCAAAGAACAAGTTGCTCCCATGAGCAATATTTTATATCATTTTGACTAACTTATGGGGAACATAACAACTTTTGCCTTAAAGGTGAACATAGCTCAAGGGTTAAAAGAATAACATATGCCTCATGGACAATGGTTTACACTATTTTACCATGTCTAACTTGTGAGATGTTGTATAACTCTTGTTTTAGAAGTAAGACTTAGACCAAGAACTTCAAAATGATTAGTTACTCCCTATGGGCAAAAGTTAATGCTGACACCTTGTGTCTTGATTTATAACATGCTCTTTCTTTTGTCGTGGAAGCAAAACTTAGTCCCTAAATACTTTCAAATAACAAATTGCACCTCATAACAACTTTAATAGAATGGAAAAAAAAAGACCCCAAAGAAAAATAGAAATAACCAAAAAGAAAAAAAGAAAAGAAAAATAAAGAAAGGGAAAAAAATACAAGTTAAGGAAAAAAATAAAAAAAGAATTAAAAATTAAAAAATAAAAAGAGGAAAGAAATAGAAGTTAAAAAAAGGAAAAAAGGAAAAGAAAGAAAGAAAAAACACGAAAAAAAAAAAGACAAAGAAACAAAAGAAAAGAGAAAAAATAATAAATTAAAAAAAAAAAAGGAAAAAATTGAGAGGCAATTAAATATGGAGAGTTTTTAAAAATATTTAAGGTGTAGAGGAATAAACATATACTTTTAGGTGAAAAGAAAGACCTTTTTATAAGATTTTCTTGCGGAAAGTAAAAAATCTACACCACTATATTTGGAGGACACCTGGTGTAGTTTCACATGTTGCTACATGCTTGCAATCATGAGATGAATAGTATTGGAATAGCACTCCTTATGTTTTAGCCTTTAGGTATTTTGAAGGTTGTATTACAGAGACTTGAAAAGAGGGACGCTTCCTCCTCTAAATCAAGTTAATTTCATACGTTCCTCTAAAAAACAAAGCAAATCGTTAAATGTGTACTATATTTATTTTGAATTAATTAATAATTAACTAAATTAATATGATTTCAAGTTTAATTCAAAATATCAATCCAAACAAACTATGAACAATCCTACTCAAAAAAATCACACAAAAAATTGATCGAAATTCATTCAATGCACAAACCCAAAAAGAAAAGCCTACAACTAATTGAATCGGTTAGCCAATACCCTCAAAAACCTTTCTTATCAAACTTTTGAATCTCTAAGCATTCTAAATTATGTCACAAAATATTACAGGAATACTATCCTAGAATAACAAAACGCTTTCGAAGAGCAGAACATGAAAAGTGGAACCAATTGAAGTCCATTTGTCCCAGAAAAAAAACCAAGAATGCCTTACAAAAGTATGAGTTGGTGTGCCTTTTTGTTTTTGACAAAAAGTATGAGTTGGTGTGCCTTTCCCATACCAAAATTTTTGTTATCAACCAACCCTTAGTAATAATTATTTCTTTGTAGTGGTTATTTGCAGTTTCTTATTCTGGTAGTAGTTATTTCTTTGTAGTAGCTTGCAAGCTGTCATTTCAGTCATGTGAAAGTTATGTCCTAATTTCTAAGGAAAGTAATCAGTATTGTATTTAAACTGTGTCACATTAACTCTGATTTTGTCTTACGACTAAATCTGTTTACCCAACAGTAGAGACCTAGACTCAAATTTGTTGTTTGGTAGACAACTTAAAACTCAAAACTTTGAAGGAGACATGGAAGAAGCCCAAGGATGAAGACACCAGCTTAACTCTATTGACAACCATCAAAAATTCAACACTTTGGGAAATTGCATTTGTTTGGATTCAGTGTTTGCCCAAAAAATTGCCCTCAATACATTCATCACTAAGTCAAAAAAAGAATGCTAAGGGCTGATCTCTAATGCAACCCCACGCCATGACTAAGTCACATCCCTGGCTCGATGGTACATGGAGATCACCAAAGTTATTTTCCTAGAATTTGAACACAACTAAACATGAAAAAATTGAAATGCAAATGCAAATTAACAGCAACACCGCAGCTACTTCCAAATCTTTACTTCCATATGTAAACATCAAACTAAGATTTCCCTCTCTTGCGTGAGCCAAGAGTATACTACTCAAGTCTGTACTAGTGAGCCTTGCAAAAAGCATGCAAAATGATGTACTTACTTTGTGGACAGCTCATTCTGTGCCTTACTTACGAGTTCATATTAGTTTTTCAACTTCTAACGGAAAGTATAGCTTCGATTCCCTGAAGCTGGAAACGCTTGACGCCTTCTACCTTGCTGGAAATCTGCTGCCTCTTCAATCTTTGGTGGCTGACCCAGGAATACATCTTTCTTATTACCTTTATCATTCCTACTCCTTCGAGACTCATCACCTTCTCTTTCCGGCTGTTGTTTACCTGGATCTTCTCCAAATACCACTTGCTTCCTTGCCACTTCATAGTCAAAAGGCTGAACCTTCAACTGACCTTCATCTGTTTGTGATTTCTCAACAAGCTTCCACTTACTTTTTTTATTTATTGACAGGGGCCCATTATCACCCCCTTCATCCATCTCGACAGAAACTGCATTTTCATTTTCCCCACGCTCAGGCTGATTGGCGGTAACTTCTGAGCCATCTTTGCCTGATTCCTCATTATCTGAATCAGTTTCCAGTAAGATAACATCTTGTAAGTTTGAAGTAGCTACAGGCATGGCAGAGGAGTTCTCCTGTTCTCCGGCTGATGGATCACCTTGCACTGATTCCCCATCATCTGAATCAGTCTCCACAGTTATAATGTCTAATTTGGAATTAGTAGCAACAGGTTCCTCTCTATGGTTAATTTCCAATGGTTCAGCAGGCCCTGCTGCAGCTAGCTGTGTCTGCTCAATACTAACTGAAAATGCATGGAATGGAAGGCTCACCGAAGACTTGATCTGCTGCACTTGGATCTCTTCTGGCTTTTTTTTATCAGGATGCTTCTTCTTTGCTGTATTCCCTAGTAACATCCCAATACCACGGCTTGGTTTCTCAATTGCCTGAATAGTTACTTCCACTTGTCCTGAAGAAGTAGCCTTTAAACCACCATATTCATCACAACGTTCAGAGGTGTCATCACGTGAACTACAGACATTAGAAGTTTTTGTCCCTGTTGTTGCTTTTAGAGGCTCAGTTATTTCAACAGACATTTCAGCACTCTCAGTAGTCACAATGCTTTCTTCAGCTTGTACTTCTAAGCGCCTTTCCTTTAGATATTCTGCGGCTGCTTCATATGCAGCTGAATTTTGAACAGAGGCCCTAATGATGCTGACAACAGAACCAAGATTATGCTCAACATACGGATGCTTTGATTTCATCATTCCCTTTAATTTGCTTGGGGTAAGAGGCATCTGCTTAGCAATTTCAGTAAGTACTTTGTTTGGCAAAACATAGCCAGTACTTTCATCTTCTGCTCGGGCAATGACATCCCTCCAACCATGCAACCCAGCAACAACTGCAAGCTGCTGCGCATTGAAGCCAGCTCCCTGTAATCCATATATGTGCTGATACGACGTATCAGTCAAAAGTTCTTTTTCATACATCTGCATACATATATCATAACTGCGTTTGTACACCTCTACTAGAGGAGCATCAGGAGATCCATTCTCAGCATCTAATGATAGCAATTTCATCCTCATAACGTCATAAATGTACAAGAGATAGTGTGTATCTTCTCTAGCATATTTCATCATATCTTTAGGAAGCGGGCGTAATCTCCAATCTGCATTCTGATATTCTTTGTTGGCGGTAACTCCACAAAAATGTTGTAGCAGATACTCCAGACTGTTTCTTTCCAGTTTCAAAACCCTGGAGGCCTGGCCAGTATCGAACATATTGCACACATATATGCCAAAATCACGCTGAAGCCACACAATATCTCGATCAGCACCATGCATCACCTTTTTCTTCTTATGATCCTTAAAAACATCTCTCAGATAAGGGCCAATGTGAACACGAAGCTTCAAAGTGTCAACAACAAAATCTTCATCTCTAGTTGATATTTGCAGCAAACATGTCAATCCTTGAAAAGATCTATATTGATTATGTTCCAAATCAACCGCAAACTCATCGACAGAGCGCAACTTGTTTGCCAACAGCTTCAGATCTTTAACCTCCTCCACAAGCTTGAATGGGGTACTCTCCAATGGAGGAGGTTTAACAGGGTCAATCACGCCACCATCACTCTCAACAAAGTCCGAGGGCGTGAACTTCTCGAGAGGATGCATAAACCTAGAACCATCCTCAGTTCTCTGCAACCAAACATGCTCAAATGGCTGATTTGTATTGTTGACAATGATTTTATATACATCCTGCGGCTTGGGGATGGTGGGTATATGAAATGGAACCTTTGGCTTCGGTTTGGCAGCCACTTCCACTTTCCTATTCTTCTTCCGAGAAACCACTTGAAACCCACTTTCAGAATCATCATCCATCTTCACTCCAGTCTCCTCTTCTTTTTTTCTCAACAACTTAAACTCATCCAAGGACGAAGCGAGTTTCTCCAAGACATCGTCATTTATGTTCACCAGCCATTCTTGGCTCTCCTCGTCATCTGGATCCTCTGGGCACGATATGGGTTTTCCCCATAGTTGCGATAACGCCCCGACTTTGTCCAAGATTACCTTGGATTTCTTGTCGATTTGTGAAATGGGCGTCCTGAATTCGCCGAAATTGTTGTAGAAATGAAAGTCTCTATCGGCGGGGATTCCTCTTGAGGAACCGGAGAGCTTTGCAATCGTGGATGGCAGCGGACCACTAGAGACTTTGCTTAACGTATCCTCTTCAGATGAATCCATCTCCATTGATGAGATTCGCCAAAGAGAGGTTTTTGGCTTTAGGGTTAGGGTTTTAGTGTGTATGTATCAAATTGGGGAAATTCAGCATGGTGGCTGTAGCAACCTTCATATACCAAAACGATCCAAAATGGGAAATTATATTCTTAGTTTGATTTAAAAATTATTTAATTTTTATTATTATTTAATGACTCAAATATATTTTTTTTAAAACAAATAGATTACTGATAATAATTTTTTTACTAAAAATATCTATCCTGCTTCTACTTGAAAAATAATAAGAAATACATATATTTTCTATTTCATTAAAGTAAAAATTATTGTCATCAGAATGAAATTAATGATGGAGTTACAATAATCTTATATATATGAAACATATAATGTCAATTAAAAAAATGCATGTAATCATTTATATTATGACAATAATAATATACCTAGTGAAATTCAACAAGCAGAGTATACGAAGAATATAATATGTGCAAACATAATTACTACCTCATGAAGGTAAAAGTTATTTCCAATTGATGCTCGACTCAAGCGTGTCCCAAGATTACAAATAGGAAGAAAACATTGTAGAAAAACATAACAATTAAGAACAAAAGATGTGCAAAAGAATTAAAAAAAGCAACAATAACAACAAAATAATGTGATAATAATAACATACTCTTTTTGTCACATTTTAACTTAATTTGTGAGGCAATATAGACATATTAAGAAAAATATTCAAACACATACTTTAATTTCCACTATTTTTTGTAAAGTCATAAATATGTAGTGTAATTTATCTCCAGAAAATATAAAACTTCAATAAATGAAATAAAAAATATGGAAAAAATTTCAAACATTCAATTTGAACTTTGAACAATTCAGTTATTTTGATTAAATATAATAATACCACTAGTACAACACAAACACCACAAACCCTAAATCCTCGAAGAGTAAAATAACCATTCACTATGTACTAATTTTCTACCCAATCGGCATCCTTCATATTCTTCTGTTTGAGGTCATGTCCCTCGGTTACTTGAAAATGCATCATGTTATACCTAATTACCTCTTTCAAATACTTCGTCGACCTATGTTTATTTATCCTCATACGTTACTTTGATTAAATATAATAACACCACTAGTACAACGCAAACACCACAAATCCTAAATCCTCGAAGAGTAAAACAACCATTCACTATGTACTAATTGTCTACCCAATCGGCATCCTTCACATTCTTATGTTTAAGGTCATGTCCCTCGATTATTTGAAAATGCATCATGTTATACTTAATTACCTCTTTCAAATACTTCGTCGACCTACGTTTACTTATCCTCATACGTATTAGAATCAACCTCTTGCACCTCTTTATGTTTGTACATCTCCTTTACATATATCCGCACAATTTAATTCTCATTTTCTTCATCTTGTCTATAAGGACTACTTTTATCTTATTCCAAATATTTTTATTCTTAATCTTGTTTTCTATATTAATTGATAAAATGAAATGGAAGAGAAAAAGGGAAAAAGAAAAATGAATAAGTAATATTTTTATTAGAAATTTAAAATAAGGGATACTTTTATTTAATGTCACATATTTTGACCTCTTTCAACTTCATACGCTAAGACTCCAATGATTCAAACATGTGACTTTCAGATCTCTTTCAGATCTTTAGTCCTATTCTCTCCCAACGGAGCTATCTCCGCAATGTGATTAAATGATAACTTGAAATCTACTTGTCATAAAAAGGTGCTCTTTGAACAGATAGTGTTTGGTGGTTGAAGAAATAGTTTTCCTTAAAACTATCTCTAAAGTTTAACATTATATTACTTGTTTCAACTATAACTACTTCCTTTATTTCATTTTATTTGGATATTGAGATTTAAATTTTAAAAAGATATTATCACAACTTATCCTTCAAATATTTTAAATTATTAATTTTTTTATTTATATATTTTTTTTAATAGTTACTAAATACGTAAATTATTTTTTAACAATCTTACCGGTTGTATGTCTCAATTCGTCATCAAAATAAAATAATATCAACACTTAATTTAAACTAAATCAAATAAATTGAGACATCACTTATATCAATTCTTTAGGACCCAAAAAGTTTCACAAACACTAGTACTATTATTAAAAAAATATATTTTCTGAAAATATTTTTCATGAAAATGACATCTAATGTACTAATAAGAGTGTTAAATGAGCTAGTAAATATCTAGACTATAGCTATAAAGTTCTAATTATCCCTAAACATTAGACATTTCTTGAATTTCTCGACAAAATTAATAAGAGGACAAATTAGTGTAAATAATTTGCTTTTATGTAATAGTTGTATACTTCTTTGATTTTCAAAGTTCAACCTATTTGCGCATGTACTTTGCACGTATATTTCATATTCTTTGTCACATAATATTATAAAAAAAATAATTTAAAATTATATAATATAATGTGAATACAAACTACACAAAGGTGTAGTTGAATACAAATTCTCTAGGAGATAAAATATAAGCATGAATTTTAATAGAATAAAAAACTACTACAACTCTATTATGATGTTCTAACATAATGAAATTACAGTGCGCAGTATGTTTTTATAATTTACTAAATATCTAAAGAAAATTAGATATTAGTACTATTTTTTACATAAATATCACAATTATTAATAAAAATCGAAACGAATTAAAAAACAACATCATAATAGAAAAAGAAGAAAATAAAATTAGAATATCAAAATAGCTTTGCGAAAATAAAACCCAATAAACTCTATTAAGATAATTTATATTGTACAATATAATTATATTATAAAATATAACACAATAATTATATCTCAAATTTGGAGATAAGTGTCCGCCATGGTGTGTATATTATACTCTGTTTTATTTAAAAAAAATATCATCACACTTTACATGGATAAAACTTTATATCTTGATAAAAAATAAATAAATTATAGTAATAGTTAAAATTAAATATTAAAGTATTATTATTTTAAAAAATAAAATATAAAATATTTTTCTTACCATACTTCACCACTTCCTCTCACCGACCCCC
>JAABOM020000002.1:5500632-5517680 GCA_011800125.2 Solanum clarkiae
TTTTTGCTCTTGTTTAGACTTTATGTTCATCTCTTGATGCCTTACTTAATATACAAAATCCTCTATATAAGTGTGAAATAAGGAAGGAAAGATATTATATTAAGCATTGATCCCTTTCAGCAAACCAAAACAGAGAAAAAGCAGCAACAGGTTTTAGCATTTTTTTTCAGCAAATTAGCATGTAGCAGGGATCTTAGATAATAGATAGTAACCTACTAACATGTTTCAAATCTAAGAATTGGCCAGGGGCTTGATTTCCACAGATACACATGAACTCAGAATGAAAGAAAGAGCATCAATTTAGACATGACTGAGAGTTATGTAATTATCACACCAACAGCGACTCAGATTCATAAGCAAAGAATAGAACAAGCATGAAAGTAAGCTTTCTCAGCATGAATAAAGATCATGACCGTTATCCGATAACCCATAATTCAAACTTCAGAAAAAAAAACAAACTTAAATAGCATGCTAATAGGCTGTATATATCCCAGCTTGTGACTTCAAAACATAAAGATGATACTCCAAAGGCAAACTGTAATGAGACTTCGAACATTAGCCAACAAATCATATTCAAACATGGACTAAAGCAAATAAGATACATTCATCAGAAGACAACCAGGTTGGGATAAGATCAAAACCAGAAACAAAGACAGATAGATACAGACTCTGCATCGAATACTCATGATTTCTAAATTGTTTCAATAGAAAAACTTAAACCTACATCAGAGACTTCACTATTGATATATGAATAACAAAAGTAAATCATTTTTAGACCACATATTTGAAAAGCTCAAACAAGAAACGATAAATACGAAACCAAAAGCATGAAACCATCATTAAATCTGAAACCTCAATTCTTAAACAAGGTTGAAAAAGTTTTATCAAGTGATAAGAACAAAACACAGATACGATTTAACAACATCGTTTAGTCAGTTAACATCATCATAAATAGTCCCTGAAATGCACTAACGACCAAACAACCAACAACATCACAACATCAACTCATCACAACAAGACATTTTCCAGTCAGCAGACTCAAGACAAATATGCAAATTCGATAACTCCCAGATTTCACAACGTATGATACTTAAACAAAAATGAGTTAAGCAAAAATGAAAGCGTTACCTTCTTCGGGGAAGCGCCTGGGATGATGAGCTTGATTGAAGACGAGTTCACACCACCCTGATGCGAGTTTCGTGCACTGACTTGAGTCCGAAAATGTTGTGATTTCTAAATCGTCGGAACAGATTTTGACTAAGGCTTTATGAGATTAAGAACGGTTGAGGAATCGACAAACTTTTTCAGGTTTTCAAGATGATGCAGATTTTAGCAATTGAAGTTTGCTCAAATTTTAGGGATTATCCACAGCTCTTAAGCTTTTACTAGGGTTTTGGGATTCGGTCGCCGCCCCTTTTCTCCTATCGACCACTCCTATACTAGGATTTTGAATTCATTCCCCGTTTTGAATCGATGACCGCCATTTCTATGGGATTTTTTTGGATTATTGACCGCTCTAAGCTTTTTCTAGGTTTCCTTCAGATTTTCCTAGCCGCCCTCCAATTGTGAAGAACATGAGTATATATAGACCAAATTAGGGCAAATTGAGGGCAGAAACGGGTGAAAAAATTGAATTTCAAATCTTGGAAATCAATTTAGTCTTGACTTTTATCCGTCAATTGCGGATTAAAGATCTTAAAAGGCTATGGATGGGGACAAAGAGATATTTGGAACATTGAGGAGAAAAGGGCTGTTGATTGGCGTCTGGACGATTTGAATTTGAGGAAGAAGAAGAAGAAGAAAATGGGGAAAGGGAATGAGGTTGGGAGCGTGAAAGAGAGGGAGAAGAAAAGGAATTGGAGGCGCGTGGCCCCCATGCGCTGGATTAAAATTCTTTTTTTTTTTTGAAAATAATTAGTTGAAAAATTATTAAAACAAAAATAGAACTCGATGATTAATTTGATACCGTGGAGGGTAAAAATTGGGTGTCAACACACTTAATGAAGGTCTTTATCTTTATCATTCAAATATTAATCATTAATTTATTTATTTTCAAAGTCTGAATCTTAATCATCAAGTATGTTTTTGTTTTTTAAAAAATTTACAACTACTTAATAGGTCTATTATTAAGATGTCTATTTAAAAGAAGAGAAAATTACGCAGACAAGCAAATATATACTAGTTAATTTGCTAAAATAATTATTATTTTAATTAAGGAAAAAGAACACAAAATAAACTAATTTGAAATTATTTAGCCTTAATGGACTCAATCCAAATTATTTACCTTCTTACGCCACTTTTTCCTTTTTATTTCGCTCTGACATCATGCTAATGTTGTGCTGCCATCAACATGATGTCAACATGAATACCCTCTGTGATACTCCGATTATATCATATATACATATACCATGTCAATATCATATAGAATGAAATCAATCATCTGTGATACTCTAGCGATATATTATACCCATTGGTATCACATAAGATTATGTTTTTTCTTTTAAGAAACAAACAAGAAAATTATTAAACCCTAAATTGTAGAATGTATATTCGTTGTGATACTCCATCGATATATTTATACAATATTGGTATCGTATAAGACTAGAAAATTAGTAAAGTTATAAACTTACTTATTAAACTCTAAATTAGTAGAAAATACATTTTTGTGATACTCCATCAGTATATTGATACCTTATTAGTATCATATAATTTGAGCTCTTTTATAATAAATAAAATAATTAAGAGAAAACTATTAAAGTTACAAACTTATTTATTAAATTTTAAATTAGTAAAAAATATATTGTTTGTGATACTCTATTAGCATATTGATGCCATATCGGTATCATATAGTATTGAGCTTAATCTTCTATGATACCCTATTGGTATAACATACAAGGTGAGTGCTAGCGTCAACATGATGTCAACGAGGGAATTTTAATAGTATGGGAAAATAAAATGTAAAAAAGGTATATGGATGTAAATAGTTTGCTTCAAAGGGGCATAAACTTAGTTTTCCCTTAAATTAATTATAGCTCACCAGTAACATCTAGAGTTGTTTACATTTTGAGTTTGTATAATTCATACGTCTGTATACTACAGTTTGAGTTTATATAATTCACACATTTGTATAATGTGATTTTGGGTAATGTAATTTGTAAAATTGTGTCAAAATTAAGATGTTTGTGTTAAAGTTCCTAATTTCATGTTTATACAAAATCGCTCAATTATACAAATGTTAGTGAATTATATAATGTCTAAACTGTATCAATTATACAAACATTGTGCATAATTGTATAGTGAAATATACAGACACCGTGAATTGTATAGTGAATTATAAAAATGTTGCACGAATTGTATAGCGAAATACACAAATAATCCAAATTGTATAACGAATTATACAAATGTTGTGCGAATTGTATTGCGAAATACATAAACACTTCTATATCTATAGTTACAAAATGTAATTACATAAGCTATAGTTATTTTGACCTATTAAGTTTCAGGACTAAGCTATTTATGAAGATTCTTCAAAAAAATTATAAATATGACAATTCACTACTACTTTCACCACCACCACCACAATCACCATTTCAATCACAACTACTACAAACATTAATCGCCATCACCTACTATCATGACCCAAGCCTAGAGTGTAGACGTGACACGACTAATGGGGAACCCGAAGGGACCCCAAACAAGCATCTTAGCATATCACACAACCTTGTTCGCGGAAGCAAAATAAGCATTATAGGATATAATAAAAAGGGAAGTGAGACCAAGGGAAGTCTTGATATTCATAAAAGTAATAAAAGAGTCAAGCTCATGGTGTAATCACATCATAATATCTAACAGCACCTCTATCTTGGAATGGAGCGGCAACCAACATACTTTCCGGGCTCACCCTTATAATAACAAGTGTTTAGCATAAAGAAGTCTTAACATAGCAAGAGTAGTTTAGATATTGTCCTCGGACTTGAAGACTCACCAATGCTTTTCTCCGAAGTACCGAGCTAGCCATGTGGAGGAGGATGATCAAAAGAGGCTCCGGTCCCTACATGGTAATATCATGTAGGCATAAAGTATGCGTTAGTATATTTGAATGTACTAAGTATGCGGGGTGCAATGCAACAAGACGTAAGCCAATATATTCAAAATGCATAATCATAAGTGATGGATATATAACCTCAATATGATATGCATGATCAATACTTTCAATAAAACATGCTTGTAAATCATTTAACTTGCATAGTATATCATACATGTGTGGAAGAAACCTTAACCGATATGAGTAAGACCAAGAGATCTACAACTTGAAATCCCGATGATTACTCCTCATCGATAAAGAGGTGGTCTACTTGCCAACGTATACCATACTTCACCTTATGGGAACATAACCCATTTCATATGAAGTAATCCTCCTTACAGGAACATGACCCATTTTGGAAAGGATTTCGTGATAAAGTACACTAGATGGATCCACTGGAATAACAAGGGTAAAGTATAATCCTATGTTGGCACATAGTTTGAGGAAAGGAGTATGGACCCTTGAAGATAGTCCATGCTGACATCCCATCCTTCGGTGCTAAGCCTAATCCTACGGAATACTTGAAATAATTATACTTTAATCATAACATGAATAACTTGCAAGAATATGACTTGAGTAGCTCATAAACATGCTTCACCTCTAATAGTGAGCCTAACTTGAACATGAGAGTAATAATAATAAGACATAAACCCTTACTTTAACATGAAATGGCTCACAAAAGGTAAAAGTCTTGAAAATAGAGCTTGACTTGATACTTGTAACATCATAGATATTTTTCATGAATTCAATACATGTTTGAAAGCCCTTAATCATCATATAGTCACTTGACTTTTGCAAATCATGTAATAGATTATCTATAACTTGAGAATTTTTGTCATGTCATTTTATCAAACACATGGTGGGTTCATGATACTTGTTCCAAAATCATACAATTCGAGAGTAAAAAAAAAAGTAAATCCCATGCAAATCAACCCACCAACATGATAGTAAAACCCTCATGTAGGGTACCTTGAAATCCATCACAAAAGCTCATAGTAATTCATGGTTTCATAGCTCAAAACATGCATAGTCTTAATAGATATAATCAATTCATGGAATAAGCTTGGCATAGACATTCCTGCATAATCAATCAACACTTGGTAAAACCCCAACATGATTTATGCTCATAATTCATAATAAGAGATACCCATAGGTAATATAACTTAAAAACATGCAATATTCATAAAAAGGAAAGTTTAGGCTCCAAGGATGCAATGACCCATGAATGAAGATCCACATACCTTAAACCTTGAATTCCTTGAAATGAGTTTGAAGTAGACTTAGAGCTTGAAATGAGTTTTTGAGTTCTAAAATTAAGTTTGAAATCCTTGGATTTGAATGAGAGAATTGATAGAGTCTTCGAGAGTTTTGACAGAGGGTTTCGTGAGTTATATAGTTGAAAAATGGCTAAGTGTGGGTGATTCCATATTTAAGTGGGCTTGGGGCTATGACCCTAGTGCCCTTGGCCGAAATAGAAAAACAAGGAAAACAATACACTGGCCCGCATCCCTGGCGGGACGCGGACCAAACGCGGAGCAACATTTACACTAGTCCACGACCTTGGCGCATTGTAACTAGGGCACGAACATACAGAAGATTACAAAAAATCAGCTAAATTATTTCTTGCTACTGATCTTCTAAAATCTGTATTATACCCTTTTCCCACTCAATTTTACCCCTGATCGAGAATATGAAGTCAGATTTTTGTAATCACCCACGGATTTTGAGATATAGTGAAATTACGATTATGGGGCATTCCGAAGCACATGTAGGGCATTTCGATATCTTCCACTTAGGAAAATTCATCCCTAAATGTCAAAGAAATATGTGTAAGAGAAGTAATTATGAAGATTTCAGCCCGACATGAATGCAATAAATGCATTTAAACATCATTTTCAAAAAATCTCAAGATAAATGTCAAAAATCACCATAAAATTGTTACCATAAATATGAATGCATGTAAAATGATATGAGGGCTGAAACTTAAGACTTGAAATCATAGATAGGACTTAAGTTATTACCTTTGGCTTGAGTAGAGTTGAAGAGATATGGCTATTGCTTTCTCATGTCCGCTTCAGCCTCCCATGTGACACTTCAACTTGTTGATTCCTCCAAAGGACCTTGACAGAAGCTATATCTTTGTTTCTCAACCTCTTCACTTGTCTGTCCAAAATCTCAATTGGGACCTCCTCATAGGTCAAATTATCTTCTCAACACCCATAAATTCTAATGGCACTATAGTACGTGGGTCATCCACACACTTTCTCAACATGGACATATGGAAGACCGGATGAACCATATTCATCTCCATAGGAAACTCCAACTCATATGCAACCTCACCAATCCTCCTTAGAAAACTTTATATGGACCCATAAACCACGGGCTCAATTTCCCTTTCTTACCAAACTGGAACCTACCCTTCATGGTTTGACCTTCAAGCAAACCTAATCACCAATCTTAACCTCAAGATCTCTTCTTCTCACATCAGAGTAGGACCTTTGTTTACTTTAGGTGTTTTCAACCTCTCCTTTAACAACCTCACCTTCTCCAAGGCTTCCATAACCAAATCCAGACCTAGCAAAGCCATCTCTCTCACATCAAACTACCCAATTGGGGATCTATAATGCCTACCATATAAAGCTTCAAAGGGAGCCATGCCGATGCTTGAGTGGTAGCTATTGTTGTAAGAAAACTCAATAAGTGGAAGATGTTCATACCAACTACCCTTAAAAATAAAAAACATAAGCTCTAAGCATATCCTCAAGAGTTTGGATAGTCCTTTCGGCTTGACCATCCATTTGAGCATGAAAAGCCTTGCTAAGCTTGACCTTGGTACTAAGACCTCTTTGGAATGACCTCCAAAAATGAGAAGTAAATTGAGAACCACGATCCGAAATGATAGACAAGGGAACCTCATGCAATCTGACCAACTCATGAATACACAACTTGGAATAATCTTCGGCACCATAAGTGGTTTTCACTGGTAGAAAATGCGCCAGCTTTGTCATTCTACCCACAACAACCCAAATAGATTCAAAGTGTCTCCTAGTCTTAGGCAACCCAACCACAAAATCCATGTTGATCTCTTCCCACTTCCAAGTAGGAATTTCTATGTCTTGGGTTAGGCCACCCGACCTTTAATATTTGGCTTTCACTTGTTGACAATTGTGACAATCGAATACGAACTTGGCAATATCCCTCTTCATACCACCCCACTAGTACACCTCTCTCAAGTCTCTATATATATTTGTGGTGGAGTGAATAGAATAGGATGAGTTATGAGCCTCCTTCAAAATCAACTCCCTTAAGTCATCAACATTAGACACACACAATCTACCTTGGTACCTAAGGGCACCATCTCTCCCTTGGGAGAAAACCTCCACTTTACCATCCTTTACCAAGGTCTTCAACTCTAGCAAGGTGGGGTCAAGATCTTGTTTTGAATTTACTTCCTTCAATCGAAGAAGATTTAGAACTATCAACAATCACCACACCTCCATTTTCAACGTCATCCAACCTAACCACCAACCTAGCCAGCCGGTGAACTTCTCTAGCCACCTCTTTGCCACCATTATCAATAGGAGCTAGACTACCCATGGACACTTTACTTAGAGCATCGACTACAACATTAGGTTTGCAAGGATCATAATATATAGTCATGTCATAATCTTTAAGGAGCTCTAACTACGTTCTTTGTCTTAAGTTAAGATCTTTTTGGGTGAACATATGTGGAGACTCTTGTGGTCGGTAAACACATCAACATGAACCCCATACAAGTAGTAATGCTAAATTTTCAAAGCAAACACCACGACCGCCAATTCAAGATCATAGGTGGGATAATTTCGCTCCTGCACCTTAAGTTGTACAGAGGCATATGCTATCACCTTGCCATTTTGCATCAAAACACACCCCAAACCAATCTTTGAGGCATCACAATATACCAAAAACCCTTCCAACCCTTCTGGTAGAGCCAAGATAGGAGAAGAGACACGCTTATCCATCAAAGTTTGAGAACTCTTTTCACATTCATCGGTCCACACTAATTTTGCCTTCTTTTGGGTCAACTTTGTCATAAGAGAAGCATTAGAAAAGTATCCTCTTTCAAGAAAAATTCACACTTTTCATATTTAGCAAACAACCTCTCATCCCTCAAGATTTGCAACACTACCCTCAAGTGGTTCACATGCTCTTCCTCACTCCGAGAATAAATCAATATATCATCAATAATGACCACCACAAACATATCAAGGTAGGGTTTAAAGACCCTATTCATGAGATCCATAAATATAACTGGTGCATTAGTTAACCCAAAAAACATTACCACAAATTCCAAGTGCCCATACCTAGTTTGAAAAGCCGTCTTGGGAATATCACACTCCCTCACCTTCACTTGGTGGTATCCAGACCAAAGATCAATCTTAGGAAAGTGGCTAGCGCCTTGTAGTTGATCAAAAAGATCATCAATCCTTGGTAGAGGGTACTCGTTCTTTTTGGTAACCCTATTAAGTAGCCGGTAATCAATGTACATACTAAGGGAACCATCCTTCTTCTTCACAAACAACATCGGTGCACCCCAAGGTGACTTACTAGGCCTCATGAAACCCTTCTCTAACAAATCCCTCAATGGATCCTTCAACTCCTTCAATTTCGCTGTGGCCATATGGTACGGGGTAATGGAAATAGGTTGTGTATCAGGAAGGAGGTCTATACCAAAGTTTATTTCCCTTTCGGGAGGAACACTGAGAAGCTCATTGGGAAAGACATAAAGAAACTCATTGACCACTAGAACCGACTCAAATAGGAAGGATTTTAGACTCATCATCCCTAACCCTTACAAGATGATAAATGTAATCCTTAGAAATCAACTTTTAGGCTTTAAGACAAGAAATGAATCTACTCTGGAACACCACATTATAACTTTCCCACTCAAGGATGGGCTCATTAGGGAATTGGAATTTAATCTTACAGGTTCTCTAATCAATGGAAACATGATGTGCATGTAACTAATCCATCCCAAGAATGATATCAAAATCCACCATATCTAATTCAACAAAATCACAAGGCAAGACTTTATGCAATATGAACACGAGATAATTTCTATAGATCTTTTAGCAACAATGGACTCACCAATGGGGGCAGACACTTCATAAGGTTCACACAACAATTCGGGACTCACATGAAGCTTTTTGGCAACAATAAGAGTAATGAAAAATAGTGTGGTACCCAGATCTATCAATGCATATACATCCTAATAAAAAACCTTTTACATATCTGTAACCACATCGGGCACATCCTCCACTCCTTGCCTACCTTGGAGAGCAGAGAACTTATTTTGCCTTGGATCACCCCCTTGTTGGCCACCCTTTGCCGTTTGACCCGCATTAGCACCTTGGCCTTGAGGACGACCATATTTATATTTTTTTTGAGCATGAGGACAATAAATAACCTTGTGACCCATTCACCAAAACCGAAGCAAGCATCAGAGTTTTTCAAACATGGGCCACCATGGTGTTTCCCATACTTTTGGCACTTAGGGTTAGACCCTCCACCATTATCACCTTTGCATCTTAGGTTATTATTAGCAAATCTCTTGTTAGGAGCATTGGAAGACCCTTGGCCTTGGAACTTGTGGCCTTGAGGAAACCGGCCACCCTTAGAACCTTGGAAACCACCCTCAAATCGAGCTTTCTTGGACTCACCACTTCTCTTCTTCCTAAGTTTTCCCCTCTAGTTGCTCGGCATGCGTCATGAGCCGAGACAAATCTATACCACTCACTAGCATGGCGATACGACACTCTTCATTAACCAAGTCAGACATTCCTGAATCAAATTTGTTCATTCTTGCTCTAGGGTCATCCACGAAATGTGGAGCATACTTGGAAAGCTTGTTGAACTTGACGGTATACTCCCTCACACTCATGGAACCTTGCTTAAGGTTCAGAAACTCCACTATCTTAGCCTCACTTAGCTCGATAGTGAAGAACTGGTTGAGGAATGCAGCTTTAAACTCCTCCAAGGAGTAGAATCATCCTCTCTCCTCTCTAATTTCTGTTGGGTGAACCGAATTTGGGTCACACCTTTGAGTTGGTATCCACTAACTCTGCTTTCTCCTCCAAATTGACCCCCATGATAGATAGCATCTTATACACCTTATCAATGAACACTTGGGGATCCTCATTTGCCATGGACCCATGGAACTCCGATGGATTCATTCTTGTGAAATCCCTCACCCTTGAGGCTGGAGTGTGAGCATGAGGGGCTTGGGCCCCTTGGTTAATTTGGTTGGTCATGGCACGAGCCAACATTGTAATAGCATCCCAAAACTCATCATAGGCTTCCTCTCCATCTTGAGGAGCTTAAGGAGCGGGAGGGGCCGATTGCTCCTCGGGAGTATGAGATGGAGGTTTGTACTCATCAACCATGTGAGGGGTTCATACTTTGTCACCAGGGTGATAGGGTGAGATTATCATCAACCATGTTAGGGGTTTGTACTTCACCACAAAGGTGATGGGGTAAGATCATCATCAACCAACCAAGGGGTTTGTACTTTGAAAATCTAGTTTGGTCTCTTCTACACATATGATATCCTATATGAGCATGAGCTACTTAAGCATGTTTTACTTGAGCATTGGTCATACATGCCATATTGTTATATTATGCCTATTGCTTATTGTTATACATTTTGATTGTGATGCCTATCTCTTGTTGTATTGCATCCTATATACTTAGTAAATTCAAACGTACTAACACATACTCTTGCCTATATAATGTCACCATGTAGGAACGAAAGGCTAAGTTGATCATCCTTCTCCTCTACGTGGCTAGTACAGTACTACTTAAGCTAGTTGGTGAGTCCTCCATTCCGGGGATGTTTACCTATGTTTCTCTTATTATGTATTGAGACACTCTTCTTTATGTTCTATTTTTACTATGAGAGTGAGCCCGATTGCTTTGCCTTGGCCCCCGCTCTTATCTAAGTAGTAGAGGTGTTTGTTGGACATGCTATGTATCTATGATATGAGATTTGACTTTTTGTCTAGTGATTATGATGTTAGGCAAGCTTTCCCCTTAGTCTCTTTTGCCCCCATTTTTATTCTTTATGTCTTGTATATGCTTCTATGACCAATGATGTGTAATAATAAGTTAAGAGGCTTGTTTGGGGTTCCTTCAGGTTCTCTATTCATAGTGTCACATCTAGGCCCTAGGTTTGGGTAGTGACAAACTTAGTATCAGAGCACTAGGTTGATAGATCCTCGGAGTCCAAAATACCGTGTTGATTAGAGTCCTATTCATAGTTGTAAAGTGCGCCATGACTATGAATAGGAGGCTGTGAGGCATTTTAGGAAATGTTTCCCTTCTTCATATTCTAAGTCGTGCTATAGAGTTGTGGCAAGTATTTTTTCCCTAATGATTGTTCTTTGCTATGCTAGATCATTCCTAACACTCAAGGAAGAAGGGCCCGAACTCCTGAGGAGCAACCTACCAATTGTGAGCTCCGAGATACTCTCACTATGCTTGCCCAAGTTGTGTCCAATCAAGTCCACCAAGGGGCCCAAGCCCCTCATTCTACTAACCCGGGAGCTAGAGTAAGGGACTTCATGAGGATGAATCCTTTGGTATTCTATGAGTCAAAGGTGGATAAAGATCCACAAGAGTTTTTTTGATGAGGTCCACCAGATTTTGACTATCATGGCTATTGGAATGAATGGAAAAGCGGAGTTGGCAGCGTACCAACTCAAAGGGGTAGCTGAAATATGGTGTGACCAATGGAAGGGGAGAAGGGAAATGGTAATGTGGTGCTTTAGGAAGTGTTCAAATTGGCTTTTCTTAATTGGTTCTTCCCTCTTGAGCTTAGGGAAGCTAAGTTGGTAGAATTGATGAATTTAAAACAAGGTTTTATGAGTTTGAGGGAGTATGTCCCCAAGTTCAATCAACTTTCAAAGTATGCTCCTCATTTTGTGGCCTATCCTAGTTCTAGGATGAATAAATTTATGATGGGGGTCTCCTACTTGGTGAATGAAGAATGCCGGTCTGCCATGCTAATTAGTGATATGGACTTGTCCCGATTGATGATATATGCCGAGCAAATGGAGGGGGAAAATTGAGGAAGAGAAGGGGTCATGAGGCCAAGAGGGCCCATTTTGAGGGTAAGTTCGAAAAGGGTGCTAGATTTCATCAAAGCCAAGGGTCTTCTTATGCTACTAACAGGGGGTTTCCTAATGACCTCCCCAGGCCTCAGGTGTTGGTGGTGTGGCTCCTATTGATATGTGTCCTAAATGAGGAAGGAATCATAGAGGCCCATGTTTGAAAGATTCTAACGCATGCTTTGAATGTGGGGAGCTTGGTCACAAAAAGGTGGATTGTCCAAGAAACCGTGGCAAGGGCTGGGGTGCAAATGCAGTTCTATAGAAGTGGTCATCAAGGTGGTGCCCCAAGGCACAATTAATTTTATGCTCTACATGGGAGGGAAGGGTTTGGTGAGGTTCCCGATAATGTTACTGGTATGTTGAAAATCTTTAACTTTGATGTATATGCTTTGATTAATCTGGGTGCCACTCTTTCTTTTGTCACCCCCTTTTGTTACCCAAAAGTTCCATATTGACCCCGAGTTGTTGCATGAGTCGTATGAAGTGTCTAATCCTTTTGGTATGTCTATTGTTGCTAGAAACGTTTATAGAAGTTGTCCTATTTATATTTTGCATAAATTATTGCCTTGTGATCATGTTGAATTAGACACGGTTAATTTTGATGTCATTCTTGAGATGGATTGGTTGCATGGCTACTATGCTTCGATTGATTGTAGAAGCCGTAGGGTCAAATTCCAATTTCCAAATAAACCTGTCCTTAAGTGGAAAAGTCAAGATGTGGTGGTCAAGGATAGATTCATCTTTTGCATTAAAGCCCGTAAGTTGATCTCTATGGGGTATCTTTACCACCTTTTGAGGGTTAGGGATGTGGAGTCTAAAGCCCTTCCCATAGAGTCGGTCCCGACTGTAAATGAGTTTCTTAATGTCTTCCCAAATGACCTTTCCAGTGTTTCTCCCATAAGGGAAATAGACTTTGGCATAGACCTCTTCCCCGATACTCAACCCGTTTCTATTCCCCCTTACCGTATGGCACCGATGGAGTTGAAGGAGTTGAAGGAACAATTGAGGGACTTGTTGGAGAAGGCATTTATTAGACCTAGACAATCACCATGGGGTGCCGTGGTGTTGTTTGGGAAAAAGAAAGATGGGTCTCTTAGGATGTGCATTGATTACCGGCAACTCAATAGGGTCACCATAAAGAATAGGTATCCTCTTCCAAGAATTGATGATTTGTTTGACCAATTACAATAGCTATTTCTCTAAGATTGTTCTTTGGTCTGGGTATCATCAAGTGAAGGTGAGGGAGTGCAATATTCCCAAGATGGCCTTCCGGTCTAGATATGGGCCCTATGAGTTTGTTGTGATGTCTTTTAGGTTGGCCAATGCACCGACCATCTTCATGGACCTTATGAATAGGGTCTTTAAACCCTACCTTGATTCCTTTGTTGTGGTATTCATTGACGATATATTGATCTATTCACATAGTAGGGAGGAGCATATGGGTCATTTGAGGGTTGTGTTGCAAATATTGAGGGAAATTGTATGCTAAATATGAAAAGTCTGAATTTTTGTTGAAGGAGGTTGCATTCATGGGTCATGTAGTGTTGGGGGATGGTATTAAGGTGGATCCATAGAAAATCGATGTGATTAGAAATTGGCCTAGACCATGACCCCGTCAGATATTAGGAGCTTCTTAGGCCTAGTGGATTATTATAGAAGGTTTGTGAATGATTTCTCGTCCATTGCTTCCCCTATGACAAAATTGACTCAAAATAAGGTTAAGTTTGTGTGGACTGATGAGTGTGAGAGGACCTTCCAAACATTGAAAGACAAATTTGTGTCCACTCCTATATTGTCACTATCGGATGGGCTTGAGGATTTGTGGTGTATTGTGATGCTTCCCGAGTTGGTTTGGGTTGTGTGTTGATGCAAAATGGTAAGGTCATAGCTTATGCCTCTAGGAAACTCAAGGTACATGAAAGGAACTACCCTACCCATGATCTAGATTCAGCCATCGTTGTGTTTGCATTAAAGATTTGGCGTCACTACTTGTATGTGATGCATGTGGATGTGTTCACCGATCATAAGAGTCTCCAATATGTCTTCACCCAAAAGGATCTCAACTTTAGGCAAAGGAGATGGTTAAAACTTCTTAAAGACTATGATAAGAGTGTGCACTATCATCCGAGTCAGGCAAATGTTGTGGCGGATGCTTTGAGTAGGGTGTCTATGGGTACCCTAGCTCATGTTGATGGCAGTGATAAGGAAATGGCTAGGGAGGTGCACCAATTTTCTAGATTGGGGGTTGGATTGGAAATGGTTGGTGATAATGGTGGTGTTGTCGTTGATGGGTCTAAATCTTTATTGGTTGATGAGGTGATGACAAAACAAGATCTTGACTCCTCCTTACTTGAATGGAAGACCTTGGTGAAAGTGGGAAAAGTAGAGGTTTTCTCCCAAGAGGGAGATGGTGTCCTTAGGTACCAAGGTAGGTTATGTGTGCCTTGTGTTGATGGTTTGAGGGAGAAAATCCTTAATGAGGCCCATAATTCTTCTTATTCTATCCACCTTGGTTCCACCAAAATATATAGAGATTTGAGGAATGCGTATTGATGGGGAGGCATGAAGAGGGACATTACCAAATTCGTTTCTGATTGCTATAGTTGTCAAAAAGTCAAAGCCGAACATCAAAGGCCGGGTGGCCTAACCCAATACATAGAGATTCCTACTTGGAAGTGGGAGGTGATTAATATTGATTTTATAATTAGGTTGTGCAAGACTAGAAAATGTTTTGATTCCATTTGGGTTGTGGTTGATAGGATGACAAAATTAGCTCATTTTCTATCGATGAAGACCACAAATGGGGCTGAAGATTATGCATGATTATACATTCATGACTTGGTAAGATTGCATGGGGTTCCTTTGTCCATCATATTAGATCGTGGGGCACAATTTACTTCACATTTTTGGAGAACTTTCCAAAGGGGTCTTGGTACTAGAGTTAAGCTTTCTATGGCCTTCCCCCCTCAAACGGATGGACAAGCCGAGAGGACCATCCAAACCCTTGAGGATATTCTTAGAGCATATATGTTGGATCTTAAAGGTAGTTGGGATGATCATCTTCCGTTGATTGAGTTTACCTATAACAATAGCTATCATTGTAGCATCGGTGTAGCTCTCTGTGAGGCTCTTTATGGTAGGCATTATAGATCACCACTTGGGTGGTTTGAGGTTGGTGAGATAGCTTTGTTGGGGCCAGATCTGTTTAAGGAGGCTCTTGAGAAGGTTAGGATGATTAGAGAAAGGTTAAAGATGGCCCAAAGTCGTCAAAAATCCTATGTCGATGTGAGAAGAAGAGACCTTGAATTCAAAATGGTGATTGTGTTTGCCTAAAGGTTTCACCCATGAAGGGTGTAGTCCGTTTTGGCAAGAAGGGCAAGTTGAGCCCAAGATATGTTGGTCCTTATGAGGTCATGAGGAGGGTTGACAAGGTAGCTTATGAGTTGCAGTTACCTAGTGAGATGGAATTGGTTCATCCGGTATTTCATGTCTCTATGTTAACGAAATATGTAGTTGATCGTAATGCTATTGTGCCTCTTGATGTTGTGGGCATTGTTGAGGATAACTTGACTTATGAGGAGGTTTTGGTTCAGATTTTGGATAGGCAAGTGAAGAGATTGAGGAACAAGGAGGTGGTATCTGTTAAGGTCTTTTGGAGGAACCACCAAGTTGAAAGTGCTACATGGGAGGCCGAAACGGACATGCAAAAGTGGTATCCTTATATTTTCCACTCCACTCAAGCTGAAGGTACTAATTCTAAGTCCTCTATGTGATTTAAAGTCTTATGCTTCCGCCCCTATGTCATTCATATGCACTAATGTTTAAGTTGCCAAATTTGTGATGATTTTACATTATGTTGAGATTTCGGAAATGGTATTTTAAATCTAATGTTGCATTCTTGTTGGGGCTGATTGTTTATGATCACTCTTGTTTTTTATGTCTCTTTTACATTTGGGGATGAATGTTCCCAAGGGAGAGATATTGAAACAACCCAAAAAGTACCCGAAAATGTGCCTCAAAAGTGGCTAGAATCGTAATTTTCATATATCTCAAAATTTATGCGCGATATCAAAAATCCGACTTTATATTCTTGTTCAGGGGGTCAAAATTAGGGGGAAATGGTCTAATCCTGACTTAAGAGCAACTGTAGCAAAATTTAAAATCGCAAAAATATGATTTTCAGAGTCGATCTACACCGCTGGCGCGACGCACCAAGGGCATGCTCCTATGTATTTTTTTTGTCCAGTTTTTCTATATCGATCCAAGACTTTTGGGTCTTGGGTCTAAGTGCTCCAAACGTGAAAATACCTATATTTAGCCATATTTCACCCTCATATCATCCTAAACATTCCCCAATACTCACTAAAACACTTAGCCATATTTTCACTTCTAAATTCAAGTCTCAAAACCTCTTCTCGATCTAAGGATTTCCTTAGGTTCTTCTTCGAGCTTCAAGTCTCCAACTCCATTCTTCACCAAGTTCATCTCTAAGCTAAGGTATGTGGGTTTCTTTCATGGGTTCCTTTCACCCATGATGCCCAAGCTTTCTTTTCTTACAAATTTCATGATTTAAAGGTGATTTATTCATGGATCTTGATTATTATGAAAATCACTACACACTATATTTGAGCATATGAAATTGTGACTGTTTTACCATGTTTTGAGCTATGAATCTAAAATCTATTTAATGGATTGGTGAAGGGTTTTGATTTTTATTGCTTGAGGGTGTTACCAAGTATATATTGAAGCTTTTACATTGAATTTACTAGCATGATTTCACTCTTGAATTGCATGATTTTACATTAGCACTACACACC
>JAABOM020000002.1:5522521-5546222 GCA_011800125.2 Solanum clarkiae
ATAAATTTTAAAGAGATTGACGATGATATCATAATTTTAATCTAATTTACATTTTTTATGATGCTTGAAATAGTCATGAACATCACCAAATGACGTTGTGTCCTTGACTAAAGATATCTGATTTGACCATAGGAATATAGGAATTCCAAGAAGGAGTGCTCTCCCCTTAGATAGATTATTGCCTACACAATTCGAATCTAGATCAGCCTTTTGAAATTTCACGATTATGCTCAAAGATGAATAATTGAAATTCTACAATCATTATATTGAAAGCTATATATGTAAAAGTCATCACAATAAAAAAAAAAGCTCACAATGCCAACAGACCAAGTTTTTCGAGTTGTCATCATCACGATAATTCCATGATAATTGCAATGACTTTCTAGCATTGTATCTATAGGTAAACCAAGTCAAAGTCCTGCTGGTTTGATGGTATCAAGTTTTGATGGTAGAAAAGGATACTTAATGGTCAACACCAGGCCAGTTACAGCCTAATCAAGAATACACTTATCAAATGGAAAGTTTTGATCGTCTTCAAGCCCCTGAAAGCATTGACGATAAACTACCTACACAATCCATTGAGAAGATCTTTATCTAGATGAAATTCGAAATGAACCATCACAAGAACTAACAATGCAAAGTGAATCACAGGAAAATCAAGACTCATGAGGACAACAGCAACAATCTGTACTCGCAGAACCTCAGTCAATGTGCAGGCCTGTGACCACAAAGTTTTCTCAGAAAAGTGAAAAGAATCAGAGCCTAGGAAGCAGCCTAGACCCCAATCAGGGACTCTAAGATCACCACTACAGCCTAGCCAACACAACAATTTATGGATGTAAATGCAAATCATTTTCGTTAAGCAATGTTATTTCTATCACAAAATGGTGTCATGTATTTTGGTTATATTCTCTCCCTTAATTACATGGACACTGCACTCAAAAATAAAGTAAAATAGCCTTCCTTTGAAGGATTATGGTGAATGCAGAAAATTTTCTCAATTATCTGCGAGATACACTTGTTCCAAGGCTATTAGTTCCCGTAATCCATTTGTATGGATATATTGAGTGCACTGCATTGGTAAAGAGGAAAATGGAGATAAAATGTAAATAAAATTTTATGGTTCCTTCTTACATTTTCCTTTTGAATTCTTTTGTTTATTCAGTGAAGTCGTGAGGGTGTCTTCTTTTCTTGCATTGCTCCATTGCTTCGAGTCCCGAAATTTATGGATGGTATCAGCAATATGTATGTTGATGCAGTGTTTATTCTTGTTCTTAGCGCGTTTTGATGCAATAAATACCATGATACTTAGGTAGTTCGTGACCACTTATCAAAAGAAACATTAGTAACATTTTGTTTTGCCTGTACCTAAGGTTATTCTGGAATTTATTTACACTTGTCAAATTTTGATTTGTGTTACAAAATGTATAGACATATCTAGTATTTATATCATAATCATAGGTAGAGATATTTAGGGATCTTGGAGATATTTAGGAATCTTTTCTGATTTTATTTCCTTAGATAGATTTACTTGTACACCTATAAATAGCTCTTATTCTTGGAATAATAAGACAAGGAAATTGATCTATTTGATTCGATATTTTACATGGTATCAGAGCAGGCTTTCCTGCCTCCTCCGATATACAAAACTCTAGAATCTAGTAGTTACGATAGAAGAGCGTGAGACTCCCACTCCAGCTAAGTTGCTGGAGATATTGTAAATCTTGGAGTGAGTGAAGTTGCTGGACGATTTGTGGTAGTCCTCTAATCATCGGACCATATTTTTTGGAGAAGAGAATCCTTGAAATGGAATCTGTGCACTCTCTTTTGTCTGGTTTGACACCTTTCTATTTATTGTTGTATACTCTTTTGTTCTGTACTTCTAGCTTGAAGGTTGTCTGCAATTGCTCAATAATTTGTGAACTTGGTATAGTTTTGGAGGTTATTTGTTGCCTACTTATTTGGGTTATAGTGAGACTCTCAAATATAGCCTACTTGGGATATTCTATTGGTTTCAACATCAATTTGTTTTGATAAAGTGAGCAGTTTACTGGAGAGAGAGAAAAAAATTGATTAGGGAAAAGTTGTTGCTGCTCCTAATCAATTTTCTAACAAAATGGTTTTGATTGCGGTTAAGAAGTACGCTAAGTTTTCTCAATATAAGGTATCAACTCCAATCAATGCTTTTGCCAAGTCAGATAAAATATGTCTTATCACCTCTTCAAACAAATGTGTGATTGATTCAGGTGCCACCAATCATATGATAGGTAATCCTAATATTTTTTCTAATTTTGAACTACACAAATCACCTTATCCAGTTACAGTAGCTGATGGATCAACATGTAACAGTGCTGGATCTAGAACTGTTAAACCTACCTCCTCTATTACCCTGTCATCTGTATTAAGTCTACCAAAGTTGGCCTTTAATATGATTTCTATTAGTAAAGTTACTAGAGATCTTCATTGTTATGTCTCTTTCTTTCCCGATCATTGTTTGTTTCGTGATCTAACGACAAATCAAGTTATTGGTAAAGGACATGTATATGATGATCTCTATATCCTTGATGAATGGGAATCTTGATTTGTTGCATGCTCAAGTGTCGTGTCTTTATTTGAAGTACAATGTCGATTAGAACATCCTTCTCTACCACTATTGAAAAATCTTTGTCCTCAGTTTCAGAATATTCCCTCATTGGAATGTGAGTCATGTAAATTTGCAAAACTCCATCATATCTCACTAGGTCTAAGGATTAATAAGCGAGTTGAGTCTTCTTTTGAGTTAGTACATTCGGATGTTTGGGGACCACGTCCAGTTATTACTAAAACTGGACATGAATATTTTGTCACTTCTGTGGATGATTTTTCTCGAATGACTTGGATTTACTTTATAAAGAGTCGATTTGAAGTGTTTACTCACTTTACTGCCTTCTATGCTGAAGTCAAAACTCAATTTAATGCATCAGTGAGGATTCTAAAGAGTGATATTGCTAAAGAATATATGTCAGAAGTATTTCGATCTTACATGAGAAATCATGGTATTCTTCATCAGTGTTCATGTGTTGATACACTTTCTCAAAATGGAGTTACTGAAAGGAAGAATAGGCATCTACTTGAGACAGCTCGGGTACTATTGCTCCAAATGAAAGTCCCAAAACAATTTTGGGCTGATGCAGTCTCTACAGCTTGTTTTTTGATAAATCGCATGCCCTCGGCTATGTTAGTAGGTAATATGCCTTATAGTGTTCTTTTTCCAAACAAATCACTATTCCCCGTGGAACCCAAGGTGTTTGGAAGCACATGTTATGTTCGAGATGTTCGACCATCTATTACCAAATTGGACCCTAAGAGGTTAAGATGTGTTTTGTTGGGCTATTTTCTACTTCAGAAAGGGTATCAGTGTTACTTAGTTGAACTTCGCAAATACCTAGTGTCAACTAATGTGGTATTTTCAGAAGCTACACCATTCTTCTATACACCTCCCGTTTCTACAAGCCAGGTGAAGGAAGATGACTGGTTAATCTATCAGATTACTTATGCTAAAACAAAGCAATTAGATGATGATGTTCTTCCATCTGCTAGTTCATTCATTGAGAATGAGTTAACTATTATGCCTTCAGAACCTGTTTCATCTGTTCCAGTAAGACCACCAATTGTTCAAGTTTACTAGAGGAGGCAAGGTAATGATGATACTTGTCCTACATCAACTCTGTCATCATCAGTTCCTCCTCCACTTGATTCTTCGGGAAATCTTGACCTTCCTAATGATCTTTGGAAAGGTACACATCAGTGTAAATCCAAATATTCCATTACTAACTTTGTTTCTTATGATCACTTATCTCCTATATCTAGTTGTTTGATTGGCTCTCTAGACTCTATCTATATTTCCAAAACAGTGAAAGAAGCCTTGACTAATCCTGGATGGCATGATGCAATGTTTGAAGAGATACATGCTCTAGATGAAAATCACACTTGGGATTTGGTGGATTTACCCAAGGGAAAGAAAGTTGTAGGATGCAAATGGGTCTTTACCGTCAAAGTCAATCCTGATGGTTCTGTCGCAAGACTTAAGGCTAGACTTGTGGCTAAAGGCTATGCTCAGACTTATGGAGTAGATTATGCAGCACTTTCTCCCCCGTAGCTAAGCTCACCTTTGTCGTTTGTTTATTTCCTTTGTTGCTTCTCAATATTGGCCTTTATATCAGCTGGATATCAAGAATGCTTTCCTTCATGGCGATCTCCATGAAGAGGTATATATGGAGCAACTGCCTGGATTTGTTGCTCAGGGGGAGTATGGAAAAGTTTGTCATTTGACAAAATCTCTGTATGATCTAAAGCAGAGTCCTCGTACATTGTTTGGAAAATTTAGCGATGTAGTTCGGGAGTTTGAGTTGAAGAAGAGAAAGTGTGATCACTCAGTCTTCTACAGACAGTCAGTGGCTAGTATTATTCTCCTGGTTGTTTATGTTGATGATATTGTTATTACAGGAGATGATTGTACTAGAATTTCTTCTCTCAAATAGTTTTTACATGCCCAAATTTCATACCAAAGACTTGGGACAGTTGAAATACTTCTTGGGTGTAGAAGTAGCTAGAAGCAAGCATGGGATTTTCTTATCTCAAAGAAAGTATGTACTTGACCTACTTGCAAAAACTGGAAAGTTGGGAGCGAAACCATGTGGCACACCAATGGATCCTAATGTACATCTCATTAAGGATGATGCAAACCCTTTTGATACTCCGGAAAAATATAGAAGATTAGTTGGGAAATTGAACTATCTTACTGTGACTCGTCCAGATATTGCCTATGCAGTCAGTATTGTTAGTCAATTCATGCCTGTACCAACAGTCAAACATTGGGCTGCCTTGGAACAAGTTTTATGTTATTTGAAAGGAGCTCCTGACCTTGGCATATTGTACAGTGACCACAAATATACTCGTGTCGAATGTTTTGCAGATGCAGATTGGGCTGGGTCAAGAATTGATAGAAGATCGACTACTGGCTATTGCGTCTTTGTTGGTGGAAATCTAGTATCTTGGAGTAAGAAACAAAATGTGGTATCTCGATCTAGTGCAGAGTCCGAGTATAGAGCTATGGCTCAGTCCACATGCGAAATACTATGGATACAACACCTTTTTTAGCTGAAGTTGGTTTGAATCCTTCTTTTCCAGCAAAACTTTGGTGCGATAATCAAGCTGCTCTACATATTGCCTCAAATCCAGTGTATCATGAATGAACAAAACATATTGAGGTTGATTGTCACTTTGTCCGTGAAAAGATTCAAGAGAATGTGATTTCTATAGGCTATGTGAAGACAGGGGAGCAATTGGGTGATATATTCACAAAGGCTTTGAATGGAACTCGGATGGAATATCTTTGCAACAAGTTAGGCATGATCAATATCTATGCTCTAACTTGAGGGGGAGTGTTACAAAATGTATAGTCATATCTAGTATTTATATCATAATCATAGGTAGAGATATTCAGGGATCTTAGAGATATTTAGGTATCTTTTATGATTTTATTTCCTTAGACAGATTTACTTGTACACCTACAAATAGCTCTTGTTCTTGGAATACTAAGACAAGGATATTGATCCATTTGATTCAATATTTTACATAACTCATATAAAAACTTAAGTTGTTGGAGAGCATACTTTTATTTACTTAATTATATCAACTCAACACTTGCCAAGCATGTGAAAATTCTCTTTTGATAACGGGTGACCGTGAGACTCGAATCTGAGACCTATGCTTGCTCTGACACCATTGAATTAGGACTTACTATTTTTTCTTTTTTGGTTTCCAGTTAGGTACCTGCTTCGAAGCAACTAATTCAGATTCACGCTTAGAGGTCCCACTTTGAGGGGTTAACCACTCCCTAAGGGTTCACAGAATGGAGAATTATGGAAGTTTGTGTCTTATTCATGATGTGCAGAGTACTTTCAGTACAAGAGATGGACTGTGGTTGACAGTTACTATGTATCAAGGTTGTGCCATTGACACCTTGCATTAATCATTTGTCTATTGCCATGGTCATCTACGACAATCAAGTCATTAAAAACACTACTGAATAGTTAGGTTGCACCAAAAAAAGTCTGATGGCTTCATTATAATTGTTATAAAACGTATATAGACATCATTCTTAGTAATGCACAGTCATAATTAGCTAGCAGATCTTCAGGAATCCTTCTTTATTTTCTTTCCTAAATAAGCACATAATGTATTTTATTTATATCTTGCTTACCTATTGGAATAGACAATCAACTTCTATTTGGAATTACATGGTATCAGAGCCTATAGGCTCCTTGATCCTATTTTGGCTCTGTTTAAAAAGGCAGCTCGATCTTGTTTTGTTGTCTTAGAGAAACAGGCTCAGATTTTGAACCTATCACTTTCAAAGTGGTCAATTTGTGTCACTACTGCAATAGGAGGACGTAGATACCTTTTCTAGCCGGAATACATTTCTTTGGGGTGTGAAGCACGAGGCCATGTACCACCTGCATCTCTCATATGTCAGTTAAGCACCAACGCATGTTCCATTAGAATCTTTCGGGATTCAACATCTAGTGTCATCTAATCAGCTTCAACATACCCCGAGTTTTGTTTGATGTTGATACATCAGGTTCCTATGTTTCTGAAAACTACTTCCAGGATCATATTTTCGCTATAGCTTCAGCGATTCAGATCTGGTTTTCTGTTTGGTGCTGCTGCGATTGTCGAGTTCTGTTCAATATTGATTAATAGTGTCGTGGATGTTGTTCTTGATTTTGAGCATCGACTACAATTATTTTGCTGGGTGAATTGGCTTCTAATTTTTCTTGGAATCTAATTGCTGAAGAAAGACAAAAAGTCTCACATTGGTGGTTAATGAGATGGGTGGACTCCTTATAAGGCTTAGACAATCCTTCTCCCTTTAAGCTAGCTTTTGGGGTGTAAATTAAGTCCAAGACCTAATTTTACATGGTATCAGAGCAGGGTCCATCTCACCCAATGTTGAGCCCCCGAAAATTAAAATTGCCCACGCACCAGATGCTAAGCACTGGGCGTGAGGTGGGGTGTTGAAGAAAGACACAAAATCCCACATTGGTGGTTAATGAGATAGGTAGACTCCTTATAATGCTTACAATCCTCCTCCCTTTGAGCTAGCTTTTAGGGTATGAGTTAGGCCCAGACCTAAATTTACACCAATATTATTGGAGACCCTCTGAAGCTTGGCAATTCTTAAGTTCTTCATTGAGGAGGAAGTATGGCTACAAATCAGAAGGGTGAGAAAATTTTGGTTTTGGCGGATGAGTTCGCACAATTCTCTCAATATCAGGAATCCCTTAAAGAATTCACCTCAGTTACTACCCTTGTTGATTCAAGAAAAGCATGTTTGGTCTCCTCTTCGAACAACTGGGTGATTGATTTAGGTGCTACAGATCATATGACAGGTGATCCTAATATATTTTCTACCTTTCGATCACACAAAGCACCATCTCCTGTCACAGTAGCCGATGGGTCAACATGTAACATTATGGGATCTGAGTCAGTCAAAGCAACCTCCTCTATTTACCTGTTATCTGTATTAAATCTACCGAAGTTGGCCATCAATTTGATTTCTGTGAGTAAACTTACTAGAGATCTTAACAGTTACATTTCCTTTTTTCCTAATCATTGCTTGTTTTGTGATCTTGCGACGCATAAGGTTATTGGTAAAGGACATGTAATTGATGATCTATATATCCTTGATGAATATGAGCTTCGATTTCTTGCCTGCTTAAGTGTCATGTCTCCATTTGAAGCACATTGTCGATTCGGACATCCTTCTTTACCTTTGCTAAAGAAGCTTTGTCCCCAATTCAAAATGTTCCTTCTTTGGAGTGTGAATCATGCCAATTTGCAAAACATCACGACATCACATTAGCTCCGAGGGTTAATAAGCGAGTTGGGTCAGCTTTTGAGTTAATTCATTTTGATGTTTGGGGACCATGTCCTGTTGTTTCCAAAATTGGATATAAATATTGTCATTTTTGTGGATGATTTGGATTTATTTTATGAAAAGTCAGTTTGAAGCGTTTACTCAATTTTGTGCTGAAGCCAAAACTCAATTCAATACTTCAGTGCGTAGTTTAAGGAGTGATGATGCAAAAAAGTACATGTCAAAGTTGTTTCAATCCTATATGAGACAACATGGTATTCTCCATCAGTCATCATGTATTGATACACCTTCTCAAAATGGAGTCGCTGAGAGGAAAGATAGGCATCTACTTGAGACAACCCGAGTACTTTTGTTCCAAATGAAAGTTCCTAAACAATTTTGGGCTGATGCAGTCTCTACAGCTTGTTTTCTGATTAATCGCATGCATCGACAGTGCTTATTGGTAATACACCTTATAATGTTCTTTTGCCAAACAAGACATTATTCCCGGTGGAACCAAAATTATTCAGAAGCATGTGTTATGTTCGAGATGTATGGCCATTTGTTACTAAGTTGGACCCTAAGGCATTGAAGTGTGCTTTCTTGGGTTATTCTCGTCTTTAAAAGGAGTATTGATGTTATTCTACTGAACTTGGAAAATATCTAGTGTCCAATGATATGATATTTTCAGAGACCACCATTTTTTTAACCCTCGTAGTTCTACACGTCAGGGGGAGGAAGATGAGTGGTTCGTTTATCAAGTTACTCGTGTTGAGTAATCAAGTGATATTACTCTTTCATCTCCTAGTTACTCTATTAAGCACCACTCGACTACTACGCCTTCAACACATGTTCTAGCAAGACCGCCTATTGTTCAAGTTTATTCGAGGAGACAAGAGACTAATGCTACATGTCCTGCATCAATTCCTCCTCTATTTGATCCTCCTCCATCAGATCCTCTAGAAAATTTTGATCTCCCTATTGCTCTTTGTAAAGGTACATGGACTTGCAAATCCACATACTCTATTGCAAACTTTGTTTCCTATGATCCCTTGTCTCCTGCATCTAGATCCTTGATTGCTTTTTTAGACTCTGTTTCTATCCCTTAAAGTGTCAAAGAGGCTTTGCATCATCTAGGATGGTCAAATGCGATACTTGAGGAAATACATGCATTGGAGGAAAATCACACATGGGATTTGGTGGATTTACCCGACGGGAAGAAACCACTAGGATATAAGTGGGTGTTCACAGTGAAAGTTAATCCAGATGGTTCCGTGGCAAGACTTAAGGCCAGGCTTATGGCTAAAGGATATGCTCACGCTTATGGAGTGGCCTATTCAGACACCTTTTCTCCGATTGCCAAACTCATTTATGTACGTTTGTTCATTTCTCTAGCTGCTTCTGAGAATTGGCCTTTATATTCAACTAGATGTCAAGAATGTATTCCTTCATGGTGATCTTCAAAAGGAAGTATATATAGAGCAACCACCCGATTTTATTGCTCAGGGGGAGTATAGGAAAGTCTATCATTTGAAGAAATCCTTGTATGGATTACAGCAAAGTCCACAGGCTTGGTTTGGCAAGTTCAGGAGTTTGGGTTGAAAATGAGAAAATGTGATCACTCGGTCTTCTACCAACTATCTACAGCTGGCAGTATCCTTCTTGTTGTATATGTTGATGGCATTGTCATCATAGGAGGTGATTCTGAGGGGATATCTTCCCTTAAGTCTTTCTTGCATATTAGGTTCCATATGAAGGACTAAGGCCAGTTGAAATACTTTTTGGGAGTAGAAGTAGAAGCAAGATGGGAATTCTTCTATCTCAAAGACAGTATATTCTTGACCTACTTGTAGAAACTGGAAAATTGACAGCCAAACCTTACAATACTCCAATGGTTCCCAGTGTACATCTTATACAAGATGATAGAGAGACTTTTGATAACCCAGAGAGATATAGTAGGATAGTTGGGAAGTTAAACTACCTCACATTGACTTGTCCAGATATTGCTTTTGCGATAAGTATCATTAGTCAGTTCAGGTCTACACCTACGGTGAAACGTTGGACAGCTTTGAAACAGATTCTATGTTATTTTGAAAGGAGTTCCTGGACCTGACATACTGTATAGCAACACAACCATACTTGTATTGAGTGTTTTGCAGATGTTGATCGGACTGGTTTCAAAATTGACAGAAGATCTACTACAGGCTATTATGTCTTTATTGGAGGAAATTTGGTATCATGGAGGAATAAGAAGCAAAGTATTGTATCTCGATTCAGTACAAAATTTGAGTATAGAGCTATGTCATAGTCTACAAGTGAAATTATGTGGATACATCATCTTTTAACTGAAATTGGCAACAAAACTTTGGGGTGATAATCAAGCTGTTATTCATATTGCCTCAAACCCAGTGTATAAAGTTGACTGCCAGTTTATTCGTGAGAAGATTCAACAAAACTTGATTTCTACTAGCTATGTGAAGACAAGAGAGCAGCTTAGTTGATTTGCTTTAAAGGTGGTGAATGGAACTCAGGTTGATTACTGTTATTCATAAGGTATGAAGAATAACTTGTTTATTACTTAAAGAAAACAATGGTATAAATACATGAAGAGAATAATCTACCTATGGTAACTAAATATTAAAATCCCTAAAAATCAGCTACATTACCTATATACATTAATATTCAGATTCTATAACACTCCCCCTCAAGTTGAAGCATAGATATTGATCATGCCCAGCTTGTTACAAAGATAATCACTTGGGGTTCCATTCAGTGCTTTTCTGAACAATCAGCTAGTTGTTCTTTGGTCTTCACGTAGCCAGTGGAAATAAGGTTTTGTTGAATCTTCTCACGAATAAAATGACAATCAACCTCAATATGTTTAGTTCTTTCATGGTATACCAGATTTGAGGCAATACGAAGAGCAGCTTGATTATCACACCAGAGTTTTGATGGTGTAGGATGCTTCAACCCAATTTCAGTTAAAAGATGATGCATGCACATATCTCACACGTAGACTGTGACATAGCTCTGTACACGGATTCAGCACTGGATCGAGATATAACACCTTGCTTCTTACTCCTCCATGATACTAGGTTCCCTCCAACAAAGACACAATAGCCTGTAATAGATCTTCTGTCAATTTTGGATCCAGCCCAGTCAACATCTGCAAAACACTCTACGCGAGTATGCCTGTGATTGCTATTCAATATACCAAGTCCAGGAGATCTTTTTAAGTAACATAGAATCTGTTCCAAAGCTTCCCAATGTTTGACCGCAGGTGCAGACATGAACTGGCTAACAATACTTACCATAAATGCAATATCTTGACGAACCACAGTAAGGTAGTTCAACTTCCCAACCAACCTTCTATATCTCTCTGGATCATCAAAAGGAACACCATCATCTTTCATAAGATTCACATTTGGAACCATTGGAGTACTGCAAGGTTTGGCTACCAACTTTCCAGTAGGTCAAGAATATACTTTATTTGAGACAAAACAATTCCCTTCTTGCATCTGTTAACTTCTACACCCAAAAAGTATTTCAACTGACCCAAGTCTTTTGTATGAAACTTGGTATGCAGGAAAGACTTAAGAGAAGAGATACCTACAAAATCACTTCCTGTGATCACAATGTCATCAACATATACAACAAGGAGGATAATGCTAGTTGTTGATTGTCGGTAGAAGACTGAGTGATCACATTTGCTCATTGTCATCCCAAAATCCTGTACTACCTCACAGAACTTGCCAAACCAAGCACGGGACTCTGTTTCAAGCTATACAATCACTTTTTCAAATGACAAACTTTTCCATACTCCCCCTGAGCAACAAAACCGGGTTGTTGCTCCATGTACACTTCTTCTTGAAGATCACCATAAAGGAATGCATTCTTAATATCCAACTGATGTAAAAGTCAATTCTCAGAAGCAGCTAGAGAAATGAATAAGCGACCAGAAGTGAGTTTCGCAACCGGGGAGAAAGTGTCTGAATAATCTACTCCATACGCCTGAGCATACCTTTTAGCCACAAGTTTGGCCTTAAGTCTTGCTATAGATCCATATGGATTAACTTTAATTGTGAAGATCCACTTACATCCCACTGATTTCTTTCCCTTGGGTAAATCCACCAAATCGCATGTGTGATTTTCCTCCAAGGCACGTATTTCATCAAGCATTGTATCAAAACCATCCAGGATGATTCAAAGCCTCCTTCACTGTTTTTGGTACAGAGATAGAGTCCAGAGAAGCAATCCAGGATCTAGACGTAGAGGATAAATGGCCATAGGACACAAAATTAGCAAAGGAATATGTGGATTTGCAATTATGTGTACCTTTGCAAAGAGCAATAGGAAGGTCAAGATCTTCCAATGGAGAAGACGAATCTGATAACCATTAGACTCTCGCCTTCTTGAGTAAACTTGAACTATTGGAGGTCTTGCTATTACAGATGGAGCAGGAGCTGATGGTATAATAGTCGATTGGTCTTCTACAACACGGGTGACTTAATAAACTAACCACTCATTTTCCTACCCCTCACTTGAAGAAATAGGAGGTGCATAGAAGAATAGTGTAGTCTCTGAAAATACAACATCTATTTTCCAAGTTCGGTAGAACAACATCGATATCCCTTTTGAAGGCGAGAATAGCCCAGAAAAACACACTTTAATGCCTTGGGATCCAACTTGGTAACACATGGTCAAACATCGCAAACATAACATGTGCTTCCAAACACCTTGGTTCAACCGGAAATATTGACTTGTTTGGAAAAATAACAGTATAAGGCACACTACCAGCAAGCATAGTAGATGGCATGCGATTAATAAGAAAACAAGCTATAGAGACCGCATCTACCCAAAACTGTTTCGGAACCTTCATTTGAAACAAAAGTGCTCGAGCTGTCTCAAGTAGATGTCTATCTTTTCTTTCAGCCACTCCATTTTGAGAGAGTGTATCAACACATGAAGATTGATGGAGAATACTGTGTTGTCTCATATACCACTGGAATAACTCTGACATATATTCATTAGCATTGTCACTCCTTAGAATACACACGGAAGCATTGAATTGAGTTTTGACTTCAGCAGAGAAGGCACAAAAGTGAGTAAACACTTCTGAGCAATTCTTCATAAAATAAATCCAAGTCATTCAAGAGAAATCATCTATAAAAGTGACAAAGTACTTATCCCCAGTTTTGGAAACAACAAGACACGATCTCCAAACATCAGAATGAACTAACTTAAAAGCCGACTCATCCTGTTTATTAACCCTTGGCCTTAATGAGCTGTGATGATGTTTAGAAAATCGACATGACTCACATTCCAATGAAGAAATATTCTGAAACTAGGGACATAGCTTCTTTAGCAAAGGTAAATAAGGATGTCCTAATCGACAATGTACTTCAAATGGAGACACAACACTACAGCAGGCAGTAAACCGAGGCTCCCATTCATCAAGAATATAGAGATCGTCATATACATGTCCTTTACTAATAACCTAATTTGTCTTAAGATCATGAAACAAAAAATATCGGAAAAAAATGAAATATAACAATTAAGATCTCTGGTCACTTTGCTAACAAACATCAAATTAAAGGCCAACTTTGGTAAACTCAATACACACGACAGGGTAATAGAGGAGGTTGGTTTCACAGTACCAGATACAACACTATTAGAAGTTGATCCATCAGCTACAGTAATGGGAGAGGGCACTTTGTGTGAGTGAAAGTCAAAGAACACATTAAAATTACTTGTCATGTGATTTGTGGCACCGGAATCAATCACCTATTTATTTGAAGAGGTGATAAGACATGTTTTATGTGCTTCAGTAAAGGCATTGACTGAAGTGACCTCCAACAATTTCTGGTATCGAGAGAATTTAGCAAACCCTTCAGCTGAATCCATGACTATTGAACAAATATTGAAGCAACAGAGACAAATAGAGACCAAAGCAGTAACAAATCCAACATAACAACAAGAAGAATGAACAGAGGAAACTGAAGATGCAATTAAAAGAAATTGCGGATTTGCACAAATGCCAGAGAAGACAACGAACTGATTGAAATCTAGTCCACGAGAAATAGAAAGAAAAGAAGTTTGAAATAAAGAAGATGACCAGAAAAAGGAACAAAGATTCAAAGTGACACTTGAGCAGAAATCTGGATCTGAAAGAACTATAAAAGATCTTTTCTCTCTACTAAAGATGATGAAACTGGTCACTTATGGATGGGTGACCCAAAGCAGAAAATAAAAGAAAAAAAAAAAGAAACCCTAGCATTGCTCTAATACCATGTTATTCATAAGGTATGAAGAATAACTTGTTTATTACTCAAAGAAAACATGGTATAAATACATAAAGAGAATAATCTAACTATGGTAACTAAATATTAAAATCCCTAAAATCAACTATACTATCTATATACATTAATATTCAAATTCTGTAACAATTACCTTTGCAACAAGTTGGGTATGATCAATATCTATGCTCCAACTTGAGGGGGAGTGTTACAAAATGTATATAGACATCATTCTTAGTAATGTACATAGTCATAATTAGCTAGCAGATCTTTTGGAATCCCTTATAATTACTAGCAGATCTTTAGGAATCCTTCTTTCTATTTTCTTTCCTAAATTAGCACCTAATGTATTGTATTTATATCTTGCTTACCTGTTGGAATAGGCAATCAACTTCTATTCGATTACAATAATGAACCACCTTCCAATCCTGATTATTATTTTGTTGGGTAAACCAACATGGATAGTGAAGACTTTGTTATCACTGGAATAGACTAACTAGATACTTTGTCATTCAGTGATACTCCTGGGTGGAGTCTGTAAAAGGGAAAGGTTGGCATGTGGCTTCTCCTTTTTGCACAATATATATTGCAGTGCTAAAATACATATATGATCATATTATACAGTACCTGAAGAGAGCACAGGTACAAGACCTGATGAAATAGATCAACATAAATCTCTACTATTGAAAACTAAGCATACTTCTATCTTTTTTCAAAAATACATAAGAAGAAACATGGAACGAGAGATAGTAATTGATGCTTCAATGGGCCCAAATTAATGACTTAATTTTCTGTTTACAAGGGTTAACTTGGTCTTATCAAGCTACTATCTGTCGCTAACTTTTAAAATTAGAGATACGTATGAATAGATTATATAAAGTGTCACTGATAATTAATTGCAGGATTGAAAAAAAAAAAAAAATTTTAAGAGCCATGGTCAAAAACAATTTGTTTCAAGTCTGTAGGATCAAATGAAAGGTAAACAGGGAAAAACGCACAGTGTCCTGCAGTAGTTGACTTTTACATGGAATCAGGTAAAAAAGTGCAGCATGAGCATACCTATAGAGAAATACAATGTCTTCAACATCGGCACAATCTTTATCCGGGCTTAGCACACTCATAGTGTAACACTTGATTCTGTCTGACTGAAATTTATCAAAATACAGATCTTGGTTCCAACAACTTGGAAAGCTTTAAAATGACTTCAAATAAGAAACATCAGGCAAAATCATTAATATATACCTCCAGTAAACAACTATTATCAAATAACTCTGTCAAATGAGTACAAACCAGGACCTGCAAAAAGAAACGTTATGAATATAGGCTTCCATTAATATAATAGTACACAAGTTCCAGACATGTACTGACGCACAAGTTTTACCAAGAAATTAGGATACTGTGTTTCCGAGAACTGTTGATGTCTAAGCTTATCAGTAGGCCTGAAGCAAAATATGTAAAGTGGCTACTAACTCGAGCTTCAAGCTCCTGAGAATTGGTGGCTGTTACTCACCACTTCAATAGAAAAATCTTGTCTTCACACCACTTAGGCTGTGTATCATTTGTGGTGGACATACTGGTTGGTGTGAGGGGATGGACTGGTGGAGGTGCGGCTGGGAATTTACTGGGCGATGGCTTAAGCCAGAAATAGCAGTTTTCCAGTGCAAGAGAGAGGGTAAAAAAGCATGCTCCATTTGAAGAGTAAGTCAAGTTTGACAACTAAAATAGGATAGTTACAGTGTCAAAAGGTTCCGGGTCGGCAAATTATAATTTGTTGCTTTTCAAGAATTGAGCATTTGGTCCTAATCATACATAACACAACCAACCTCAAGAAAATTTCAAACAACGCTGACTGGTTTCCCCAGAAGAAAAGAAGCACCTTAAAGGAAGCACAGACATTGCTGCTCTTTAAAATCAGTGTGAAATTGTACTATTCTAAGACCAAAAGGACGTGATGACATAGGGGCCAAACTAACCAGAAAAGGGATGTATGAGTGTGTTAACTATTAAATTATAACACAAGCAATCTATAGAGTTTTCAAAAAGTAAAAAAGAACAAGGCTGTGGTCTCTTCAGTTCTGTCAATACAATATCCATGCAGATGACGATATAGGGTCATTCTTTTCAATCTCATATTATTTTGTTGTACCTAAAAATGCTAACAATGGTTAATCATTACCATCATAATTCTTACGAGCAATAGGAAAATCACTTACAGTCGTCCCTCCTATCTAAATAAAGGGCAGTAATACCAGACCTTTGGAGGGTCATAGCATGATACAAAGTGATTTATGGTTCCACCAAGGAGACCGACACCATCTGAAAGGAAATAACGAAAATGACTGAGATAACCAACAAAAATGGAAATACCGCTGTGCTAAACGAATTCTACTACTTTATTTGGTTGTTCAATCTTTTTACAAGAGAAAAAAAAACTCAAGTCGTTACCCACCGGCGCATGAGAAAGAACAAATTAGATCACTACATAATTGGTATTTATATGTCTGTGAAAGTCAGTATGAAACAGCTGAAGATCAGCATGAACCAGCACATCAATTCAATCTGTATTTAGGTTAGTATCATGTTTCGAAAGATTTCCACATTTCCATATCCAAGTAAAATATAAATGAAATATAGAGAAACAGAGACGGAAACACCAGATATTTTGGAAGACCAACCTTCTGTAAGGGTGCCTTTACCAAATTCATCCATTAAGCATAAGGATCGAGGACTTGCATGCCTGAATGATTTCACGTGAAATTAAATACAGATTATTTATGTGATCTCTACATGTATATATCACATATATGTGTGGTTCAACCATGGTTCTATGTTAAGACGAAATATGTCGCAACCCTTCAATCAGCAAAATTTCTGAAAGCATACCTTAACATAATTCCCACTTGATGGAGATCAATCATAAATGTTGACTGCTCTGCAGTCATAAATTTACTCCCCATGGCACAAAATATCCTGTTTGTCAAGTGGTATTATCACTCCGTCACATATTAGCCAATAAGCAAATGACCTAGATATAACCAATGCAAAGTTGACACTCCTTGGAAATTATGTCCTCATGTTGAAGAATGCAGTTGAATATAATTCTTTTACAGACAAATGGTGCTGCATCAAGATAAATTGAACTAAATGCAGTAGAAGAAGTGCAGAAACCTGTCAGTTAAACCCACTGTTGCAGCATCTGCTGGTACATAACTTCCAATGTGGGAAAGGAAAACTATCAAGGCAACCTAAGATAATTATTGAAATGAAATGCTTAAGTGGATGCAAATATGGAAATTGTATTCATTACAATGTAAGTATTTTTTAAGATGAAAATGGAAAAAACTGAGGATAGATGACCTGTTTCATTGGTGTTTACATCATTATGAGTTCGAGATAAGTTTAAACACCAGTATATTAGTGTTACTTTTAAAAAATAACAGGACAAAATTCACCACCAATGAGGGAAACATATCCTTTGGCTGATTCCATCCATTAAAATGGAATATGTTTAAGGAGATATCATATTACAAAGTATAATATCTTGCATCAGAGAAATATAGTTAATAAAGAATTAAATTCTATACTACTTGAAAACTAGGGCAAGACAAAGTATCAAGAAAAAGTCTTTTGGTGGGTAAAGAAAACAATTTACACCTAATATATATACACACACACACACACACACACACACACATACATGTATATATAAGAAGCGGTTATAAGTGTGAGGATTAAGAAGTTACATAGAAGTTTCTAATAGCCGTGGGTTTACAAGTCTGTCTTGAATTTGTTCTTGTTTATCCTAATTATGTATGGGCTAACCAAATAGTCCAAAATACGAGTTTCCATTTGTCTTTTATGCGTATATGATATTGAATTAATTGATGAAACTAGGTAAGAAGTCAACCAAAAGATGGAACACTACAGAAATATTCTAGTGAGTAAGTTCTAGGATAAGTAGAAACAAGACAGAATATATGCATTGCATGTTTGGCATCATAAGAAGAACAAAGTAAAGCAAAATCAGATAGAATTATGGTGGCTTATAAAAGATAACTAAGATCTGTAATCTTAGTCTTCCAGAAGAATTGGCATGACAGATGAAGATAGTTGAAAAGAGAATAGTTGAAATGGAAGAGTTTTACGAGAGTATCCAAGCGATGGATACCTAATAAGATGAAAATGAAGTTGAATACGATGGTTACCAAGATCAGGACTATCATATGGGAGGATGTTGAGCCTAATGCCCAACATACCCACGGGATGAAGATTGTAGAAATGGTGCTTTTCTTGTTATGACCATCCAGTATCTGAAACCCACTGGACCAAGTAATTCATTAAAAGGGAAAAGCAGTCCCTACCAGGGTTCTCCAATCCCAGGGCTCAAAATCAAGACCTTTGGTTAAGGATACAAAAATCCCATCCACCCAACCACACTCTTGGTGGTAAAGTTGTAGATGTGAATGTAAAGATGGATATTCAATCATATATGATTGGACAGATTATAGAAATAATTACATTTGGTGGATGATGCAAGTAGCATAATTATAGGATAAAATGAGTCACTTGTGATGAGTTGGTCATATTTGATGTAAGCCATCCAATTAATCAGTTGATAGGTGTGCCTAGCAAGAGTTTCAACCAAAAGCTTGAACTATGGAAAACCCTGTAGAGTGAGGGTTAAGTTTACTAGAAGTAAGATTGAATATATGTTGCATAAGTTGCCAACACAAGAAAAGTGAAGTATAAGTGAGAGTGGACAAGATTGCGGTGCCTAAAACAGTTCACATACCTCAGTTTGGTGTTCAGATAAAATGGTACATAGAATAAAAAAGGATAATTGAAATGAAGAAGTGGTGGAGTGTTATTCAATAGGAGGACATCTACCAAAGTAAAATGTAAATTTTATAGAACGTCTGCAAAACCAACAATGTTATATGGGAGTAAATGTTGAACCTCAAAAGTCCATCATATCCATAAAGTGAATGTTTTAAAGATGTCTATGTTAAGATATATTACAGTCGTACAAGATCAGAAAAAATTAGAAATGCCCACATTCGATAGAAGATACAAGTAGCATACATAGAGGATAAAGTGAGAGAAGGTCGCTTGAGATGGTTCGCTCATGTCCTACTTTGACTTTCAGATGCACCAGGTCGTGTGTGTGAAACCATAATCAATAAAAGTGTTAAAAAAAGAGGCCAGATAACCTTAAAATCACAAAAAGGAAGCTTTCTTGAGGGATCTATAGTCTCTTCAAATCCATGCACACTTGGTGCAATGCAGGATACACTGGTAGAAAATCATATAGGCTATCTTGTCAGGGATTTGTATGCCAATAGAAAATGTAGATGATTTCAAATGCCAAAGAACCTAAACTTTTAGTTATTGGACTGCTACAGTCTAAAATGGAGCGACACGGCTAGAGATGATTCCTAGAGCTGATTCAATGAGTTTGGAATTGAGGGCATAGCTGTTGTCGCTTGTTGTGTCTTCCCTAAAGTAAAAACTATAATTAAAGGAGATAATGGTGAAAATAGCATAATGAAGAAAGATTTGTAACTATAACTGATTAGCAAGTTCTTAGTCAGTCTTAGGTGCACAAACATTGCAAAGCACCAGTTGGAGAGAGAGAGAGAGAGAGAGAGAGTTCTACCTGCTTGATGTAGATGCTTTTTCCTGAATAATTAGGGCCAGTGATGATATTAATTCTGCCTGGAGAACACATAACGCGCAGCCAAAGGATATAGTGCTTGATAAGAATTGGTGAGTTCAAAATGTCTTCTTGAATGGACATTCCACTTTACCTTCACGAGTAATTTTTGTGTCATTGGGAATAAATGTTTCTACAGTCATCTCCTGCAAAACATGTCTGGAATAGAAATTTATAAAACATAATCCCTTAGCAGATGCCCTAATGGTAAACCTAACTGCATTGCAATAAAATGGAGAGTCTCAGTTATTTGCATGTTTCTTACCTTCCATTGCTTATATCAAGCAAATCTTCTGCAGTCAAATTTGGCCTTACATAGTTGTTCTGATGTGCAACCAAAGCTAATGCTAAAATGCTACACGGAGGCAGAAAATAAATGCGTGTAATAGAAGAGAACACGGAAGAGCGTTTTGTCAAAATGCTCACCAGTCAAGCTCAGCTGCAAAACTAACAGCCTTGTGCACATGCACTGAGAATTGAAGAATATGAGATACTAGGTCTCTTGTTATAGCTCTCTCCATATCTTCAAAAAAGTTCAAAAGAGTAATAAAGAAAGAGGAAAATAAAACAAAATACACTACAACCATATTTCATTTTGCTTTTCTTTTTTAAGGGAATAAGAAGTGTCAAGTTTTTGAGAAGTATAATTGTGAAAGCTAAGGACAAGAATCAAGGAACACATACCCAGGATTTTATGATATATATCTCCAAGAAGGTTATCCAATTCTTTTGTCTTTGCAGTATGATAAAAGAACCTCCTATGTTCTCCCTCCTCATCAGCAAACTAGACATTTGATAGCCCATTACTAATATAGATCAGAAGACGCCTAGTGAGCATACACTCTTTATAAATCATACAATGACATACCGCAAACTCATAGTCCTGAAGACTCTCTAGCATTTCTTCACCAAGTTTTTCATTGAAAATGCACAGTAAGTAACCTGTAAGTGGAAAAGCACAGATATTGATCACAACTATAGATGCGCAGTTTAATCATAGGTTTAATGGTTGTGACAAATAAGATAGCATGTAGAAACCATCTGAAACTGGCAGGAATGATGCCAACATCTGCTAGTACAATTAGCACCTGCTGTGAGACAAGATGCATGACATCTCTCAGAACTGGCAAATAATGCAGAACACTTTTTACTTTCAGGTGGTTTTCTACTTTTTCATCTACCTCTAAATCTTTAGTAGGTTTCTACAACTCAGTAGATTTCATCAGTTTATATTGATATCATAATTGCACCCAAATGGCGTTGACCTTGTGGTCAGTGAAGTGGATTGAGAACCCTAAAGTCTCAAGTTCAAATCCCAGCAAAGAAAAAAACACAAGGTGATTTCTTCCCATCTGACCTGGCCTTGGTGGACAGATTTACGTGATACCTATTGCCGGTGAGAGGTGGAAGGTGTCCCGTGAAATTATTTGTGGTGTGAGAAAGCTGGCCAGACTATGGTGATAAAAAAAGAAAAAATATAGGTATCATAATAGGCAGAACAGAAATATGCATTTGGTTATTGTTGGTTTGTTAAAAAGGATGATGGTGCAGCGAAAAAGGATTCAAAAAAATCTCTCAACAGATTGAAGCTTTCAATAGCTTTCAACAATTTTATTAAGCATTAAGAGGCTTTAAATGGGCGGGAGCCTTTGAGGCATTGAGGCTTTAATTGCCGGAAACAGTCGCGATATGTTTTCAAACATAGGGGTCAGGCTGCGTACATCTGACCCCCCTTACCCCGTAATGGGCGGGAGCCTTTGAGGCATTGGGGTAATGTTGTTGTTGTTAAGAGGCTTTAAATGGCCAACCTAAAATATATAATCTGCATAATTTAAAATTTAAAATGACCTAAAATATCTCAACAACTCAAACAACCTAACTAAAATTCAAAATTCAAATATATCTTAAACTAAATAACTTATTTTGCTAAAAACTAGTGCAGTAACTAAAAGCAAATTTCAACTTTTATCATTGCTTATGCATAAGATACATATGAAGGCATGAATTTGAGGGGGTTGGAGTGGGGGGCGATTTCAAAATGATTTGTGGTTAGAATGATTGATGCTCCAGCTCCATATCAGGATATTAAGAATGCAAAAGATATCAGGTCAAGTGACTTCTTTCAGGTACAGCCAGTGACAAGTATAAAAAAGAACATCGGATACTGAATATGTCCTTAATCAACAGTCAGCTATCTAGCTTACTGTAGAGATGGCATGCGAGATTAAATTATCATTTACCTGTTCAGACTCATTCATAGGTATCCAAAATTGAGATCCATCATTTACATCTATTGTGATCACTTAAGTACGATTTCAAAAAGAAAAAATGATTTTGTTTTGTACATTAAGCTGTTTAGATAGTTTACATACATACATACTTACGTCTATATATACACACACACTTAGTGTCCACACTGGAAAATATGTACTCTCCTGCTCCCACTTTATGTGGCACCTTTTCCTTTTTAATCCATCTCAAAAAGAATGTCACCTTACTACAATTAGAAACAATTTAACTTTAAAATTCCCCTTTTGCCCTTAATGAAATGAATCTCAGCCACACAAATATCTATGAATTGTTTTAGATCAAAAGTTTTCTTTTTTTTTCCCTTAAACACCATGCCAAGTCAAAGGGTGCCACATAAAATGGGACAGAGAGAGTATTATGCATTGTGTAAAGTATTATGCATTGTGTAAAGTTTAGATATAAATAGGGCTCAATGTAAGACCATAGTTAACATGCATCTCGATAACATTTTATCCTGGGTCTTTATTTCTCATAGCAATAAAGTATCTTCCATGTCATATTAACTGCCTCAATAAAAGCAAATAGCTGTCAACATTTTTTAAGGTACGGCCAAGCTAAGTTGCTCAGACTCTCCAAAAATGTTGCTGCACCCGTGTCAGACCCTTCAAAAATACACTATTTTTGGAGGATCCGACACGCGCACCCGTCAACATTTTTGAAGAGTCCGAGCAATATAGCAGCCAAGTTCCTACAGAAGGTAAAAGGGGTTAAAAGCTAGATCCACCTTTATATACAAGTGAGATTGATATCTGAAAAGGGAAGCATCCCCAAGGATCTATTTGGGTATTAACAGTTACCAGTGTAAAAGCTGAATCACCTATGTAACTTCAAAGCTATCATAGCTATGAAACATTAAAGGGTGAACAGACCTATCTGATGTATGTAAATGATAGAAGGAACCCCCTTGTCTTCATACAAGCAAGGAAGCCGTGCAAGTTCCAAGGCTGAAACCTGCAAAGCACTGCTAATATCAAATTCAATAGCAAGTGGTTTAGTTGAAGAAAATCAGATGTTAGAAAACCTCTTCCAGAAATTCTGGCAATCCCTCATATATCTGCCTCAGTTCATCCAGCTAGACAAACAAGATTACACTCATAATGCCATAAAGAAAAAGAAGATGCCAAAAACCAATGGAGAGAAGATATTTTAACCCATAAGTTACTGCAGCTATTTATCCTACCTCATCACAGAAACCCTCTTTTACCATTGTCTCATAACCCTTCTCTTTACTTCTATCAACATCAATGACACCAATTACCTGCAATTACAGGCACATACACATGTGAAAAAGCTCTTGCTGGTTTACTAATGGTACGATTACCACCCATGAGAAATTAGACATATCTTTATGACAGAAATGAGGATTATCGGTGAAAATCTAAGATCAATTTGTCTTCATCATGATTCAACAACAACAACAACATACCCCAGTGCCTCAAAAGGCTCCCGCTCATTGCGGGGTGAGGGGGGGTCGGATGTACG
>JAABOM020000002.1:5560197-5574347 GCA_011800125.2 Solanum clarkiae
ATATTCTATAAATAAATAATTCTCTGTAATATGTATTAAAAACTCTATTATAAATATCAATAAATAAATTTATTATTATTATATATGATAAATATTTTCTTATAAGTTTCTCGAGAAACAATGCAGCCGTACGTCCTCAACTTTGAAATTGTTTTTCGTATTGTACTTATTATTTACCAACTAGACTTGAGTAATAAAATCATTATTTTTTCTTCGGTCAGATGAGACTAACGGCAGCTTACAACACATAGTAGGCCGTAGCCTAACCAGAACTCCCGCGTTTGCGTTCAGTAAAGAAGCATTATTTTTTTTTCAATTACAAGGTGAAAATCGAACTGTTACTAATATAGTAATAGGCAATTATAATTCCGATGTAAATATTATTATTGTAAATCAAACGGTTATGGATTGCTACATCAAGCTTATTATATTGAATTGCATATTATTGTAAGCTAATTTAACATGGTAACATATAAAAAAATTATAATTCTATGAAAAAAAATAATAATACCAAAGATATAAACTATCGATGCAAACAAAATAAATATCCTGCATGGTCAGGTTCTGTAAATTAACATTATACTTATTTTTAAAAAAATTTGAATTGTTTAGTCAAAATTCAAAAATACTTTTTAGCAGCAATAAAAGTAATTTTTTTGAATTATTTTTCTTCTCATCTAAAATGAAAGCAAAGATAAAAAAAAGATAAACATATCTTTTTCAAATATTGAAATTTACCAAACGTATTACTCAAATGTCACTACATCCCTCTTTACTTTAATTATATGGATAAAACTCACAATATTAACTTGTCTTGAATATTAACTAAATAATCTAAAATCATTATCACAAATATATCTGCAACTTTTATCTATTTAAACAATATTAGCCGCAAAATGCATTTTGTCCGTTGTTTGTACTTTGACTCGCAAAAATATTTCGAAGAAATTAATCAAACATAATTTATTTTTAGAAAATAACTAATCAAACATAAATTATTTATCTTTCAAAGTATTTATAATATTATATGAGTGTTATTCCAAATGTGAGATTTGAGAAGAACGAACATTAGTTCTAGTTTGTGATTGGTTGGCTGAAAAGTTTTCTTGTTCCAATAGTATTTTGACAGAAAATTTTACCTCGGTAATTGGCAGAAAGACTGTTCCAAATTAATAAAAAATACTTCTCAAAATAAACAATTTTTAAAAGTTCAGCATACATTCTTAAACTTTTGAAAAAATAATCTTATTTTAGAGTTAGTTTCTTGACTGATCATTCAATTTTTTAAAAATTACTCAACAAACTAAATTTAGTTATTTCATGACAAGCCGTACGAGTATGTTCATATCTTTTAAAATAACTGCTCCCCTGTCCATCTTTACGACTACACTGTACTATTTTAGAATGTTCAGCAATACTTATCTATTTGATGAAATCAATATATAATTTTGTTGGAAATCTTACGGAAAACACTTCTTCTTCCCATTCACGAACATCATCACGAACACGAACACATCATCACGAACATCATCACGAACACTTGTAAAAATTCATGTATTTCACTCGGTATGAGTGTATTCTCCAGGATTCAATAAGTTCTTCTAATACAAAACTAGGAGTCAGAATCTAACAGAGATTAAAATAGAAAACCTAGCACTCTAAATATATATAAATAGAGGAGAAAGAACTTTTAATATAATATGTTTTCTCCCTTCCTCCTCTTAAGAAGATAATCACTATTTAAATAAGAAGATTTCACTTTTCAAGAGTAAATGACTGCAATTAAGAGAGAATATAATGACATATTTATATGGTCAAAATACCATTTAGGGGTATTAATATTCTTCTATTAATCATCCATCAAAGGCTAATTAATAAAATACTAAAATAATATTAGATGAAGATATATTGTTGAGTTAAAATCATTTTTTCCAACAATCTTCTACATATCTCAAAAATAATATTTAAAAAATAGAAGAAAATAAGATGATTTTGTTGGGTTTTCACATATGAGTATAATGCCTCGAATCTGGTGTCCGTAGACTATGAACCGGATCTAGATAAACCAAGATTAAACTTACAGAACAATTGGTGAAGTTAAAAACTTCTATGAACCAACAATTTTTTTGTAAGTCTAGTGTCTTATTCCATCACATTACACTCGCATCAGCTTTATTGTTTTCGCAATTTTGCGCTAAGAGGTCTTGCGCATATCCTGGTATTCATGAGTGCTCTAGAAATCTATCACAATTTCATAGAAGCGGCATCACTTCACACTCATATTGGTCGAATCATCAAGTGTATTATATTCTATAGAGCAATACACCACCTATAAAGCATATGATTTGGATTCAGAGTTTAACTCAATCCTCATTTTGCTTTGCAAATTGTTGCACTATATTCACACATCATAGGAAGGACATAATTGTATAGTACTTGATCAACTAATAACTTATTATTACCAATATGAACCTAATTCATGGGATCTCCAATCACATAGGTTGGGTTACCATCATTGTTAATCTTCTCAAATTGACTAATAAAGTCTTCACAACTACAAAAGAGATATTTAGCGGCAATAAAGTATGGCTTTAGCGGCAATAATATTTGCCGCAATACCCTATACCGGCTAATAGTATTTCGCCGGCAATGTTGGGGTTGGCAAAGCCTTTTCCAACCATTATGGGTATTGCGGGTAAAGAGTACCAGAAATTACCGCTAAATACCAATAGCTTTTACAACAATTGTTTGCGGCAATTATATAGCTACCAAATGTACTTTATGTCCCTTAACTTTGGTCTTTTAGCGTCCATTTTTTTAGCCGATAAATCAAAATAGATAGCCACTAAAAGGTAGTAATCTTAACGGCAATCATTTGTGGTAGTTGTATTGGTAGTTAAAGATAATGTATATCGGCTAACTTCAGTCTTTTAATATCTATTATTTTAGTCGATAAATCCTAATAAATAGCCGCTAATATATAGTAGTTTTAATGGCAATTGTTTATGCAATTATATTTGTTGCTAAATGTTGTTTGTATTCTCTAGAAATGGTCTTTTAGCAACCATATTTTAATTAAAAAATTCAAATAAATCGCCACTAGAAGGTAGTAATTTTAAGGGGACAATTTTAAAATCACATGTTATGACTACAATATCCCTTCCAAAAATGTCTTAGTTTGCCCTTTTAGTGTCCATTTATAATAACGTCAACATTGATTAGTAGAGATCATTAATAACAACTACTACATTTGTCAATCAATTATATATTGAAATCCATCGAACCTATTGATAAATGGTTAAAAGCATATTGCTATTAAATCTAAAATATGAACGTCACAACTTATAAAAATAAACTTATATTGTTCTTACTAATATCTATCCTATTGAATAATGTCTTCAAATGAGTTTGTAGTCTTCTGCATATTAAGTCTTCCAGTGTAAAATTTGCAATCTTTAGATTATAGGACCTGAAAAAAAAATAAATTTGTCAAAAGATGAATCTAAAATATAAAAATATTATAAATAGTAGTGTGACTAATCTAAAAAATTATAAGAAATATCCGAACAAAAATCAAGTGTGGTTGAAACTCAAAGCTAAAGTAACAGTACTCAACAATCTATAATACAGAGTCACGACACAAAAAATTAATCAAAAGCAAGTTGCTCCTCCTGTATTTGATGGAAATGATGCTCACAAATTGGAATCTGTTCTTCAGCAATTAAAAAATTACAGGTTGTTCTCTTTGTTGATAGAAATATTGGTTAATCAAATACATATTGCTCTGTTTTTAATCAAATACAGTACTCAAAAAATCTGCAAGCTTACCAGCGATGCAAACTTTACCTATTCTTCAACTTGAAACCTGACCAGATTAAAAAGTGACTTGGTTCCTATCAATTTCTTTAAGACATCTCGGCACTATGAAATTGCTATTTGATTTTCCTTGGACTTAAAAAGTCCAAAATCTCGCTGACTAGTAATCTTTCCTAGATTAAGTTGGTTCGTCATTTTTTTTAAGTTAGAGAAGGCTCATACTTCATCAATATTATTACCCTTCATTCAGTATACGTAGGCTAGTTTTTTTTTCACGACGTAGAGCCAGTAGATTAACAGAAGCAAAGAGTCCTAACTTCCCGGAAGGGGACCAGTAATCACTAATCTAAACCAGAAGTAGACTTTTCAATTCAGTAGCATACACTGCTCAATAATCATATAAGTATAACCACCTCATATAACAGTGACGCTAAATCAGATGCCTACCTGAATTCAAACTTAAAACTGCCACTTTTGAAGCTGCTATTCAGTAAGCTCAAGTGTTTGCCACTCTATATACGCCATAGTATGGCGGCCATCACAAGTTATAGTTCATGCCAAGAATACAAGAATTCAGTACATGCCAAGAATACAAAAATTTGTAGACTATAACTAGAAAAATTACAGACTTCACGGCTGGGTTAAAGCAAGAGTATATGCCAAGAACAAGAACTAGAGCACAACGGCACATGCCGAGGATTCAGAGCTTTACTGGACTATGCCTGAAAAAATTACAGACTTCACAGCTAGGTTGAAGCAAGAGTAAATGCCAAGAACAAGAACTAAAGCACAATAGATAAAAGGCTAATGCGCATAGGAGATACAACAATATCGAATTCAGACTTAAAACTGACACTTTTGGATTCAGAGCTTGCTATGAATTAAATCAAGAGTACAACTGTACATGCCAAGAATACAAGACTTACAAGACTATACTTGGTAAAATTACAGACTTCAAGGCTAGGTTGAAGCAAGAGTACATGCCAAGGACAAGAAATAAAGCACAACAGTATATGCCAAGAATTCAGAGCTTTACTGGACTATGCTTGGGAAAATTACAGACTTCACGGCTAGGCTGAAGCAAGAGTACATGCCAAGAAAAAGAACTAGAGCACAACAGAGAAGAGGCTAATACACATAAGAGATACAACAATATTGATCAACTGCTTGTCCAATGGAATTTAATCAAGGATCCAGTTAGGATTCAAGGAGAAATTGTGAAGTTTTATTAGAAATTATGCTCATAGGAAGATAAATATAGATTGTGAAGTGTGTTTAGGCTAGCTTATATGCATTTGGACTAATTCATGAGATACATGTTATATCACATTAAACAACCCCTAAGAATTTAGTGGTCATAGAAATTGAAAAAGAGTAAAGGTATTCAATGACAGGGAGTTCTGGACATACATATGACATTCTACAGTGAGCATCTATATGTACCAAGACTATAGAGAGAAAATACTTACATAAAGTTTCAATCTTTGGTCTATGTTGTATATTCTCAAGTTTATTTTTTATTTGTTTTTTCCATAAAAAATTTTGTTAGTTACTATTGTATTGACCTCTAATTATAGTTTTATCTTTATTTGATGGTTTACTTGTATGTATGCTTTATTTTGCTGGGAAACATTTGAAGTCTCTCCTTATGACCTTTGAACTTTATCTCTTATAAGGTTATTTGAATTGCCACTAAAAATATATTTAATGCTGGCTATTACACATTGATCGTTAATATTTTACCTCATGTGTATACATTAGTGGCAATTAGCTTATAGCCACAAAATAATTGTTGCTAAAGGACCCTTTTGTAGTAGTGCTTACTCCCCTCGATATTTCTTTTAGGCTGTGAATTGATCAGTATCTCTGACTACACATAATTTATATAATTACAATCTCATAGCAGCTGCTTTATTACACTGTGTCCCAAACACATGTACTTATCGTTTGCTATTTTAAAAATTATTTTTCATAAGAATTTTATTATTGCTTGGCAATCACATATGGAGTTTTAAATTCATTTACTATTATATATTGTACCCCTCTAGTACAATCAAATATTCAATTTGTTAGGTACTTTACTTAGGGTACCTTTCATGTATCATGAATGACTTCTTTTCAAAATATAAATAATACAATTTTCAACAAGGTGCAAACCTTGTCACTATTTTTCTCTCTTTGAAATTATCATTTTCAGAATCATTTTCAACAATACTAAAATGATAAATACAATCACTCTACAAAAGAAATAATATTTTCATCAAACTCAAATTATTATAATATTACATGCAATCACATCACAATAGATTGTCACAAATATGTATTTACATTAAATTAGCATACAATAAAAAATTTAGATCCTATTTTTCTTTTGTAAGGATCATGTATAACAACCACAAGATACCCCTACATTTGCAAAATACCGCTACACTTTCAAAATATTTTAAAATGGGAGAATAGCCTTTTCAATTTATAAAGCTTTTCAAATTAATATGTAACAACATACAAATTTATATTTAAAACGATATTGCAATTTAATTTCTCAACAAACATATATAGAGATATCATCTATAAATTGTGACATATAACATTTATAATCTCTAATCTTTTCAAAAGATGTTAGCTCTACATCTTAATTAAGATCACAATCAAGACTATTCAAGTAACGTAACCTCTAAATTATAATAAAGATCACAATCAAGACAATTCAAGTGATAATATTATCTCTTACACTTTCAAACATTAGAAATGTTTTACATAAAATCAAATAAACAATATTTTTCATTAGTTGATCTTAGAAAGAAATTCCAACATAAAAAATATACCAAAAACACATTAAGAAAATATCAAAATAATAAATTTGAATATATAAATTTACAAGATATGAAATTTATTTTTATTAATCTATAATTAAATTAAATAGACTATAAGTCTAACATACAAAAAATTATCTCAATCAATTAAGTAAACATAAGTAATAGCATTTTTAATTTGAAAAATATTAGTAACAAATAAATCATACTTAAAATACTCATCACCAATAAAACATTTGTTAGCACATCATCAAATTCAAACAAGATATTCCTTCAATCTTTTCTCCCAAATTTTACGAGAATTAATTTGCACTAAAATTGTATCATGTACCCCTCATATAATGCCAATAAATGCGAAATTTTAGGAAGAGTTTTCATTCTAAGAACTTGAGTAGTTCTAGAATCACCAACATATATAAATATTTCTTCTCCTATTTTGTTGTAGAACACAAAAATTATAGTTCACAAAAATGTGTTTAATGATCCCAATCGTTCACTTTCACATATTAGCCACAAGACTCATTTTAGAAATGACCACAATAATTTAAATCATCCGCTAGCACAAGTTTATTTTTCTTAGCGAAATTCTCATTTCTCTGAATCTTCTCTACATTGAGGGATATTGAAAATTTAACTATATATTTACTTTGGATCTGTAAACTAAGTTATGTTCATACCTTTATGTGTATATTAATACACACACATAAGTCATGACCTGCTAAAGAAAGTTGTCATTAGCATCCCAAGTAATATTTAATTACTCTAAGCCACCAACAATTGTGAACTTTGAATCTGCTTCAATTGTGGATATATCTCGCAACATTATTGGAGCAACATTGCATCAAGGTGAAGGAATACGGAAAAACCTCCTCTTGTGAAGTGTCGAATATCACCCCAGCACCAGCTCTTTCGTGATGTGAGGCACCATCTAAATACATTTTTCAAGGTGGTTGAATATCAATGACTATTACATCTTTGTCTGGTATTTCATCACTTAGCTCCCTATCATCAAGTATTGGATGTTATGCTAAGAAGTCCACCAATGCTTGCCCTTTTACAGCCTTCTAAGGAACGTATACAATCTCGAACTATTGAAATTGGAAATACCATCTTTCCAGTCGATCATTGAGGTTAGGTTTCGCCATCACAAATTTAATGGGATTTGTTTTAGAAATAAGATGGATGATGTGAGCTTGAAATTAGTATTTCATCTTCTGAATTGAGAAGACTAGTGCCAGACATAACCTTTCGATTGGGGAGTACTTCAACTCATTTGTCATCATCATCCTGGTCAAGTAGTAAAGTGAGTTTTCTTTCCCTTCACCATTCTCTTGTGCTAGAAGTGCCCCCACTGATCTTTCTTGAGCTGATATGTATAGTATCAATGGTCTTCCATGAACAGAAGCTGCTAAAATTGACGATCTTGTTAAGTAAGACTTGATGCTTTTGAAGGCCTTAATCCCACTCAAAATTAGTTCCCTTTTTTCATGAGGTGATTGAATGGATGACACTTTCCTGCTAGATTTGACATGAATCTCCTGAAATATGCTAGCTTCCCTTGAAGGCTCTTCAATTCATGGATGTTTCTTGGCTCGACTATCTTCAGAATCGTATCTATTTTGACTTGATCAATTTCTATACCCCGATGTCTTACAATGAAGCCAAAGAATTTTTCAGAGGTAACTCCAAATGCACATTTCAAAGGGTTCATCCTAAGTTGATACCTTCATAGTAAATCAAACACCATTCTCAAGTCATGCAAATGATCGTCCTTTTTTCTGGATTTCACCACCAAATCATCAACGTACCATTTAACATTTTTGTGAAGAATGTTATTGAAGATGTTTTGCATAGCTCTTTGGTATGACGCTCCAGCATTCTTCAAGCCAAATGACATCACTTAGTAGTAGTAAATATCCTTAGGTGTGCAAAATGTAGTAAGCTCCTCATCCTTTGGCGACATGCGAATCTGATTACAACCGGATGAATCATCCATAAAAGACATTGTCTCATACCCGATAGTTGCGTCAATCATAAGCTCTTGGATAGGAAGTGGAAATTCATCTTTGGAACACGCATTATTGAGATCCCTAAAGTCGACACAAACTCGAAGTTTTCTATTTTCTTCCTCACAGAGATGATACTTGAGATTTATGTGGGATACTTAACTTCACGGATGTAGCCATCTTCAATAAGCTTGTTAACTTCAGCTTCAATTACGGGAAATAGTTCAGGCCTAAAGCGTCGTTGAGCTTGCTTGACAGGACGTGGACCCTTTTTGACAGCAAGATGATGGACCACTACCTTTGGGCCTAATCCAGTCATATCTTTGTAACTTCAGGCAAATATGTTTTTGAATTCTTTGAGTAAGTCAACGTAGGCATTCTCTTGATCACCATCAAGTAAAGCATTCACAAAGGTGGGTCTTAGATCTTCATCAGTGCCAAGGTTGACTTCTTTCGATGCATCAACCGTTGCTTTAACTCATTCTTCGAATTTGGGTGGCACATCCTTAGCATCTTCATCTTCTTAAGGTCCGCTATCACTAAAATATACATGGTAACACTATGAGGCATCCTCCATGTCTTCATCAACATTACTTGGAGTCAAATTAACACCTTTCATGTTGTGTAGTAATGTGATATGAAGAGGAAACACTTTCTTCATCTTCATTAAGTTGCTTAGTGTACACCACACATATGATTTGGCTTTCAGTACTTCTTCACATGAAACCCCAAGGTTCGTTTGCCGCCTCATTCTAGAAGGGATTAAACTTTGAAATTCAGTAGGAATATTTTGAGATTTAGGCAAAGTAGCTTTAATACCCCCAGTGTTTCTCCAAAGCTTATTTTTCTTCTTTAATGGCCCTAACCTCTCAAATACGAAAGTTCTCGTGTTGAGATTCCAAGTCGATGAAAGACAGAAGGATTTTGGTTAGAAGGAACAGGTTTATCATCTGCAGTGATATAGTTATTGCTAGCCCTTCTAATAAAAATGCGAACTGGTGGAGGCCATTCATATCCTAAACCTTCACGTTGTTGCCTTATAGAGGGTTCTGATGGAAGATTACCTAATTTCGATAGTTTATTAGGATTGTATCCACTTTTTCCAATAATCGATAAACATTAAGATCAAAACCTTTATTATACGGTTCGTTGGGAGTGCCTCATTTTGCAATGATTTAGGAGCCACAAATTTTCCAAATAATTTTGTAGATGTGTTCATCACACCAATCTGTTCAACAGGAAGAGTCAATCCATCTAGTGCATCTCCATGCAACTTGAAAGAGTATCTTTTACTTCCCTTGGCCTTTGGAATGTAAGAAAGAATGGGTGTCACTGTTTTACTTGAAGAAGCACCATTTACATTAGGTACCTTGTCTAGATTGCCAAGCTTCGAGTCTCCTTTGTTTGCAACTTTAATCTTACTAACAAACACCTACGCCTTCTTATTTGGGAGTTCAACCACTTTGGTTGCAATGCTATCAACTTTTGCGGCATATCTATTCAAGGAAAACTTTGCATCAGCAAAGCATGATTCGTCTTCACTAAAGGGATTATCATCTGCAATAATTTTTTATGATTCCGTCTTTATAATACTTCAGACATTGGTGGTAGGTAGATGATATCACTTTGTTCTCATGTACCCAAGGCCTTCTGAGCAAGATGTTATACGAAGTCTTCGCATCAAATACATGTAGCCATATGCTTGATTGTAATTCTCTGATAGTGAGGTCCACTTTGATAGCTCCTACGACCCTTTGTCCCCTTTGGTTGAATCCATGGATCATTAGGCGACTTTCAGTAAGATCTTCCATTGAGATCCCAAGTTCCTTTATTGTGCAAATCGGGAGGATGTTGATCCAGACATGCCATCAACTAGAATTCCATTTATTCTTTGCTCATGGACAAAATCAACCATGAATAAAGGGCGATTATGAGGTTTGTCACTAAGTAAAAGACTATCATCAGAGAATGTAATTTTGGCTATGCATACGTCCTCGACCTTAGGAGTTGACTTTGGAAGGTCTTTGGGTGATGGATAAGACAAAGTTGCATTTTTTTTGCTTCCTTCTCATCAATATTACAACATAGAGCTTTTGCGCCATCACATGTGGACTTGGTGTGAAACCAACTTGGCAGATATTCTTCAAATATAATCGGTCGATGCAACTCTTGGTATTGACGCACCTTCATTTCATCCTCCTTTGAGTGCACAATTAACTTTTTTATTTGGGGCCTTCTCACCATCTTTCCCCTAACATATTTCTTAGTTGACTCCTTATGTGAACTTGCTTTACGATGTCTATGATGAGTCACGAGAGTCCATCTATAATCATCAAGATGATTTTCCTGATCTCTATCCTCTTTTGCTGATTCTCCTTCTATGGAAGCCACATCATTTAATATGAATAAGGGAACAACTCATCGACATGAATGAGATCAAAATCTCCAAACTTAATCATTTTTGTCAGTTTCATTTTTGGGACATCATACCCTTCTACAAAATTGCAGGTCATGACTTTATTTGAACTTGATTTCTCATATTCAAGTTCAATCTTTCCTTCATGAGCTAAGTCCATGTTTTATCCTTGAAGATGAAGTATTTCTCAATGGGATGTCCAACTAATCGATGGTACTTGCAGTAGTTCGGATAGTCACTCCTCCCTTCTTTATTTGGTCATTTCATCTCTGGTAACTCAAAGAGTTTCACTTCAAGGAGTTTATCAAAGATTGCAGTGACGTCTGAGTCAAGAAATGGATAACTCTTCTGTTGCATTTCCTTTAAGGTTAGTTTTCGATTTTCCTTATCTTCAATATAGGTAGTATTTACACTCTGCTTGATGAACTTCACAGGAGAAGTGTTAATGTTCATGGACTCTTTATTTTCAGCCTTAGACAAGTATCTTCCCACTTTCTTGAATTGTTGCTTTTCTTTGCCTTTGCGGAGTTCTTGGATGGGAGGCCTTTCAATTCCGACTAATGCCATGCTTAGCTCCATATCATGAGAGTGAGTAGCCAATTCTTCAAAAGTCTTAGGCTTTATTTCTTGCAAAATATAGCGAAGACCCCAATGCATTCCTTGTATGCACATCTCTATACCTGAAGCTTCACTGAGTCTATCTTTACAATTTAGACTTGCGTGCCTCCATCGATTGATAAACTCAAAAATGATTCTTCATTTCATTGATGTGTGTTCGTAATTTTTACCATGATTACAATATGCCTTGTGCTATAGAAGTGGTTGAGAAATTCTTGTTCCATTTGTTCCTAACTTTCAATGGAACTAGGCTCAAGGTCTGTGCACCAATCGAAAGCATTTCCCTTAAGGGAACAAACAAATATTTAATGAGGTAATCCCCGTATATCCCAACATTATTGCATGTTTCAATAAAGTTTGTTACATGTTGTTTCAGACTTCCTTTACCATCAAACTGCTAAAAATTTGGGGTTCGATAATCAGTAGGTATCTTCAAGTTATCAATCCTTGTAGAGTATGGTTTTGCATACTTGAGAGAAGATTTTATGGCAACCTCGCACTTGTCACTAAGGGTCCCCAATGTAAACTCCTTGATCTAGTCAATCGAGATCGTTCCTTCAGAGGAAACATGTATCTCCTTAGCATGTTCCACTTGCTTTGCGGGATGATCTACTATCTCTTGTAGTTGCGGACGCTTTCCAGATGTATGACTGGATTCTTCATCCATCATGCCTTTTACCCTGTCTGTTAACTTAACCATTCGAGCATCTTGATCTTGAGCATATTTGGTCAAGCCTTCAATAGCTCTTGTTAAGCTTGCAAGTTGCTCCTCTATGGACGAAACATTTGTCACCATTGTAAATAATGGAAAATAACATCTATTTTCCCAAATATGAGATGCATCTAGATATGTTATACGGAGCAGATTCAATGTTCCAAGCATCACCTTTAGCGAAAGCAAAAGACCTCTTGGAAATAATAAGCTCAATTGAGCGAGAGCCCTCTTAACTATTTTAGCAATATCATTGCCTTCTTTTGCAGCTTTTATGGGAGACTCAATGCTTTTTGGGATGAACCAAGACAGAAGCAGTTCAGATTGCACTGTGAGGCTTGTTGTCCTAGTAGTTTGGCTTGGTTCCTCGTGATGGGTCATATGCTTCCCACAGAAACATCAAGGATATTCTCTATAGTAATAGAGAGTTTGGATCCAATGACTTTTACGGATGTGAATTTCGAGTTGACCTTTTTGGAAGACATCTCAAAGTTCTTGGATTTTGATTTTGTTTTGAAGAGAAGACATGAGAGGTAAAGATTCCCACTGGGTGTGCCAATTTGTAAGTAACTAAGTTTCGTTCTTGAAAATAGCAATCAAGAAAGGAAAATAGCGACAAATAATGATATTTATATTTCAATAATTTGTGCGAAGGTTACCATCTTTATAAAATCTAAAGAAGATGTAATCCTCTGATTCTTCTCTTCACGATCTTCAACTCAAAACTTTACCTTGTTCTTGAATCGCTGAAACACTTGCTGAAACTTCACTACGAATGTGGAGCTAAGTTTTAATCGCATAAATATGAGAATTTGCGACTTACAACTTAGAGATGAAGATTTCTTTCTTTGCACAAAACTTGCAGATCACCATTGAAGAGCAAGGATTTCAATGTATTTTTATGTGTCCTTTGGTCTTATGAAGACTCCTTTATATAGATGTGAGCTAGGATTTTAGGGGTACTTTGATTCAAGTATTTTAAAAGATTTGGACCTTGCTCTTGAAGAGTATGAGTTGGGCTTGTCTTGTCGACTTAATAGACTAACCCAAATATAATTTGGGCTTTGTTTAAGTTATATTATTTTAATTTGAATTTCGATCCAACCTCATTAACCAATAATTTGACTTAGTCAATGGATCGTGAATTTAAGATTTGATTCATATTTAATATGAATTTTATCAACAAAACTTCACTATCTACAATCCTATTGGTTCGTAAAAAAAGTACTGCGATCATAAAAACTGGACCAAAACCACAAGCTAAAATCGCGATCCGTGTTTGGGTCTATGATCCCCAAAACATCTTCGTAGAATGCGTTGACACCTAGCCAAATTTCACCTTTCTGGGACCATCTATGAGAATAACTACGATTCGAATTTCAAACCACGATCTGTTCTGCTTGTTCATGAATAAAGTACTGAGACTTGTCATTACTGATATGTCTAGACTAGGTCATGAGAGATGGTTCTTTTGTAAAGTCATTGGTTGTCATCAATATTGGTATTAAAGTATACATGCTTATTGTTTTAAAAGGTCGTTAATTGATTTTTTTTGCGTATACTTAATTAGGTGGTACGAATTTTTAATCTAGTACAACACAACAACACATACCCAGTAAAGTCCCACAAGTGGGGTCTGGGGAGGGTAAAATGTACGCAGACCTTACCACTACCATAAAAGTAGAGAGGCTATTTCCTGGAACCCTCATCTCAAAACCCGTAAGCAGAAATAACTAGATATGACAGAAAGGAAGGGAAGGGGACAGAAA
>JAABOM020000002.1:5581924-5593957 GCA_011800125.2 Solanum clarkiae
TGAATCGGTCCCCCCTAAACAATGAGGAGAAGGTCTAATTTATAGGAGCGACTAGGGTTTAAAAATGGGAAGAAATCGTTGGGATTTTGCAAAATCCTCAACGGATTGAAAATTTTCGCTGATTGAGGGATTTGGACAATCCGTTTGCCGGATTAGTTGGGGTCTGGGTTGGGTGTGCATTGAAGAAGAGATGATGAGGGTGAGTGAGAAGGGATCGTCTGGTCCGATTTGTTGGTGAAGAGGAAAAGAAAATGGGAATGGGGAAAAGGATTTCGAAGAAGAACGATCTGAAGAAGAAGGAGATGAGGGAAATAAGGGGAATTTGGGGAAATCGTTCTGTTGAAAGAAAGAAGGAGAAGGAAAAGAATTGGGGGCGCGTGGCCCCACGCGTCGGATTGATAAAATCCTTTTTTTTGTTTTTTTTTAAATAATTGTTTAAAAATCGTTGAAACAAAATAAAGACTAGAGTATTAATTTGACACCGTGGAGGGTAAAAATTGAGTGTCAACAATAGTTTTTCGGTTCGTTTGGTTATTTCTGCAATTTCTTTAAGTAAAATCAAAATAAAACCAAATAATATCAATTTTGAAAATTTAAAAATCAAATCAAATTAAGTATTGATTTTTTTATCAATTTAATTTAAATTACAATTTAATTTAATTTTTTAATCATAACAATGAATGGCCCTAACTAGTGTTATAAAATGGGGTTACCTAGCTAGTACGGGAGTAATTATTTTTTGTTCTTGTTTGAAGGAATGGGGAGGGGATAGGAGGTGTGACCATCGACAAGGGACAAAAGAAAAACAATATTAATTCTCTTTTTAAGAATTTAAGTGATTTAATTATTATTTTTAAACTTTGATACTCTTTTCATTTAAAAGAAATGATAGATTTTTTTTAATCCGTTTAAAAAAGAACGATTAATTTTTTTTTTTTATATAATACTTTAATTTTAACTTTTCATATGATATTTTAAAATCAGAAGATTAAAGAATATTTTGATACATTTAATATAATTTTAATTTAAGATCACAAAATAAAAGTTTTCTTTATTCTTTTAAATTCCGTAGTAAATCATTTTTTTAAACATATGGAGTATAATTTAATTTATTAAATAGCTTGATTAGTTATTACTATTTTTATTAGGTTTATTAAATTAATTACTTCCTCCATTTCATTTATTTGTCACGATATTTAAGAAAAAAAAAAGAACACTTTTAAAACTAAAGATCTAAAATAATTCTTAAGGGTAAATGAGAAATTTCAATAATATTAAATTATTTGTAGTTATGATAAAATAATATTTTTTTTAAAATAGAGAAAAAAACAATACCACATTAATGAGAATCTGTAATTTCTTTTAAGAAATTTGATTATCTAAAAATTTTTTATTAGGATTTTTCGGAAATAACCTCTCTATCTTTATGAGGTAGCAGCAAGATTTGCGTATATTTTATCCTTGTCAGACTCTACTTTTAAAATTCCACTAAATTTGTTATTGTTGTTGGTGATTATCTAAAAATCTTCACACTATGAATGCAATATATAAAGCTCAAACTCACACATATAAAAATAGTTCCGTAGTCAATATAGTATGGTTACTCATGTGAGTGATTAAATGATCACATGACACAGGAGGCAAAGGAGAGTGCTCTTCTGCCATTGTTCCTCTTTCATTATTTTTTTCTATTTCTTAGATCTTGATTTCTTTAACTAGAATTAACAAATTGTTCTTGTTATATATATATATATATATATATATATATATATTCAAATTATTAATTCAATACATTCCAAAGAAATTCACATCAAGAAATGGGGAATCTTGATATTATAATTGGGACCACTCATGTGTTATGTACGTATCCCTTGCCGATATATATTGCAATATTAAAGCTTTATCTTTGTCAATATCTTGGTAAGAGGACCTTAATCCATATTTTTAAAAAAATTATAGCATTATGGAAGAACTAAATAAATTGATTTTAACCTAAAACTATTTTATCAAAAGACAGGTTATAAATATTCCATCTTATTTTTCGAGCAGCTTGGAATTACTTCCATTAAGCTTTGAGCACTAATAATAGTTAGTCAAATGAATAGGATCTATTACATACTTTTAAAGGTAAAATATCTTGAGAGAAATAGTTTTATGAATTTATTTTACATCATAACAAATTTGAAGAATAGAAAAAGCTAAATTAAGAAATTTATTGAGACTTAATTAGAAGCAAGGCAGAGCTAGTAAAGGCTCAAAGGTTCATCAGATTCTTTTTTGTTTTTTATTTTTTTAAGAATTATATTCTTTGTTTTAAAAAGAATAATCTATTTTTCTTTTTAGTTTATTTAAAAAAAAATAACCATTCTTTTTGTTGTAAAACTTTAATTTTAACTTTTCACATGTCATGTTTAGAACGACAAGATTAAAAGACATTTTCATATATTTAATATAACTTTAATTTAGGATCACGAGATTGAAAAATATTTTTTGTTTTCTTAAACTTCATACCAACTTAAGTTTGATCATTTCTTTAAATGGAGAAAGTATTTATTGTTTGTATATAGTTAAAAATATTTTATGTATATAGTAGATATTGCATTTTTTTTAACTTTTTTATATATTTATTTTTTCATATTTTGATTCATTTTAGTAAATTCCGTAAACTCATGAAAGCGAACATGTTAGCATTCTGAAAAATTGCAGTGGTCTTACCACCTTCCCGGCCCAATTGCACATGACTTCAATAATGCACTAAAATAATAGTTGCAGTTAGTAATTCGCGGTGTTTTCTATTTGGCCAGCCCCCTTCACATCGCACAAACTTTCCTTCATGTAGGTATTCTCGCAACCAATATCATAATTATTGAGGTCACTTAACTAATAATTTTTATATTAAAAGTATAAAAATACGATATAGGTATTTAATTCAATCCCAAAATAAGTTCAAAAAGAGGAGGATTGCTCAATCTATATTAGGTTATCGTCTTTTCCGCATCCCATAGATGCAAAACTTAATACCCCCGCCTCATATTCAAAGGACTAGATATCTGGTGCATGAACAATTTTTAATATGAGTGTCCAACATTAGTGTTTGGCTTTAATACCATATAAAAATATAATATATGAGATTAACTCAACTCGAAAAGGTAGTTAGAAAAGGAAGAATTATTCAAAATCATACAAGAAAATAATCCTACCCTTGTCCCACCAATGTGGGACTTAAAAGAAAGTCACTCAACTTTTTGTAATACAAAAATCACCTAATTAATGATAATTATCTTAGAAAATCACTCAACCTAACTAAATTAGTACATAAAATTTAAATTCTTGCTTGAGACTCGTACAACAAAAAGGAATATATATATATATATATATATATATATATATTCCAATATTAAAAGAGTGTTGGGTTGTGGTCTGAATTGAAATAATGAGAAGGGAGAGAGTAGTTAAGGTTTTTTAGTTAAAGATATTTTTGGGAATATGAAAAACTATTTAGGGTAAAAAGATAATTATTTAGGTTAAACTATAACAACTTTTAAACTAAAAAATAAAAATATATTTTTTAATTTATTTTAAATAAATTTTAACTTCTTAAAAAGTTATTTTGAAAATTGTCAAACACGTTACTATGGAAACCTAACTTAGTTTCCCCCACCCCTCTGGTCTTCCTTCACTTGCAAATATTTAATCCCCCACTAATCAACGTACTCACACACTCTTTCTGTAGTGGGAGGAATAATATATTTGTGTCTCCACATATATATACCAAAACTTGAAATTAAAATTTTTGCAGAATATGGATGTCTACGGAGGGTCAACACCAGGAGTGTTTCGGATTGATGATCTTCTCGATTTCTCCAATGAAGAGATGTTCTCCTCGGTCGACTTTGACCTCAATCACCATTACCAACCACCTCCTACAGACAACAGTTACTATGATGCTTTCCCCAATTCCGACGACTTCACCGACAAACTCTGCCTTCCTGTAAGTTGTTCAACAGTTCCGGATTGGGAAACAATAATTTATTATGTATTGCAAAGATACCTCTCTTATATCCTTTCCATTGCTAACGAAACGCTTTTCTTCTTTGTATATATGTGGATAGGATCTGACTCTCCAACTGGGACTGCTTTCGAATTTTGAATTGTCATTATCCATATCTATGTATTTTGAATTGTCATTATCCATATCTATGTATTTTGAATCCAACCTATGTCTTATAAATTAATAGACTCAAGCGATTTACAAAAATCTTTTACAATTATTTATTCTAGATCACATATTTTTAAATTCTACATCAAATTAAATTAACTCATGTGATAGAGTAATTTTTTAAAAAAAATTGATTTAGAGAAACAGTGAATCATATTATAAATAGGGGCACATGAAGTATCATATCATGTTTTGCTAAAAACAAAAGTGAGCTTTAACTTATATATTGATGTAAAGAACTTATAAGTTTAAACTCTCTCGTAACATTTTAGTTTTAATTTTCAAGATTAAAAAATATTTTGATATAATTTTAATTCAGAATGATAAAATAATTTTTTTTCCTTTATTTTATTAAAGTGAGTAATTATATGTCGTTATAATTTGTGAAGAGTGATGATGTAGAGGAGTTGGAGTGGCTTTCGAACTTGGTGGAAGACTCATCCAATAATTTGCCTTCAAACTCGTTAACACAAACCATGTACACTACTACTGCTGCTACAACAACATTGCACAGCAAATCAAGAAGCAAACGTTCACGTTCAAACACTAGCTGGAGTAGTTCCTCACTCCAACACAAACCCACACATCAAGACGAAACTTGTGTTTATTATAATAAAAACAAATGTTCATCATCTTCAAAGTCAGAGACTATTACACCGAGAAAATGCGCCCATTGTGCATCAGAGAAAACACCGCAATGGCGGACTGGCCCATTGGGACCAAAAACACTCTGCAATGCCTGTGGTGTTAGGTACAAATCGGGGCGGCTGGTTCCTGAATATCGTCCAGCTGCAAGTCCAACTTTCGTATTGACACAGCATTCCAATTCTCACCGAAAAGTCATGGAACTCCGGCGACAGAAACAGCTTCTTCATCAACAGCAGCAGGGAATGTATGGAAATCACTATCAGGTCTGCTGATGTTATCGTCGTTTTCAATATTTTCTTTTCTTGCCTATTTAGAGGTATTTCGGACCATCTGCTTTCACTGTTGTTTTTGTTAGATGTAGTGTTCAGGTCTTATGTATTAAAAAAAAAAAAATTAGAGTTACTAAAACGAGTCAGTCCAGCCTTAAGGGACAAGAAATTTGAAGGGCTGATCCTTTATTTGTAAGGTCTCAAATGGACAAAACCAATCAATCCTGCAAGGATTGTGGGTTAGCCCTTCTCTCTTTTTTTGTAATTTGCTTTTCTTTTCGATCTAAATTCCAATTTAAAGTTCTATTAATATATTAACACGTCTAATAAAATTATTATAAAGTACATAATATATATTTACAAGAGATGTGCAAAAATCAAACCAATTAATAAATCGAATCGAAAAAATATTATTGATTTACTTTTACAGGATTATTAGATTAACGATTTTTAATGGTTTTACAAAAAAAATTATCGAATTATCGATTCGATTTTGATTTTTAGTAGTGGAATACTAAGTAAATTGATAACCCATTAAAACCATAATAATTTACTACTTTTATCCCTTCATAAATATTAAATATTAATATTTTAACACTACTTGATCGACACTATATCAATACTTATATGTCATATATTTGCTTGGTTTTAGTGTATAAGCCTTTTGGCTTCTATTAAGAAAGTAAATTAGAATATGAGATCAAATATCGCATATTGTTAAGTTTAGATGCTCAACAAATATTATCAAAAGCATTCTGTCATTTACAATTGATTTACTTATTTTACTGTATCATATTGTCTCATTGTATATCGTCAAATTGTTACAGATGTCACATAACATTTTTATACTGGGTAAATTGAAAATCGAATCATTAAGAACCAAAAACGATAAACCGATAAAAAATATCTTATTGATTTGTTATTGATTTAGTATATTTAAAAATAGAAAGTCAATAAATCGAATCGTTAATACATAAAATTGAATCGAACCAACCGATGCACACCCCTAATATATATTTTACAAAGAGATGGTGTAAGCAGAAGGGAAGGTGCAACAGGTAGCCGTTGGTCTGATTTGACTCCCGACTCAACTACATTGACGTATGTTTCTGAATCAAATTGCATCGTAAACTGCCAATGGTACTATTATTAGATATTATCAATTTTGATTCCAATTAGTGGTCTTTGAAAATACAACTCATACCTAAAATATATAAAATCAGGAAAATGAGGAAATTTTAAGATCAAATATAATAAACAATAATGTTGTTTCAATAATTTTAGATATAATTTTAGCAAAAAACATTTTAACAAAATAATAATATTTTTCAATAAATAAATAAGCAGCGAAAATTTGAAAAAATAAAATTGTAAATTAGAGAATGATCATGCCTTAATAGTTTATTTTAATTCAAATTAAATAATATTTTTGGCCTCTCAAATTATCTATAGGTATCTAAACTTCTTGAATAAAAGTTGTGATTCCTTCTTTGGTAGAAGTAGTTCGTTTTTTGTAAAGAATCTTTTAGTCTCAGCTCATCGAGATGAGGATAGGAAAATGAGAGATTTTTTTTTGTTTGTTTGTGAATCGCTAGGATAAAGCAATAATTCGTGAAGGGAGAGTACTCTATAATTATTTCACTATTTTCAGGAATAATCTTGGATGAATTTTCATGATGGGTTAGAAATAGTAAGAGTGAATATGATTTTCAATACTTTGCTTATGTACAACTAAAAAGTGACAAGCATTCTAATTTATTCCTATGGTTAAAAAAGTAAATCCTAAAATAATAATCAAAACTCATTTCCTTACCAATTAGCCACGCCCCATTCAGATTTCTATTCGATATTTATTAAAGATAGTACTTACAGATTATGTTAATTGTAATGTATTAGTCTACTCATGCCAAATGTCAAGTTAGTTAAAGTTAGTTTCTTAGTTAGTTAGTTAATCTTTAAGTTAGTTAGGTGACCAGTTTCTGTTAGTTAATCAGTTAGAGTCAGTTGTATATATATGTACATTGACACATTCATTCTGCAATCAAGGGAGTAGCAATCATCCCGAAGGTGTGACTCCCCTAACTTTCTGATTCAATTTCATATTTTTGCTCACATTGCTTTAATTGAGCTTTAGCTTTTATGTATTTTGTTATGGTATCAGAGAAAGGTATCCACTACCTCTGTTGATCCCTCTTTCAGTTGATTCCTACAATCGAATTTCTGTCGAAGCTTGTTGCTTCTTCATTTTTTTCTGAATCATTACTCGATCTGGTTTAGATCCAATTTTAAATCGCTACTAGATCTAGTTTGGATCCATAGAATTCATTTTTATTTGCTACATTTCTGGGTCATCTTTGTTTGCATAACAAGTTGAATCTATGGCGACTGATAGAAGCATATCTACCACAAATGAGCCCAACACAACTGCTATTGTTGACACGGATAGTGCACTCTATGTGAATCCCTAGATATAGTCCAGGGATGATGTTGGTGCCAGCTCAATTTGATAGAGTTGGGTACAGATCGTGGAGAAGAGGTGTTATGCGAGCTCTCTCAGTTAATAACAAGTTAGGATTCATTGAGGGGAGCTGTGCCAGGTTCAAATTCTCCTCTCCTTCGTCCATGACAAAGATGTGATGACATATGGTGACTTCCTGGATTCTAAACTCATTGGCTAAGGAAATCTCAGATAGTGTTGAGTATGTGAATGACTCAGTGGAGTTGTGGAGAGAATTGGAAGACAGATATGATCAGACTAATGGAGCAAAAGTTTATCAAATACAAAAAGGAGATTAGTGACCTCTCACAAGGAACACTGGATGTCACAGTGTACTACACTAGGATGAAGAGTTATAGGAGTAATTGAGCACTTTGAGTTCAAAAAATCAATGTAGTAGTGCTTGTGTTTGTGATGCCAAGGAATTCATCCATAAGGCAGAACAGGACAGATGTTTGATCCAGTGCCTTATGGGACTGAATGAAGTATATACAGTGGTGAGGGGTAACATTCTTACGATGAACCCACTCCCCACTATAGCACAGGCTTTCTCTTTGCTGAGGAAGAAAAATAAAAAAGGAGTTCAAGCCTACTGGCAGAGTACCTATAGATTCAACATTCATGAACATAAATGTTACCAACAATAATGGTAAGAACATGGGAGAAAGGTCCTTCAGAACAAACTATCAGACCAATGGTTATGTAGGAGTCAACAACAACCCAAGGGGAAACAACAATTATGTAGGAAATAGCCAACATATAAGAAGCAATAACAATAAGAATGTTGTGGTGTGCGAGTACAACATGAAAGTGGGTCATACTAGGGATAAACGTTACAAACTACAGGGATACCCACAGAACAACAATAATTAAAATTACAGGTCAAATACTTACAACAACGGACAAGGCAATAGGCAAAATGAGTAACACTTTAAAGGAAAAAAGGTAGTGGCTAATGTACATGGTCTTGGAAGTGACATGGTATCTACTTATAGAAAAGGACAATCACAAGACAAGCTGCAGAACACTAGTATCACAAAGGAACAATATAGACATATTATGAACCTTCTTCAGAAAATTCAAATGGAACAAACAAAGGACAAAGTAATTCAAACTCCAATCCAGACCCTGTGAATTTTGTAGGTACATTGATCTGCGCTTCTTCTATTGATTTTGGTAATCCCTCATGTAAATGTTTTGAATCATATGATGATTTGTGGATCTTATACCTAACTAATATCACCTTATTGCCATATCCTATATTAGTTTCACTTCTAAATGGATACAAGGTTAAGGTGACAGAATTTGATAATGTACCAATCTCACCTCAGATCATTTTACACAATGTCTTGTATGTACCTTCTTTCAAGTATAATCTTATCTCAATTCACTCTTTAGCCCTTTCCTTAAAATGCATGATCTTGTTTACTTGTGCATTTTGTCTACTGCAAGCCCCTTCAGTGAAGAGGGCTCAGGTGATTGGTAAATGCAAGGATGAGCTCTACTTTCTATGCTCAAGATGTTTCAAAAAGATGGCAATGTCAACATGGTTGCTATAAGCTCTACATGCTGTTGCCATCTCATTATTGATTCCTTCTTAGCTTCTAATAGAAATAATACTCAAAGTCTTTCTATTCCTAGAATTTGCATTGTAAACAAACCTGAGTTGTTCATTACTGATGCTAATAAATCACATCTTGCTCTTAGGTCAGTTCCTTTTATATGTACTTTTACTTGCAATGATGTAAATACCTTGTTCAAAAATGTTTCTTGTATGGATGCTAGAGACAATTTAGATCTATTGTGGCACAATAGACTTGACCATGTACCTTTTTCCAAGATGAGAAACATTCCCACTCTTTCAGCCAAACTCTCCACTAAACAGCCCTTCCTATGCACTATATGCCCAATGGCTAGACAACAAAGATTGCTTTTTAACCAAAGCACAACTCAAACCACCTCTATATTTGAACTACTCCACATTGATCTATGGGGTCCTTATCATGTGCCTACCTATGATAACTATTGATACTTCCTCACCTTGGTAGATGACTACACTAGATCTACCTGGACACACTGTAAGGCCCTACCTATGAGAAGTATGAAAAGTGTAAGAAAAGAGTCCTAAATATTTTTTGAAGTGTCAGTTGTTACAAGTTGTTCTACGATCCGTAAAAAGTCCCACGGGTCGTAAGTGGTGCTTGTGGATCAAAGGTCAAATTTGGTGAAATTTGAAATTTTTAGGGATTCAATATATGACTTATCAAATGGTCTGTGAAATGTTTTACGAGTCATAAGTCAGATCGTAAAAGGTGATTCAGAGAAAAGTTTATGAGTCTCTGGAATGGCATCAGACGAGACCATATCTACGGCCCATAGAATGGACTACGACCCGTAAACGGGGTCTCATAGTCCATCCAATGATTTTATAGGGGAGGTTCCAACCCTTCATATTCTCTTAACAGTCTCATCTAGCCTCTTCATGACCCCTCATACAATTCCAAGCCCCTCTCCCATCAAGTCGAGTGCAAACGATTCCAATCGCCTAAGTTCTAGCATGAGCTCATAAATGTATCAACTTCAAATTATTATATCACTTATCACACATCGAATTAGATTCTGTAAGCCTACCAAATTAAATCTTTTTGAATTATCTTTCCAACGCAACTGGTTTCACCTTATTCGGAGTTCACACTAAAAAGTTATGCCCATTTTAGTGAAGCATAATTGGGCTGCCAGTTGTTATACCCCATTTTAACCCGAGGTCAAACGACGTACAACATATTGGTGATTCCTAATTAATAATTTTAATGAGTCACCACCTAATTATTTTTAAGGTCAATTAGGAAACCTATTCTAACCTAAAATTAATCTAAAAGTCTTATTTACCAGAGAATGAGTAAAGGTTCTAGTTACTTCGAAGGGAAGGTATTAGGTATCCTTCGAGGTCTGCAAATACAGGTCCCGACCATATCTCGTATTTTATGTGGGGCTTATAAATTACAAGCAGGGTCTCAAATTTAAAATTATTTTAAATGAATGCCTAAGTGAAAAAATAAAATTTAAACAAATAAATAAACAATTCCATCTTTAAATGGGAAAGGGATAATCTCACAAATATGTAACACAAAGTATAAACAAAATAAAATAAAACAATAATACGTATAACGGTCTAGCATTTGCCTAACGCCAACAATATACATAATAATAATAAATAAAATGTGAATAAAAGTAGCTCATGTACCTGAAAAAAATATACTTGATAAAAGTGTTAATAATGAATAAATACGAATAAGAATAATAATTAAAAATAAAATCCATCTTATTGTATGTCTTGAGCATACACCCTGGACGTGACCGGCACTCGAAAATTATTTTTGGTCCCAAGCGAACCACTTGACCTGGCTACTTACTCAGCGGAAGACTTAACAATAGTGGAAAGGCTTCAAATAAGCAACATAAAACTACTAAACTTGTCTGAATAATTGAAAAGAGAAACAGCTCAACAGTGAAATCAATTTAATAAGAACTGAAGTATCTAGCACATAGTCTATGGAACCTCTACTAAAATTGTCTGAAAGGACTACTAGGATAAGCCCCAAGTAGCCAGAACTGAAATAAAGAATGAAATAACATCAACCAAAGGGCCTCGGACTGAGAGGAGGCCTCACCATTATCTGCAAGCTGTCAGATTCTCAACAAAGCGGCTGCTGAGGAACTCTGTCACCTGCATCTGCATCATAAAGAATGCAGGTCCTAAGGACGTCAGTACGTGAAATGTATGGTATGTAAGATGACCAAAATAATATATTAAAATATCATATTATATCTCAAAAGACATAAACATAATCCATAGGGAAATAACAATAATCATAAAGACTTGTATGCTAAAAGTAACATGTTGAAAACTGGTAAGTAAAATATAATTTCTTAGCTTGGGGAATTTCTCTAACGAACAACTACCACTATGAGCTTCATTGTGATACAACGTCTTACCCATGCTGCCAGAGTCGTCCTGTACTTTACCGGGGTAGGGGGACGAAGAACTAGGGGAGTGGATCCATTCCAAAACTGGGTCATCTCAGTGGCTAATGAGGAAGGTACCGTGGTACAATCCTATCCTATGCTAGCTACATAATTTATGAGTTTTGAGTAATTTATTCTACTCTCACCCACATCGATGCTCAATACTACTCCCAAAATACTTTATATTGTTAGGACCCGTAATTTAACGTAAACCCCGAATGTCCTTAATCGGATCAAATTAATTAAATTATGGGACCAATTGTGGAATTTTCCTAACTTGGGTCTTTAAGATTATTCTTGGTGGGGTCTTGGAGGGGTGTAAACCCCTCATTGGTCCAAATGTTTCTTAGTGTAGATAGACATGTATATACATC
>JAABOM020000002.1:5594057-5612424 GCA_011800125.2 Solanum clarkiae
AGATATGAAGTTCTTATTTATTAGAATAATGACTCCCATATAAATACATGAAATAATAACTAAAAAGCTAAAGAAAAAGAGAAAAATCAGCTATATTTATCTCTAATAACTAAAGCCTAAAAAATAGGAACAAACTAATTAGTTTCAGTACAACACTGCAACTGATTTATTCAACTTAAACTTATCAGTTTCAGTACAACACTGCAACTGATTTATTTAACTTAAACTTATCAGTTTCAGTACAACACTGCAACTGATTTATTCAACTTAATCCTACTTTTAGGTTGTATTTTGAGATACAACTAATCTCTAGCTTTTGAGGCATTACTTTCAACACTATGGGAGATGAAGGATCAAATCTATTTTTAAAAACTAGGTAGTCTCTTCTCATATGTTTAAGCATGTTTGGTTTTCTATTTTCTTTTTCATCTTGGATTAAAAACAAATACATAATCTTTCCTGAACACTATATACGTGCTTAAAAATACCTAAAATACGTCAATTCAGACAGACTCTAAGTTATGAATATTTGTACGTCACATAGACAGAGTGAACAATAAATAGGATTTGACCATATTTCCTCTTCTTCCATAGCCAATCTAAAATCCAGTTTTCATTCCACCATCTTCTATGAATCTATTGACGGTCTCTATTCCAATAAGAAAAAGGAGAAACGATATTGTGTATACTAAAAGTTAGAAGCTCCTAACTATAAAATTAGTTTGCATTTTGCCACTGTAGTAAACCATAACATAGTAATATTTTAATTACATAAAGGGTGCATTAGAAGTTCAGCAGTAGTACTTTAATTGCTTTATACTCAATTCATCAAAACTGAGTCCACCATTATTTACTCATTATCCAACGTTTTCTTCTCTACCATAAGAAATCTAAAGACGACAATCATTTATAAACAGATATCAACGTGAGTACTATGTGAAACTAAGGGGTGAAAAAAACTAGGGATTCTTCTTCCGATGTATTCTTCATTTGTCAGATGCTTTTTCCCTGTTTGGTATGGTATTAAACTCTTAAAAAACAGAATTTTTGCGTTTGATATTATTATTATTATTATTATTATTATTTTTTTTTTGTTTCATTTAAGTCATATCTGTTTTCTTTGAATTGATCTTAATTAGGATTGATCCTTCACTTGCTAATCGTTCGCAAGTCGAACTCACTCACTTACCACGCCTTTTACTCACTTGCTTGAGTCGGTCTCAATCACATTATGTTAAATATAATGGCTGATCAGTATATAATTTATCCACTTTAAATTATATGGGTAATATAACTCTATAAATTTGAAAAATGAAAAGCAAAAGTGAGGTTTACATATTCACCTTTGGGGACTCGGCTCCACTCTAATAGGGGAACTGTCCAACTTGTCCAATACACTTCTATCTTCTTACATTTGTCCACTTGAAGATCAAAGGGTTAATGATTATCTAACCAAAATAAACTCCTAAACCATGATTCAGCTAAAGTACGTCTTCCTTGCTTTATATCAATTAGGCAAGATTAGGAAGAATCCAGGAATGCAGCTAAGATTTTCGGCTGGTTGCGAAAAATCAGAAATATTTTATTGTGAAAAATTCTTTTTGTTGAAAATGATGCATTAGTCTACAAACAGAAAAAAATATATCACTAGTAAGGTAGAACAACAAAATATTGCAAAGAACAAGAAAATCAGTTTATAGACTCTTCTTATAGTTGCAATTGTCGTTATGAAAAACTGTCTACACTCTACAGTATGTTTGATGAAATGCCTCAGTTAAACCTTTAGAGAATATTAAGTAAGAATAACAAAAAAGTGAGTATTTATCATCCTTAAAGCACACGCCATAAATTGAATAAAGAATGGTGTCTGTAGTCATACCTTGAACTTGTTTATTTCACTTCTTTTTTATTCTCTAATGAAGCAGTAAGACTTTCTCTCTAGATATCTTTCTTAGCTAGTTCACTCCATATTTCTTCTTAGTAAAAAAGAAAACTCCTCCAAGTATAGACAATACATAATTCCTACGTTTGCTTTCTATTTGCCACTTTAAAATTAGAATCCACTTTACCATCTCATGAATTATCCCACATAGGTATGTAAATAATCATTTTAACTTGTTTTATAATCAACTTTTTAAAATTTAAGACTACATTTCCTTTTAACTTTAAGATTAATGATTATTTATCTTCTTTATATTCTTTGTAATTTAGATTTATGGGTATAGGATTAGAGCCTCTTATTGAATGTAATATTCCCATACACCTGGGGATGGAATTCGATTCGGATGAGCATGCATATGAATATTATAATCAATATACTAGTGTAATTGGTTTTAGCAGCACGAAAATAATATGCTAACAAAAACAAAGTTCAAAGGTACGTGACTTAAAAAAAATTGACATGTTATAAAGAAGGGTATAGAAACAAAGACAAACAAGGCATATAACAATTCAAAAACATAGAAATGAAACTAGGATAGGGTGTATCAACCAATTGGAATGTTTCGTATTACTTCGTTTGAAGGGAAACATAATCATCCTCTTGTTCCTTCTTCTTTGACTCATATGTTACCATCACAAAGAAAGATAAAAGTTACTTAAGCATATGGAACTGACCTATTAGATGATTCAGGAATACGTCCCAATGCTTCATTTGGCTATGTTGCTCGTCAAATTGGGGGACAATCTTTTCTAATATACACAAAAAAAGATCAAAAGAATCATCTTCGGAATAAAAGAAATAGTTTGAAACATGGAGTGGCTCGTAGTTTGGTTGATTAATTTAAGAAAAAGACACTAGAAGATCTTGCTTTTAGATATTCTTTACAATTAGAAGATGATGGTCTGATAACTAGTGTGTTCTGGGCCGACACAAAGATAATGAGAGATTTTAAAATTTTTGGAGATGTTGTGTTATTTGATACAACATATAGAACAAATAAAGAGTATTGACCTTTTGGGATTGTTTATTGGTTTAAATAATCATAGGGAAATGATTATATTTAGTACGGCCCATCTATACGAAGAATCTACTAAATCATTTGAATAACTTTCTAATGCATTCTTTAGGATTGTTTTTGCAGATAAACCACAAACATTTTTTATTGATCAAGATCCCACTATATCTGTTGCTATCTTATTAGTAATGCCACAAATGTATCATCGCCTTTGTGTATGACATTTGAAAAAGAACGCAGTCAAACATCTTAATCATATCTTTAGAGCTAATTAATGCATCATTTCCAAGAGATTTTATCAAATTGTTATATGATTATGTCACGACCTGGACCTAGGGCCTAGGAGTGACATGGCAAATGGGAACCCGAGAGTTCCCAAACAAGCCTCAAAGTACCTATAATCACATCATCGCTTCAAAAGCGTATGCAAATAGTAAACACATTGTTCTAAGGGACGGGAAAATAGGACTCATTCTATGGAGATATCAAAGAGAAAGGGATTAACATGGAATCATATCACACGTAATACATAAAGACTAAGGGGTCGGTAAGTATGACTCACTCTATGTGGGCAAATCGAGACTTAGGATCTTTCGGCACATAACATAGAATCATTTCATATCAACATAATCCATAAGTAATCATAAGCAAGATTCCAAATACAACACTTAGCACGTAACGTAAAGAGTATGTAAGATGTCCAACAATGCCTCTAACATAAGATAGGTCAGGGGCTAAGACATACCTTGGGCTTATCCTCAAATAAATAAAAGAAATAAAAAGCACCATAGGTAGAAGGTTGGTGGATCTTCCTTGGAAGATAAAACTCACCACAATTAGCAAAACTTAAGATCCGACTAAACGTCGTACGGTGGATAGATAGGCTCCTCGGTCCTTACATGGTGAGATCATGTAGGCAAAATATGTGTTAGTACGTTTGAATGTACTAAGTATGCGGGATGCAATGCATATGACTTACCAAAACCTGCATACAATGTTAGATGACAAGGGCACATAATATAAAAAGATATATATCACAAGAGACATAATATAACAAGATGCTATGAAATTCATAATTCAGGAGATACAAATGCTCATATATAGTGGAGATGTGACCTCAACCAGCATGAATAAAACCAAGTAAGCTAGTACTTGGAATCCCAATGAAATCCCCTCATCGGTAAAGAGGTGGTCTTCTTGCCAAAGGTAAACCATACTTCACCTTACGGAACATTACCCTTTTTGTATGAAGCAACCCCCTTATGGAAACATCACCCATTTCGAATAGGATTTTCACATATATCAAACGATACTTCACCTCATAGGAACATCACTCATTTTGTATGAAGCAACCTTCCTTACGGAAATATCACCCATTCCAGATGGGATTCTCATAACCTATGCTAGGCATATAGTTCAAGGAAAGAGAGGGACCCTCAATCCATTGGTGCTAAGTTATCATCCCACAAAAATACTTATAAATATGCATATACATGCTTTCAAAGAGGATTAAGTCTTATCAAATCATTTCAATGTATTCTTAGGCCTAAAGGTCAAACATCATTCATAATAATTCATATTTAGGCTCAAATGCCAATTCATAATTCATAATTCATAATACTCATGCATAAGAATAGCTCATTCAAATATACAAGATGGTGCAAGTACCGAAAATGCCATGATGTCACCATGTAGGAGTCAGAGCCCAACTTGAGCATCTCCATCCACCTGGCTAGTATGATTTCACTCAAGCTTGTTGGTGAGTCCTCCATTCTGGGGACTTTCTTATGATATCATGTTATTTACTAAAACTAATTTTCTTTTATATAAATGTTGACTATGAGGGTGATCCCGATTGCTTGTCTTCGTCCTCGCTCTTATCTATGTAGTAGAGGTATTTTTGGACATGTCTTGTGTAATGTTACAATCTTGACTCTCTCTTGGCTTTTGTTGTTATGATATGAATGATGTCCCTTAGCCTCGGTTATCCCTATTTCTAGTCTTTGTTGCTATTTTATTGCTTCCGCAACCAAGGAAGTGTAATAATATGCTAAGAGGCTTGCTTGGGGTCCCTTCGGGTTCCCCTTGTACCATTTCACGTATAGGCCTTAGGCTTGGGTCATGACAAACTAGGGTATTAGACACTAGGTTGTTAGATCCTCGGAGTCCAACACACCACGTCAATTATAGTTTTGTTCATGGTTGTGTTGTGCACCACAACTATGAGCTAGAGACTATGAGGCTTTTATGAAATGTTTTCCTTCTCCTTACTCTATGTTGTGCTATAGAAGTTGAGGTAAGGTTTTCCCCCTAATGATTATCCTTTGCTATGCTGGATCATGCCTAATAGGAGAGAGAGAAGAGCCCACACACTCGAGGGGAAACTGGCTAATGGAGAGCTTCAGGATGCTCTCACTTTGCTTACTTAGGTTGTGGCTAACTAAGCCAACTAAGGGGCCTAAGCCCCTCATGCTCCTACACCGGCATCTCAGGTGAGAGACTTCATGATAATGAATCCCCCGAAATTCCATGGGTTAAAGGTGAGTGAGGACCCTCAAGATTTCATTGATGAGGTCTACAAGATTTTGGCTATTATAGGTGTGAGGTCGGAAGATAAGGCGGAGTTGTGGCCTACCAACTCAAAGGGGTAGCACAAATATGGTGCAATCAATGGAAGGAGGAGAAGGGAGTCAACAATGTGGTTCTATGGGAAGAGTTAAGGCGGCCTTTCTTAATCGATTCTTCCCTCTTGAGCTTAGGGAAGCTAACTTGGTGGAGTTCATGAACTTGAAACAAGGGTCTATGAGTTTGAGGGAGTATGCCCTCAAGTTCAACCAACTTTTAAAATATGCTCCACACTTGATGGCCGACTCAAGATCTAGGATGCACAAATTTGTGATGGGTATTTTTGACTTGGTGAGTGCGGAATGTCGATCTGCCATGTTGATTAGTGACATGGACTTGTCACATTTGATAACCTATGCCAAATAAATGGAGCAGGGGAAAATTGAGAAAGAGAAGGGGTTGTGAGGCCAAGAGGGCCCATTTTGAGGGAAAGTTCTAAAGTCACAAGGGTAGTCGGTTCCATCAAGGCCAAGGGTCTTCTCATAAGAGGGTTGCCAATGACTTTCCAAGGGCCCAAGGTGTCGGAGGTGTGGTTCCTAATGGTGGGTGTCCAAAATGTGATAAGGGTCATAGTGGCCCATGCTTGAGGGATACAAATGCTTGTTATGGTTGTGGGGAAGTTGGGCATAAGGTGATGGATTGCCCTCGAAATCACAACAAGGGAAAAAAGGTTTGTCCACAAGGTGCTAATCCAGTTCCTTTAGGGAGAGGTGGTCAACAAGGTGGTGCCCCAAGGCACAATCTATTCTATGCACTCCAAGAGAGGCAAGGGGTTGAGAAAGTTCCCGATGTCGTCATGGTCTGTTAAAAGTATTTGATTTTGATGTGTATGCATTGATTGATCTGGGTGCCACTCTTTCTTTTGTTACCCCCTTTGTTGCCAGAAAGTTCCATGTTGACCCTGAGTTGTTATGTGAGTCATATGAGGTATCTACTCATATTGGTGCATCTATTATTTCTAGGAAGGTCTATATAATTTATCCCATATGCATCTTGCATAAAAGATTCCTTGTGATCTTGTTGAGTTGGACATGGTTGATTTTGATGTCATTCTTGGGATGGATTGGTTGCATGGATTCTATGCCTCTATTGATTGTAGAACCCGTAGGGTCAAGTTCTAATTCCCAAATGAACTCGTTCTTGAGTGGGAGAGTCATGATGTGGTGGTCAAGGGTAAGTTCATCTCATATATTAAAGCCCGTAAGTTAATCTCTAAGGGGTGTCTTTACTATCTTGTGAGTGTTAGGGATGTGGAGTCCAAGGTCCTTTTCATAGAGTCCGTTCCGGTTGTAAATAAATTCCTTGATGTTTTTCCAAATGATCTTCCCGGTGTTCCACCCAAAAGGAAAATAGATTTTGGTATAGATCTCCTTTCCGATACTCAACCTATTTCTATTTTCCCTTACCATATGGCCCCAACGGAGTTAAAGGAGTTAAATGAACAATTGAGAGACTTGTCGGAGAAGGGTTTTATTAGGCCTAGCCAATCCTATTAGGGTGCATCAGTGTTGTTTGTGAAGAAGAAAGATGGGTCTCTTAAAATATGTATTGACTACTGGTAACTCAATAGGGTCACCATCAAGAATAGGTATCCTCTTCCAAGAATTGATGATTTGTTTGACCAACTACAAGGGGTTAGCCACTTCTCTAAAATTGATCTTTGGTCTTAGTATCATCAAGTGAAGGCGAGGGAGTGTGAAATTCCCAAGACAGCCTTCCGGACTAGGCATGGGCATTATGAATTTATGGTGATGTCCTTTGGGTTGACTGATGCACCGGTCATCTTCATGGATCTAATGAATAAGGTCTTGAAACCCTACCTTGATTTGTTTGTTGTGGTGTTCATTGATGATATTTTGATCTATTCTCATGATAAGGAGGAGCATAGGGCTCATTTGAGGGTTGTGTTGCAAAGATTGAGGGAGGAAAAGTTGTATGCTAAATATGAAAAGTGTTAACTTTTGTTGAGGGATGTTGCCTTCCTAGGATATGTGGTGTTGGGGAATGACATTAAGGTGGATTCTAAGAAGACAAAATGTGACTAGAAATTGGCCTAGAGCATTGACCCTATCGGACATTAGGAGCTTAGCGGGTTACTATCGAAGGTATGTGAATGGGTTCTCTTCTATTGCTTCTCCTATGAAAAAATTGATTCAAAAGTAGGATAAATTTGTGTGGACCGAGGAGTGTGAGAGGAGTTTCAAAACATTAAAAGATAAACTTGTGTCCGCTCCTATATTGTCACTACCGACTGGGCTAGAGGGGTTTTTTGTGTATTGTGATGCTTTTAGAGTTGGTTTGGGTTGTGTTCTAATGCAAAATGGTAAGGTGATAGCCTATGCTTCTAGATAACTCAAAGTATATTAAAAGAACTATCCTACTCATGATCTTGAATTGGCTGCTGTGGTGTTTGCCTTGAAAATTTGGCGTCACTACTTGTATGGGGTGCATGTGGATGTGTTCACCTATCATAAGATTCTCCAATATGTCTTCACTCAAAAATATCTCAACTTGAGACAAAGAAGGTGGCTAGACCTTCTTAAGGATTATGATATGAGTGTTCATTATCATCCCGATAAGGCTAATGTGGTGGCAGATGCCTTGAGTAGGGCGTCTATGGGTAGCCTATCTCATGTTTATGGTGGTGATAAAGAGGTGGCTAGAGAGGTGCATCAGTTGGCTAGATTGGGGATTAGGTTGGAAGAGGTTGGTAATGGTGGTGTTGTTGTTATTGATGGTTCTTAGTCTTCCTTGGTTGATGAGGTGATAGCAAAGCAAGATCTTGATCCCTCCTTGGTAGAGTTGAAGGCCTTGGTGAAAGAGGCAAGCTGGAGGTTTTCTCCCAAGGGGGAGTTGGTGCCCTTAGATACCAAGGTAGGTTGTTCATGCCTTGTATTGACGGTTTGAGGGAGAAAATCCTTGATGAGGCCCATTAATCTTCTTATTCTATCGACCCCGATTCCACCATAATGTGTATTGGTAGGGAGGCATGAAGAGGGACATTGCCAAATTTGTTTTTGGTTGTCATGGTTGTCAACAAGTTAAAGCCAAACATCAAAGGCCTGGTGGCCTAACCCAAGACATAGAGATTCCTACTTGGAAGTGGGAGCTGATTAATATGGATTTTGTGGTTGGGTTGCCCAAGACTAGAAAGGGCTTTGATTCCATTTGGGTTGTGGTTGATCGGATCACAAAATTGGCTCACTTTCTACCAATTAAGAGAAGATTATGCTAGGTTATACATTTATCACTTGGTGAGGTTTCATGGGGTTCCTTTGTCCATCATATCGGATCGTGGTGCTTAATTTACTTCACATTTTTGAAGGTCCTTTCAAGGGGTCTTGGTACAGGAGTTAAGCTTAGTACGACCTTTCACCCTCAAATAGATGGTCAAGCCGAAAGAACTATCCAAACACTTGAGGATATACATAGGGCTTGTGTATTGGAGCTTAAGGGTAGATGGGATGATCATTCTCCATTGATTGAGTTTGCCTATAACAATATCTATCATTCTACCATCGGTATAGCTCCTTTTGAGGCTCTCTATGGTAGGTGTTGTAGATCACCAGTTAGGTGGTTTGAGGTTGGTGAGGTAGCATTGTTGGGACCAGATCTGGTTATGAAGACTCTTGAGAAGGTTAAGGTGATTAGAGAAAGGTAGAAGGCGACCCAAAGTCGTCAAAATTCCTATGCCGATGTGATAAGAAGGAACCTTGAATTCCAAGTTGGTGATTAGGTTTATCAGACGGTGTCACCCGTGAAGGGTGTGGTTCATTTTGGTAAGAAGGGCAAGTTGAGCCTAAGATATATGGGTCCTTATAGGGTAATGAGGAGAATTAGCAAGGTAACTTATGAGTTAGAATTGCCTAGTGAGATGGATTTGGTTCATCTGGTCTTTCATGTGTCCATATTGAGGAAATGTGTGGGAGACCCTAATGCTATTGTATCTCTCGATATTGTGGGTGTTTTCAAACATAATTTGACATATGAAGAGGTTCCAATTCATATTTTGGATAGACAAGTGAAGAGGTTGAGGAATAATGATGTGGCTTCTGTTAAAGTCTTTTAGAGGAATCAACAAGTTGAAAGTGATACTTGGGAGGCCAAAGCAGATATGCAAAAGCGATATCCTTACCTATCCCTCTCCACTCAATCCTAAGGTATTGATTTAAGTCCTCTATATGATCTCAATTCTTAAGTTCAACCCTCATGTCATTGCATACATTCATGTTTAAATTGAAAAGTTCATGATGATTTTACACTTATGATGAGATTTTTGAAATGATGTTTAAGTGCATTGTTGCATCTCAATGTGGGACGAAATTGTCATGTTTGTGTCCCTCATATACATTTCTTTGACATTCGGGGACAAATGTTCCCAAGGGCGAGATATTGAAATGACCACAAAAAGTACCTGAAAATATGCCTCGGAAGTGCTAGGAATCATAATTTCTATATATCTCAAAATCCATGCGTGATATTGAAAATCCGACTTCATATTCTTGTTCATGGAGGTCATATTGAGTAGAAAATGGATCTAACCCCAATTTTAGAGCAAATGAATCGCAGTTTCATTTTTCCCAAAAATTGAATTCTAGAGACGTTTTTGCGCCAAGGGCATGCCTTAATATATTTTTTTGGGCAGTTTTTCAAGTCAAGTCCAAGGCTTCTGAGTCTTGGGCCTAAGTGTTTTCAAACATGAAAGTACCTATACTTAGCCATATTTCACCCTCATATCATTCAAAACTTTCCAATACTCATTCAAACACTTAGCCAAATATTTAACTCCTAAATTCAAGTCTCAAAACTCATCCGGATCTTGAGATTCACACTTAAGCTTTAAATCTCCATCTCCAATCTTCATCAAATTGTTCTCCAAAGCTAAAGTATGTGAGTTTCTTTCATAGGTTCCTTTCAACCATGATGCCCAAGCTTCCTTTTACCTAAAATTGCATGATTTAAAGTTGATTTACTCATGAGTCTTATCTATTATGAATTTCACTGCACCTTATGTTAAGGTTTCATGACATTATGGTTGTTTTAGCATGTTTTGAGCTATGAATCTAAGCTCTATTGTGAGACTTGATGAAGGGTTTTGATGTATATTGCTTGAGGGTTTTACCAAGTATCTATTGATGGTTTCATATTGAATTTTCTAGCATGATTCCACTCTTGAATTGCATGGTCTTACACTAGCATTACACACCCGCCAAGTATTTGATAAAATGTCCGGGTGATGATTTCTTGAGGAATTAAAGGTCTAATGTATGTTTTATGAGTTGAATGACTATATGATGATGAAAGGAATGTATGTATATGATATTTTTCTATAGTGTGGGGGAAAATGATCAAGCCTCATTCTGGAGGTTATAGGCCCGGGGAACCTTATTGAGGGGTTTGTACCTCGATCGCCTCGCTCGGGAGGTGGAAGGCCCGTGCAACCATGTTGAGAGGTTTATACCTTGATAACCACATTGGGGGATTTGTACTCCATCAATCACGTTGTGGGGTTTGTACCTCATCAACCACATAAAAAGTACTTCATGCGCCTCTCCAAAGAGATGGTAGGCCTTTGATTTGCGCTAAAGTGGACTCTCCTTATACATAGATTATGTTCACCCTATGGATTATGTTATATGTAAGTATGGGTTACTTTAATATCATTCATACATGCCATATTGCTATATGCTTATTCTTTGCCTATAGTATAATTTTTGATTATGGTACTTATCACTTATTGCATTGCATCCTACATACTTAGTACATTCAAACGTACTAACGCATATTCTATACCTACATGATGTCACCATGTAGGAACCGAAACCCCACTTAAGAACCTCCATCCACGTGACTAGTACGATTTCACTCAAGTTTGGTGGTAAGTCCTCCATTCTGGGGACGTTGCTTATGATATAATGCTATGTACTAAAACTACCTCTCTTTTATGTAAATGTTGACTATGAAGGTGAGCTCAATTTCTTGTCTTGGCCCCTGGTCTTATCTATGTAGTAGAGGTGTTGTTGGATATGTCATATGTAATATTATAAGCTTGACTTTCTCTTGGGTTTGTTGTTATGATATGAATGATGTCCTTTAGCCCAGTTACCCCTATTTCTACTCTTTGTTGCTATTTTATTGCTTCTGCGACCAACGATATGTAACAATGTGCTAAGACGCCTGCTTGGGGTCCCTTCGGGTTCCCCTTGCATTGTGTCACATATAGGCCCTATGCTTGGGTCGTGACAAAAGGCATGAATAAACTCAAAACTCATCTCCTCATTCACATCTATCAGTCAACATCTCGATTCTACCTCAATCATCAATCAACTCTATTCGAACTCAAGAATACACAATTGACTCAAGAAAAGACAATTCATTTAGTTATAGGTAAGGAAATCACCTTCAATATTCTCATAATTAGGCAGGAATAGCAGTCAAGACTCCTTTCAGTACTTGATTAACCAATCTGGACAGTCACAAGTCACTCAGAATAAGAAAATCGGTTCAGATCAAGAGTAGAGATACTCTTTTAGAAACTTTCACCATCAAGCACGAATGGAACATTGGAACTCAATCAATTCAAATCATTTAAACACTTCGACAATCAGTCCTTCGAACTCAGGAAGGAATCTATCAACTCTAATTAAGAGTGGAACTATCAACACATAATACTCTATATATAACTCTCAAGCTTAGTGCCTTATCTTAATTGTGCTCTTTTTCATGGCACTCTACTCTATCAACTTAAGTTTATAGCTCCTATTCAACTCTCTACCTATCCACATCCTCTTATTCCATTCAAGTCTGCTTCTAAGTCTCAAGGCGCTACCCTTAAGACGATCGTATTCATACAAAGCTAATCCTTAATACTTAGCTCTATACTTCCCCAGGGGATTTCATTAAAAGATCACTAATCCTCTTCACTACTTCACTATCATGAAGTCTTCGATAGTTTATCATCAATACTCACAAAACAGTAACCACGCATTCAAGCCTATCGCTCTAACCACTTCAACTTTGTCTTAGAATTTTCAAGTCTACTTAGCACTTGTACCTCCACCAGTTAATGAGCTCCCACTCAAAGATACACCATCATACTTTTACCTATCTATTACATATTATATTGTCTCACCACTCCCCTCCTCCTATCTCTACCCATACATGACACAAATACAACATCAATGTCACAATAAAGATACATTTACTCCTCACTCTCTCTTATCAACTATCACTTCTCCATTCTCATCAACATTTCTATCAAAGACCGGAAGGACGATCACTCAAAGAACTTGGAACGATGATCATTAGCACGATTCAGTTGAGAAATCTTATTTGAGAACGTCCATAATGAAGTACAATCTCTCTCGTCTATCAAAACTCATTCTGAGTTCACAGAATTATAGGTAGTGTAAAACGTAGGTCACATCTTATTCAACATAGGGGTGGAAACACTTAGATCCATGGGGTAAGACCAAAGTTAATGAATGAATTTATCATTTTTCATCCTCACAATTCAACATGAATAAGAATCAAAAAGTAGTATATAGGACTAGGCCATGGGCATGGCAGTCGTATACTAGGAGGGAATAAAGTATCACCTCAATGGAAGAATAAGAAACATATGATATGACAAAAAAACTGATGTCTCATCTCGATTAGCCCATCCCTATCAAATTCAAGACCTAATTTGGTTTTTCACGTCACCATCTCCCCCTTAGCTCAAGGGTCATCTCTCAAGTTTTGCAAATTGATTCCCTCTCCTAGGCTATAAACATATACCTCCACACGATCGAGGAATCACTACTCATAAGAATAGGCATCTTAAACTCTTCTATCATTCTATAGTCGCATAAATGAATTAGCCACTGAGACTCTCTTCAAAGGTACCACTCTCAGCTTCCTCTTGTCTCTATGGAAAGCTCTCTTTAATTTGCTGCTCTTAATGGTGTACATAACCACTTCCCACAAGTCTTACAATTTAACCTCTTCTTTTGCCTGCTAGTACTCAACTTCCATGCTCTCATAAACTCATTTGTATAATATTTAGACTATAAGGGAAAAACTCACCATCATCTATCCATACGTCCCAATCAACTTAGTTTTCCGGGATGAAAAGGAATACTTACATCAGCCTACTCCATGTTGACAACTCAAATATACTATCTAGACTCTTATAGCAGTCATAACTTAGAGCTTCACACATCTTTACATAGTAATGAGTACATATCTCAAGTCTCTTTTTATCTATTGAGCTATCCCTGTTTCACTCGTCTTACCTAAGGGGAGCTTGTATTTTGCCCATAGTATCACTTTCCTCACAACTTAGTACCACTCACCTATTCAGTCATATCTCCTTATCTGACTAAGGCTCATATTACTCAATGAATCTTATGAACTGTTACTTAAAATTCATAATCCTAATTTAGATCTATCACATTGAAGACACTCTTTTCCCTTATTCAACATCTACACTTCACCCTCAATAGTGTCGATACTACAACACCGCAATATACACTTCCTTCTAGTTTTAACACTCTCTATCACATTCTAACAATAACTCATTCTCTATATCTCATCATGAAAAATCATGGGCTACTTACTACTCTTTCGTAAAAACTTATGGCAATCGACTCATCACCTTATTACTTACCTAATAGATAACAACTCTAGTCATAAGTCTCAATCAACTATCACTCTCACTATATCGTCCTTTCCATTATCAGCTCTTCTTGGAAGCATGACCGTAATTGCATAACGGGTAACACACAGATTAAAAGAGAGTTTTCATAGAGTTTAACTCTATCGCATGAATTGGAATAAGAATGAAGTGTAATAATGTCTTATAGCCTCCTGCTTATAAAATGTGGTGCACAACACACCCATAAACAAGACTCTACAAGATACGCCTTCATAGACTCCCTAGGACACTTGAACTCTATGCTCTAATACCAAGTTTGTCACGCCTTGGAAGGGGACCCACGACGTGGCTGGCACCTAGAGACTATTGCTAGTCCCCAAGCGAACCACTTGGTCTCATCACATTCATTCATTCATACATTCTACTAATCAGCGGAAGACATAAGGAAATAAGTGGACACATCTCATCATCTAGTCTCAAATAATATTATAATAAAATGCTAGTAAAAAGAAACTAGCTCACAAGTCTCAACATCAACATCCGGCTCTAGTCTATGAAGCATCCATCACTATTAGGTGGTGCCAATGACAGACCCATGGCTACCTCAATCAGAATAAAAGCCAAGCAAAATCTAATGCAAGATGAAAATATATGATGAAATCCTCTTAAGAAGGAGAGGCTCACCAATCTGCTAAACGTCTAAAGATCCTCAATGGTGCATCTGATGGTGACCTCTGTCCTGTATATCTGTAACATAATACAATGCAGTCCAAAAATGGACGTCAGTATGTGGAATGTACTGGTATGTAAAATAGCTGAATGAAATCAAAACAGGTTGAACAATACAGAAACAACAATCAACAAGGATAGTAACAATCAACATGTCAAATGTCTATCTAATGCAAGAATAAATAGTAGAAAAGTGACCCCTCAAACACTCAACTCATCAATCAAATCAGAATCATCTTAGGAGGACTCATCTTAACTCATATCATCTCAACTCGTCTCATCTCATCTCATCTCATCTCGACTTAGATCACTCAGTTTGGGAACCTTTTGGAAGTTTCTCTTAACCCACAACAACCACTTATGTGCCAGGGGTTGTTCAACAATCAATCTTATGTTGCCACAACCGTCTCATACTTTGCAGGTAAGGAACAAATATGATCTACAAGGAATCTGAACTCATCCATCTTCTATTGATTTTAGGGATGTTAACTCGAGAGGGGACCATGAGATGTAATTATTCAGTTCTCTCCTATGCTGGGCTGGCATAGGTAATGAGTACAAGTGGGACTCACTCTTACTCATTTCGGTGCTTAATACTCCCGCAAGGCACAAGTTTATAAGACTCCTCCTAATCATCTCAAGTAGCCTCAATTGGTCTCATGGAGACACTCATCATCTCAATTAGTCTCATGGAGACTCTTATCATCTCATTAACTCAAACTCAAGGGTCCTCTATTATTTCAGGGACTTTAACTCATCTCAACAAACTCAATTCTCATTTAAGAACTCAAGGAATCAGATCATCAATTAGAAGAAGTTGTTTAGATAGAACTTCAAGAACTCAATTATAAAGACTCATATGATCATCAAGCTCAAATAACTCAACGTCATACTCACGTCAAGATTTCCATTAACATACTCACGTCAAGACTCTAGACTCTATCTCTAGGTTCATTCGTTCATGCTTTCAAAATTTAACATAGAGTTTATGCAATATCTCATGAAAAGTATTCAATTCAAGAAAATAAGTTTACGATGATCATCAACATACGAAAATATATGTAATAGATACGATATTCAAGAAAATAATCAAGAAAATATTTCAAGAAACATATATGGAGACTCATGAAATCTCAACTCATCTATGATAATCTACGGGGCACATGGAAGAACAATCCCATGTTTTTGTTTAGCATTACATACCTGAAAGTCGATATTGCCATCAAAATTTGATAAATACTAGCTTTGTTGGAGAAAATCCTTGATCTCGATAGTTCTTTTTATAGTGGAAGAACTTGGAAAGACATTGCTTGAAGAGCTTCTCTTTGACTCTTGAATTCTTAATTTAGAATCTTCAGAGTTCTTGATGAAGAGCCCTAATTCTTGAAGAAGAAGAATCAATAAATCCTTTCTTGGGATTTTTAAATTCATTTTCTTGAAACCCTAGGTTATGATTTAAGATTCTATTAGAGATTCATGAATAGATGAAGAAATTTGGGTTGGATAGATTGAAATTTATGAAGAATAACTCACCTTGAGGATAATCTTGAAAGCTAATCCTAACTTAACGACTTTCTTGATGATTCTTGAGCGTTTTATGTTTAGGAGTGAAAGAGAGGGTTTTGGATTATAAAAACTGTCCTTTTATGCATTTGGGGGCTTTAAATAGACGTCCAAAAGTTTTAGGATAAAAATACCCTCAAAGTGAAAAAATAAAAAACATCATCTATCTCATCCGAAAAGGGTCCACGTTGGGTTCGCGACGCGCTCCGGACGCGGACCTTTAGACAACTCTGCACTCCCTTACTAAAATGGTCATAACTTTCTTCTTCGAACTCGAATTAAGGCGATATTGGATGCGCTGGAAAGATAATTCAAATATCTTCAATTTGATATATTATGAGTTGCATAACTCATTATACTTTAGGAGATATGGTCATTTGAAGTTGACCCTTTTATTAACTAATACGAAAACTTAGTTGATAGAAATTCTTTGGACTTGGTTTGATGTAAAAGATCTCTTATATTCGTTTATTGAACTTAGGAGGGGTTGGAAATTGACTGGAATGCCCCTCAAATTAAAAAGAAAGAGTTCATCCAGAAAATGCCCAGTCGGGGACTGGGCGTGGACGTGTATTTTTTTCAATTTTTGTTTCTGAACGAGTTTTCAATTCCCATTGAAAAAATCAAAAAAAATTACAAGTGTTGGTAGGTGTACCTGATGAGTCGCGCCTCGGACATGAACCGACACTGCTTTTCATTTAATTACAAAAAATTAATTTTTCACTTGGTTGCTCTAAAATTCAAAAGAGACCATTTTTCCACTCAAAGTTTCATGCTAATTGCGTATCTGGTCTCAAATTCGCAAATGGAGCATGGAAAGACACGTTATGTATACGATACCATTCTAGGGGTATTTCGATAATTTCATCGGGTGTTACATAACATGTGTTATGTTTTAGATGTGATTATAGAAATTGTCGATTTCGGTCAAGTTCAAACTCAAAACATAGGTGGAATTTCAAGGACGTTCATGAATGTGGACCTAGAAGATGATGAGTAATAATATAATATTTTATTTGAAAACATATACAGTTGATAATATAATATATTATAAATAAGATGTTTGTCTTCTTTTGTAGAAACAATAAGATTCCATCTACATTTTGGGGAGAATTTGTAGATCAAATTTTACCTCAACTTTTAAGTTCCAACAATTAACCTATTGTTGTGGTTTTTCAACTTATTCAAGCATACAAATTTTAAGGTAAGAAATATTTATACTTTTCTTTTCTTTAGAAAAAAGTATTATATCTAACTCATATATTTTTTTTGCAGATTCATATTCCATGTGCAATACTTGAAATACTTCAAAGCTTTGGATTAATCCAACAGATCATCAATCTGAAGAATTTATAAAAAGGTTTAACATATATATATTAAACTTTTTAAAACATATTCAATCACTATATTCAGTTCTACATATTAATATTTAAAACTTCTCAATGTGTAGATTGCTATCAATTCGGGATTTAAACTCTAACAGATTGACTCAGACATTCTCTCAACAAAGTGTTTCCATAACCAATGAATTAGAGAAGGACATTGTTCAAGTTAAAATAATTACTAAATTATTGGAGATCATGGAAGTTAATATATATTTTTGTTAATTTTTTAAAACAATATCTACTTTACTCAGACATATATCAAAAAAACATTCAATACTTAAGACATAACACATATGTTAAATTATATATTATTTTAAAAATAATTACTTATACTATAAATACATATCATATCACTCATTTTTTATGAACAGGAAGGTTGTCATTGCTAGATTATTGCAACTATAGAGTTGATACAACTTGACAGAATGGATGGTTATATTTAAGTTGCAATAAGTGTCAGAAAAGTACAA
>JAABOM020000002.1:5612524-5645499 GCA_011800125.2 Solanum clarkiae
CTGTCTGGTCGCTGCTGTCTTTTCTTGCAGGTGGGTTTAGTCAGTAAAACAGAGGAAACTCTGCCAAAATTTCGGTAGAATCATCAGACTTTAGTATGTAGTGTTGGGATTTAGTAGTGGTCTAAGTGCCTAATCGCCACTAGTCATGGCCCGGGGTTCGGGTCGTGACAATTATAGTCTTATAACAAGATTTACTGTAATAGGCAGAGTATGTCACTGACTCATGCTTGACGTATTCTTATCCACTCTGGCACAAAGCTCTTTGGATTTCTAAAGTTGTTGAGAATGTTAAGCTTGTGAATGAAACTGTTAGGGAAACATGTGAAAGAAAGAAGATAGACGTGACAGGTCACAAAGTTGAAAAGACCTCAACTTATCTTGTGCCACCTTTGTCAGCTAACAATATAAAAATGGCCTTAAATTCTGGAGGTTTAATAGTCAGGATTAGCTACAACCCCCAAAATTACATTAAATAAAGGGAGTGTGGTAGTTGCTAGAAAATACAACTAAATAGTGGAGGTTTACAACCTCCGCCATCTGAGAAGAGAAAAATCTAAGACATAGCGGGGCTAAGACATAATGGGGGTTTAAAACTCCCACCATAGAGAAAAAACTCTCACTCCTTTTTCTCCTTTATACCACCATTTTGCCATCGCTTCTTCGTCATTTCTTTATCAATGGAGCAGATTTTCAAGTCACAACTATGTGAGTTTCAGCTGTGTCACCAGATTCGGAGTTGGAATAGGCACTTAAGGTATTTGTTTTTCACTTTGCTCACCTCTTTGGATTTCTTCATCTCAACCTTTCAGATCGAAAAGTTTTGTACAAATTACTGGTTGTATTCACTAGGTAAGTTCATCTTTTTGCTATTTGTATAAATGCATGGAGGTAGAATTAGGTTAATTCGATTGTACATTTTGTGGATGAAAATTTTGAAATTGTCAAATTTGAACATGTATTTTGTGTAAAATTAGGTTTATTTTGTTCTACTTTTTGTGATTTAGCCATTGATTTTGGATTACTAGCATTCAATCTAGAAAGGGGACTGGACTGCTTATAATCCACTTCAGATACTTGTTACTAGCAATAAGTATCGACTTCAGATACTTGTTACTAGCAATAAGTATCGACTTCAGATACTTATTACTAGTGCATCCAATTTACTATGTATGCTAAACTTTCATCTAGGTGGAGACACATCCCTTCATCCTTGAAATCGGGAAGGTAGAGAAATAGAGGATCAATAGATGCTGCAAAAATACCTTGATTTAAAGCTATATTAAAGTCATTCCCTCTATAGTAAAGCCATACATTGTCCTTGATTGAAAACGGGTTAGTTGCATATCCACCAGTAGTCATTCCCTCTATATTAAAGCCATGCTTTGTCCTTCCAGCCATATCAGACTTAAACTATGTCAGAGTTGGATCCCTATGTATCTAATGTTGAGACACAAATGAAGGACGGGCTACCAATACAAAAGAGACATTGGCTAGTAAAGAATACACAACACCTTATAACTTATTTTTTGAGATATAAGATGTTTATTCCAACAGAAACATGATAGCTTGGTTTTGCATGCTGTAGCAACAGTATTGCGGACCAATACAGGCTTTTTGGTTCTGCGGAGATTTCAGGGAGTTTAATATTTTTGGCTTGTTCACTCATGGATTCTTGTGACCTATCATGCTTGCACTCTTATCTGATGTATACTTGTTGCTACAGGATCAAGGATTCAAAGATGCAAAACCAGTTATTGAAGCTTTGAAGAGCAAAGGTGTAACTAAAATTGGAGTAGTAGGTTTCTGTTGGGGAGGTGATTCTTCTTTCTCTGGTTACAAGTTCTTGTTATCCTCCTTTGGTATAAATTGATCATATATGTAAATAAGCTTAATTTAATAAGGCATTAGTTGTGACAATAGAATCTGCTTCTTGCAAAGGAAGAGTAAATAAAACTTTGACTAATCAGAGAAGCATTGATCAACTTTGAGTTGAGTAGACTGGTCATTATTTACAGTATGATGCCCATTTTACTCTGTCGGTGTTGCTTAATTTCTCTTTAGGCAGTAATAATTAGTCTTTTACTTTTTTTTTCATTATCTTATAAATTGTTAAAATATGTTTCTAATCTTGTAACTTTCTCATGAAAATCTTATAGGTGATATTGTCTGCTAATCTTATTTTTCAATGGATAAATCTTGGATTAGAATGCCAAGGACCACAAAAGAATATTTGATTGGGTTGAACCAGTTTTTAGAATTTGCATTCAGAAATGGAGCTATAGGAGATAGAATAAAATGTCCATGACCTCAATGTTTCTGTGGAAAATGGCAAACTAGAGATGTTGCATTAGATCATTTGATTTGCAAGCCATTTCCTCAAAATTATGTCAACTGGGTTATGCATGGGAAAACAAATGTGTTGCAAAATTCTGAAAGCACAGAGGTTATTCAGGATATACTGCCTCCAGAAAATCCTGTAGAATTGTTTATTAAGGAAGCATTTCAGGGCTTAAGGCAAGAGACATTGATATAGGCTCATCACAAGTAGTGGGAGAAGAAGAAATGTTACATGATATGCCCACTTTGTGTGACAGCCTTTTTTGAGTTGCTTAACGATGGAAGGCAAGAATTGTGTGAAGGGTCCAAATACTCCAAATTAGAGTTTTTGTTAAAATTATATCACAAAAAGTGTGTCTAGGCTAAGTGACAAAGGAATGACAATGATACTAGATCTACTCAAGGATGCCTTTAAATTTGCAAAGATTACTGATTCTTTTTATGAGGCTAAGAAAACTATCAACAAACTGTGTCTTGATTATGTCAAGATTGATGCTTGTCCAAATGACTGCATGTTGTACTGGGGAGATGATGTTGATGAGGAAACATGCAAGTATTGTCACACTTCTAGCTAGAAGCTTGATAAAAAGAGCACAAAAAGTAAAGTGGTTGCTATGGGTAAGAAGAAAAAGAAGAGACCTGCAAAAGTTTTGCGTTACTTCCCATTAAAACCAAGATTACAAAGATTGTTCATGTGTTCCAAGACGGCAGAACATATGAGATGGCATACAGAGGGTGGTAACAAAGATGGAATCATGTTATAAAGAAGGGTATAGAAGCAAAGACAAACAACACATAACAGTTCAAAAACATAGAAATGAAACTAGGACAGGGTGCTTAGCTCATATTCTTGTTAGTCTTCAACCAAATGGAATGTTTCGTATAACTTCATTTGAAGAAAAAAAAATCATATCTTGTTCTTTCTATTGGCTCATATGTTACCATCACAAAGAAGGATAAAAGTTGCTCAAGCATATGAAATTGACCTATTTGATGATTCAGGAATACGTCCCAATGCTTCATTTGACTATGTTGCTCGTCAAGTTGGGGGACAATCTTTTCTAATATACACAAAAAAGAGATAAAAAGATTTGATAATATCCAAAACAAATGAAAAGAGATCGGGGTCGATAGGTGGCAGTTGGCAAGGAACTTTATCTTATCTTCAGAATAAAAGAAAAGATAGTTTAAAACATGGAGTGGCTCATAGTTTGGTTGATTATTTTAAGAAAAAGACACTAGAAGATCCTGCTTTTAGGTTTTCTTTACAATTAGAAGATGATGGTTTGATAACTAGTATGTTCTGGACCGACACAAAGATGACAAGAGATTTTTTAATTTTTTGGAGATGTTGTGTCCTTTGATACAACAGACACAACAAACAAAGAGTATTGATCTTTGGGATTGTTTGTTGGGTTAAATAAGTATAAGGAAATGATTATATTTGGCACAACCTTTCTATACGAAGAATCTACTAAATCATTTGGATGACTTTTAATGCATTCTTTAGGATTATGTTTGTAGATAAACCACACATTTTTTATTGATCAAGATCTCACTATATCTCCTGCTATCTCATTAGTAATGCCACAAATGTATCATCGTCTTTGTGTATGACATTTGGAAAAGAATGCATTCAAACATCTTAATCATATCTTTAGAGCTAATGCATCATTTCAAAGAGATTTTAGCAAATTGTTATATGATTATAAGTATGAGGAGTTTCTAAGTGCATGGCAGGAAATGCTTGAGAAACATGATCTTGAGGTTAATAATTGGTTGAAAATACATTTGCAATAAGGGAGAAATGGTCCATGATATATGGAAAAAATACATTCTCAGCAGGTATGTGACACACACAATTAAGTGAGAGTAATAATAGATCTTTAAGAGGATATTTGAAACCTGATTTATATATTGTTCAATTTTTTAAACATTTTAACGATCCGTCGATGATAACTACACCAATGAGTATATGTCAACTTTTCACATGACTCAAAGAATACCTATTTTAAATGTGAAACTTCCTTTACTGGCTCATGCTACGGAGGTATACACTTCAACAATATTTGACAAGTTTCAAAATGAATGAAAAAAGTTGTTGCTGGTTTCGATAAAGGATTGCTATGATGAAGGAGAGTTATGTACTTACAATGTTACTACCCTTGGAAGTGGTAAGAAACATGTCGTGACTGTTAAGGCGATCAATAACCCAAGCATATTTAGAAGTGATACTTCAAACTTGAGTTGTCTCACTCCATATGAAAGTTTTCGAGTCCCTTTTGTAGATTTGGAGGAAGCAACTACTGTTGGAAAGGGTGGCTTTGGAAAGGTTTACAGGGGTGTTTTGCATGAGATGGCACAAAGGTGGCCTTGAAAAGGTATAAGCCTAGGTCCTCACAAGGTATTGTTGAGTTCCAAACAGAAATTGAGATGCTCTCTCAGCTCTGTCATCCCTATTAGGTTTCATTTATTGGATACCATAATGAAAGAAATGAGATGATTCTAATTTATGAGTACAGGGAGAATGGGAATCTCAGGAGCCATTTGTATGGATCAGATCTACCAACTATGAGCTAGGAGCAGAGGCTGGAGATATGCATCGGCGGCCAGAGGTTTGCAATACCTTCATACTAGCTCAGTTATATGCCATTATATTATCAATTGCTATAAGTTTGTAGCAATGTTAAAAGTGCTTTAAATTTATTTACCTATAAGTTTGATTTATCAAAATTGTTAAGCAAGGAGAAGTCTAAAAAGTTAGATATAAGTTTGATTTATTAAAATTGTTAAGCAAGAAAAAGTCTAAAAAGTTAGGTATAAGTTTGACACCATCCTTGTCAAACAAAATCTCACCTACAATTTACCAAGGTTTGAAATATTGGTTTGCTATGATGTCATTGATGACATAAATAGGGGTAAAAATTTTCCTATAAATATGGGATTGTTTTCTCATTTGTAGTAACACCAAAACAACAGAGAGAGCAATAGAAAGAAGAGAGAGTAATCCACAAGCTATTCTTAGTTTGTGAGAAAAATAGTGCGGGAGTAAAATTGTCATAAGTGGTGTGTAATAAAGGAGAGTGTTATTACACAAAAAATAATTGTCTTTTGATACTATCGAGTTTTCATCAATATTGTTAAATCACATTTACTCCATTGTGATATTTGGTGTCGTTATTTTCTTATAATTGCTACTTTGCATGAATGTTATTCGGGGCATGATTATTATTTTTCCAATTACGTGGTATCAGAGCCATGGAAAATAATAGCCCACTGTCCTTCCAGTACCCCCGTCTCACAAGAGAAAATTATGAAAAATGATGTCTACAAATGAAAGTCATTCTTGGCTCTCAAGATGTTTGGGACATTGTAGACAAAGGGTATATAAAACCCATTAATGAAGAAACTTTGTCCCAAAATAAAAATGAGGCCTTGTTGAAGACAAGAAAAAAAGATCAATAAGCCCTCACCCCTCAGTCATCAGTGTTTGGATGATAGCATGTTTGAGAAGGTGGCTGATGCAACCACCTGAAAAGAAGATTGGGAAATTTTACAAAATTCTCTCTAAGGAGTTGATAAAGTAAAGAAAATAAAACTTCAAATTCTAAGGGCTGATTTCAAATTTTTAAAAATAAAAGAATACAAATCCATTTTGTATTTTTGTTCAAGAGTGATGGTAGTTATGAATCAACTAAGAAGATACGGGGAGGAAGTAGATGATGTGCATGTAGTAGAAAAGATATTTCGCTCTTTAACACCTAAATTTCATTATGTAGTGTGTGCTATTAAGGAATCTAAAGATGTAGATTCTATGATAGTAGAGCAATTGGAAGGTATTTTACAAGCCCATGAAGAAAAAATGAAAAGGAGAAAAGAAGAACCACTAGAACAACTTCTTAAGACTCAAGCATCGTTCAAAAATCTTGAAGGTGAAACAAGTTCAAGAAGAAATGGACAATGGCGAGGCCTTGGTTGTTGTGGAGGTCGTAGAATAGGAAGAAATATTAACAAATATAACAATGAGTATAAGAGCCATCAATCATTCAGAGGTCATGGTTGTGGACAACAACGAGGTAGAGGGCGTGGAGCCTATCAAGGTACCAATGAAATGAGGTATGAAAAATCTAAAATTGAGTGCTATAACTATCATAAATTTGGACATGACTCTTGGGAATGTTGTAGTAATGATGTAGAGAAAGATAACCTTGTTGATAACAAAGAAGTGGAGGAATCAACATTGTTAATGGCACTCAAAGAGGAAAATACAGATGATTGCAGTTCGTGGTATCTTGACAATGGAGCAAGCAATCATATGTGTGGACACAAAGACATTGAAAGATTGCATGACCTATCTATTTGCCTAATCATAGAACCATGTTCGCCGACTTGTTTCAGAGAAGTACGAGCAAATGAACACAGAATTTTTACGTGGAAACACCCAGCTCACAAAAGGTGAAAACCCATGACCTATACCCCTACAGGATTTTTCCCCAATTTCACTAAAACAATATGAGCCTCAGCAAAAAAAATTACAAGTCCCAAGTAATCTAAGAAATAGCAAACTTCAACTAATTCTAACTACACACAAACCTCCCAAGATTTATGTTCCCCTAGCCTTGGAGTTGCCCTCAACTTGAACAATTTTCCTAACTTTAGTTTATAGATTACTGAACTTAGGAATACATCAAGACTCAACAAGAAAGAAAGAACTTCCTAGACTCAAACTTAACAAAGAAACAAATCTAACAAGTGTTTCCTCAATGTTTAAGACTCTGACTCTCACAACTGCCTTTTTGCTTTTTTATCTCAATACATTCTTCACAACCTTTTCTTCTATTTAATCATTTACACCAAGAGTTCTTCTGGATGTTGAACTCCTCATGCTTCTCTAACTCTTCTCTTCATAAAGTTCTTCATCAGATAAAACTCTATCGTGTCAATCTTTTCCTCTTGTCCTTGTTGAACTGTACTTCTTTGAAGCCTATCTCAAGAGATTTTATCCATTTTGCAAATATTGCTGACATGTTTGAAACTCTTTAAATAGCATAAGAGAACTTGACTAATCAATCTGTTTCATATTCTTTGGCCATCATCAAAACTGCAGTATCCTCAACATACTCCCCCTTTTTGATGATGACAAACCTCCTAAGTGTGAACATCTGTCCATCTATCCTGTAGCAACTAAGAGAGAACCTATAGACTGAAACAGGTCAGAGCATGGGTTATAAATATTGCATAACTCAGAATTACTTCCCCCTTTTGGCATCATCGAAAATAGGTTCCCTTTCGACATGGTTAGAAGATCCATAGACAATTCAAGGCCACAAGGGTTATCCTAAAAATCGACAAATAGACTAATCATCATAAGAGCATAGATAAGAGTGCATAGAACATAAGCAAAAACATAAGATGTCCATAAAATAGCTAGCAGAATAAAATTAAAAAGTGTCCAAGCACATCCCATAAAACAGTGAAATAGGTAGAGAAAAGCGGTTCATGAGGAAGAAGCAACATAAGGGGCAAACTGAGAAAGCTTTTGGAGGGTGGCAGCATGAGAAGTTTGTTCATGTCTCAATGAAGCCTCCAAATCAGAGATTCGAGAAAGTAGAGCTCCTCTTTCCTGAGCAACTGCTTCATGAGCAGCAGCCAATTCAGAAGTCTTGTTCTCCAGATCGGCTTCCAGACAGTGCACAACAGAGTCCACATGCTTCATAGAACCAGGTATTGCAACATGGTTCTCTGTCTCTAAAATGTCCTTGGTAGTCTGCATAGTCCGCACCTGCACAGGTATAAAGTAAGCTCAATAATGTCAGCAAGCCAGAATCCATATGGTAGGGCATGACCATTCTTGTCTTGAATAAGGACCCTCTGCATGTGTTTTATAATTAGACTAGCCAGATTAATAGGAATTTTAGAGTTCAACAATTCCACAAGAGTGAGGTCAACATGGCTAGCCTCAGAGCGTCATTCTTTCCTAGGAGTTAATATCTTGTAGACCACATCAAAGTACAGGTGATAAAGAGCAAACATCTCACTACGAAGCACACACCTATGTTGCACCAAGTTTGGGCGTCTAGAGAACTTATGAGAAATTTCTAGTGCAGAGGCCATATTTTCCAGAGGAGGCCACTCATGTCTCACATAATGATCCCAGGCAACATTTGGGATTCACAAAATTCTAGAGACATCATCAGCAGTCAAGAGAATGGGCAAACCTCGAACTAGCATAGAGAATTGAGACCGATGTGCCTCACCCCGGCCATAGAACTCGTATATTTTAGACTTAGCAAACCGCCATTGTACATCTCCTTGCAAAGACAGTGTAGACCACCCTTGAAGTTCTAGTTTGTGAAACAAAACAGTCATCTTTTATCCTCCAAAACCAGTAGCCACATGACCACGAATGAGAGAACGTTGATGAATGTGGATAAGGGACAAAAGGTGAGGATCAGATGGATTTGGAGAGGCAGGGTCAGCAGAGACATTTTCAGGTTCAAATATATCCGAAGAACCATTTAGAGCAATTGGTTTCTTGGAGCGGAAAGGAGCTTTAGGATTAGAGGTGGGTCTCTTTGGAGAAGGAGAGGGTGACCTTGATATAGGATGAGGAAGCTTATTAATCACACTTTTACGAATTCCCCTTTGTGTAACCTTACGCAAAAGAATGTCATCTCATGGTGGAGGTGGATACCTTAAGACAGAACGTTCAGATGTCTTTGATTTCTTGCTATGCTTTAGAGCTTGATCAAGAACTTATTCCTCTTGCCTTTTGCGATTGCGAGTCTGGGGCACTCTTGAACGACAAGAAGACGAAACCCGTTCAGGGGAAGGGAAGTCATCAGGCAGTTCAATGGGTCACCAGAATCATCGTGCAATCAACTCCTTAACTTTTTGGGAACTAGAGAGGCAATGGATCAGTCATCTGTAGAGATGGCTTGCAAAGGGACAATGTCCATTCCTAAGGAAGAAGTAGGAATAGAAGAGAATTGAGAGAACTTGTTCTGGAATGACCCTCGTTTGGCAAAATTGGATGGATGAAAGTGCAGGGAAAGGGGAAGATTTGTCGATTCATGGACAATAATGGAAAGGGAGTCAGGTACGGACTCTTCAGGAAGATCAAATGAACTAGGGTTTGGGAAGATGCCATTGTAGATGAAGAGAGAAGAAGAAGAGTTTTTAAATTTTTGTGCTTTTCGATTTTCCTTTTCCTTTTTTTTTGATTACTTATAGAACATAAATGAACCAAGAGAGTTGAACCAAATTAATTATATAGGAAAAAGAAAAGGCAAAAATGAAGAGGTGTGTGTGAAAGGACGGGACTTTGAAAAGATGTGTGGCAGTAAAGCTGAACTCTTTGAGTTTTAGCGGCAAAGAAGAGTACTAAAGGGCTAAGTAAACAGAACCAGAACGGAGTACCTATGTCACAGCTGCAAGAGTAACTTTATGACACTTAAACTTTCATACCTGACTAGAATGATGCTAGGCATTTTTAGGCCTTTGTGCTTAGTAATCTGCATACTTATATATACACATACGACTGTTCGACAATTTCTATAAAATAGAAGACACATACTTTCATGTGATAAGCTGAATTGAAAAAGCACTTCTGGAATGCAAAAAAGAAAAGACTTATTTTCTAACCAATCATTGAGGGGAGTTTATGCAAAACTTAATCATCCCCAAGTCTAGCCTGATTTTTTCAAAGCGTTCTCTGCTTAATTCTTTAGTACACATGTCAGCTATTTGATTTTCAGTAGGACAGAACATTATTGAGATGATACTTTTTTTAGCATTATCACAAAGAAAATGATGTCTAATGTTAATATGTTTTGTTCTTTTATGTTGCACTGGATTCTTTGCTATATTAATGGCACTAGTGTTATCTCAGAAGTTAGGAATACAACCAATTTCCACACCAAAATCCTTCAGTTGTTGCTTATCCAGAGAAGCTGTGCACAATATGATCCTGCTGCTTCATACTCAGCCTCAGCAGTTGACAAGGCTATAGAGTGTTGTTTCTTAGTGGACCATGAAATCAAATATGTTCCAAGAAAGTGAGCCATACCTGTTGTGTTTTTTTTTTGTCCACTAGATAACCAGCATCTACATACCCCCACAAGATTGAAATTGGTCCCCTTTGAGTACCAAAGTCCTAAGTCTATGGTTCCTTTGAGATAACTGAAAATTCTTTTAACTGCTTTCAAATGGGATTCTTTAGCGGAGGATTGCAATCATGCGCAGAGTCCTACACTAAACGCAATGTCTGGTCGACTAGCTGTGAGATATAAAAGTGAACCAATGATGCCTCTATACATCTTTTGTTCAACACATGAATCTGTTTCATCTTTGTCCAGCTTAGTGGTTGTGGCAATTGAGGTGTCAAGCATCTTAGCATCCTCAAGTTTATATTTTTTTAGGCAGCTCTTTCAGATACTTTTGTTGATGAATCAAGGCAACTATAGGAGTTTGCTTGATCTGCAGTCCCAAAAAGAAACTCTATTCCCCCATCTTGCTCATTTCAAGCTCACCATTCATCAACTTTGCAAATCTTGAGTCACGGAAACATTTGTTGACCCTAAAGATGATGTCATCCACTTACACCTGCACAATTAGCAAATCCTTCCATTTGTCTTTAAAAACAAGGTATTGTCAAGCATACCTCTTGTGTGTCCTTATTCTAGCAGAAACTTGGATAATCTTATATCAGGCACGAGGTGATTGCTTTAATCTGTACAAGGCCTTGTCTAGCTTATAAACATGGTCAGGAAAGTTAGGATTCTCAAACTAAGGTGGTTGTTTCACACACACTTCCTCCTTCAAATATCCATTCGGGAAGGCACTCTTAACATCCATTTGATAAAGAGTGAATTCATTGAATGCAGCAAATGCAATCAATAGTCTAATTGCTTCAAGTCTTGCTTCTGGTGCAAATGTCTCATCATAATCTATTCCTTCTTCTTGATTGTAACCTTGGACCACCAGTCTGGCCTTGTTTCTTATAACTGTTCCATGCTATCAAGCTTATTCTTGAAAAACCCACGTTGTGTCAATGATAGTTCTTCCCTCTATCTTGGGCACAAGATTCCATACTTTGCTTCTTTCAAACTGATTTAGCTCTTCCTGCATAACTAGTATTCAATCTTTATTTTGCAGTGCTTCCCCTACCTTTATTGGTTCCATCATTGACAGAAAGACTTGGAATGCACACAGATTCTTCAGCCCTGAGCTGGTTGTGATTCGAGAAGTCAGATTAGTTAGCACATTTCCCAAGGGGTGTGAGTCATGATATTTGTAACTTTTTAGCACAAACCCTTGAGGTTGTTCATCATCTATAGATTCTGATTGGGCAAATCCCAAAATTAGCCTCTTGAGTTTCAGAACTTGTAGTTCTCCCTGACTGTGAGCTCTTCGGTTGTCCTATAGATGAGCCTGGTTGTCCTATAGATGAACCAGGTACCATTGCTTATTCCTCTATCCAGCTCATAGTCATCTTGCAGTTCAGTCTCTAAAACACCACTATTTTCATCAAGACCACATGAATACTTTCTTCAACACAATTTGTTCTTTTATTCAAACACTCTATACGCTTTACTATGTGAAGAATATCCTAGAAAAATTCCCTCATCACTTCTGGCATCAAATTTTTCCAAATTATCCTTACCATCATTATGAATATAGTGTTTACAGCCAAATATCCTAAAGCGGGAGATATTTGATTTTCCTTCTTTAAGTAATTCATAGGGAGTTTTGTTTAAGATAGGCCTTAACATGCATCTATTAAGAATGTAAGTAGCACCATTTATGGCTTTAGCTCAAAGATTGTTTGCTGGATTACTACCAATCATCGTTGTTCTAGCCATATCTTCTAATGTCCTATTTTTCTGTTCTTCTACTTCATTTTGTTGAGGTGTCCTCGGAGTAGAGAAGTTGTGATCTATACCATTTGTTGAGCAAAATTCTAGGAATTTTTACATTTTTTAATTTAGTTCCATGGTTAGATCTTATGGTAATTAAGGAAGACTCCAATTTCTTTTCCATTTTGTTGATAAAAATAGAAAAAACATCGAAAGACTCTTCTTTAGAAGTTAAAAAGAGTGTAGGTATGCCTTGAGTAATCATCAACAATAACAAACATATACCTTTTACCTCCTCTGTTGTTTACCCTCATGGGTCCACACAGATCAATGTGAACAAGTTCCAAACACCTAGTTGTACTTAATTGGTTCTTTGACTTGAAAGATGATCGTAGCTGCTTCTCCCTTACACATGCACTACATACTTTGTGGTCTTTGAACTTAGTTTTAGGCAACCCTCTAACCATGTCATCCAATGCCAAAGTATTTAATTACTTTAGACTTGCATGTCTAAGTCTTTTGTACCAAAGTAAATGATCATTAACAATAACACTCAAGCATTTCAAATGTGTACCTGGCATTCCCATGATGTCAGCCTTGCACATATTTTTATGCCTTTAAGCAATAAGAACTATCTCCTCTGTGTTCAGTTTTTTAACCCTGCAACCTATAGAAGTGAAGGTTACCTTGTTACCTTTATCACACAATTGTGATATACTCAACAAGTTGTGCTCCAATCCATCCACATGAAAACCTCTTCCAAGGCCCTTGATTCATTTCTTCCGATCTCTCCAACTCCAACAACAGTACACTTTTTTCCATCTCCAAAGGAAACCTTTCCTCCTTTCATAGGTGCAAGTGAAAGGAATTTGTGTTTGCCTCCAGTCATATGACTTGAGCAAGCACTATGCATGTACCAATGTTTGTTTCCTTTCATTACAGCCCGCAAGCAAATCAAGGGTTACTTTTAGGAACTCAGACTAGCTTGGGTCCTTTCCTGTTGTAAAAAGAATGAATAAGATCCCTTCTTGCCCATCCTGGAAACATATTCCTTGACCTGTTTCTTTAATTATTTTTAGGCCAGTTTTTGTACAAATGGTTCAGGTTTCTGTTCCTGACATTATTTGCAATTGGACATTCAGTAGTTGGATGAACAACTTTTCCATAGAAGTAGCACGAGTCAGTGGTTGTAACATTTTCTTGATAGAACCCTATTCCAGCTTTCTTACTATAAGTCATATTTTCTAGATGATTCACATTCTAGATGACTGAGTCCACCTATTTGCTCTTTCTAGATCTAGTTTTAAAATGGGAATTTCTTGAGTTAGTTTCCTAACCTTTTCTTTTTCACCAAAAAACTCAATTTTACATCTTTCAACTCAGTTTCAACTTTTTGATGTTCTTCACTCATTTTACCCTTTCTTTTTTCAGCCACAGTTAGTTTCAACACTCAGATTTTAAGTTCAGCACAAGTGTATCAAGCTTTTTAGCCTGTTTCTTCAGTTTGTGATTTTCTTTATTAGATTCATTTAGGGAATTTTTTTACCTCAAGACTCTCAAATTTTTGGTCTGATAAGTCTTTAATTTGTTGATCCTTTTCATTTGGTATTTTTTGAAAATCATCTATCAATCCATTCATTAGCAAGATTAGCTTCCTTTTAGAAAAAACAGATGTAGCTTTTCTTTAAGTTTAAGAATACTTACCTCAGATTTATCATCATCCTCAAGATCTGAGTCCTCAACAACCATAAATGTAGTTTCATCCATATTTTCAGTGTTAGAGTCCTCGATTCCTGAGACCCAAGAAGCCATCATAGCATATTCCACTTTCTCTTTTTCTTTAGCAGCTTTCTCCCTCATTTCTATTGCTGCTCTTTCCTTTTTCCATTCAATTTCCTATTGTGGACACTGTTTTATATGATGATCAGCTTTTCCACACTTGTAGCACCCTGACTAATTTTTATCATCAGACCACTTTCTGCTTCATGTGTCATGAGACCACTTTCTGCTACCTGATTCTCTTTTGTCTCTCCCTTTCCTTTTCTTGAGGAATTTCTTGAAATTCTTTGCTAGAAAGGCTATCTAATCCTCATCTAAATTCGAACCCTCATCATCAGAAGGTGTCTTTAGTGCTAGTGATTTCTCAGTTGGTTTTGCTTCTTTCTTTTGATCTTCCATTTTCATCTCATAAGTCCTGAGATTTCCTATCAGTTCATTCAAGGTCATTGTTTCGATAACTTAGCTTCCCTAATGGCAGTGGCTTTCACATCCCACTTGGCTTCGGGCAGAATCCTCGAAACTGTGTCCACTTGTTCCTCCGTAGTAAGAACCTTTCCCAAAGATGCCAGTTCATTGATCAGAAGTGTGAGTCTAGCCATCATCTCCGGTAGGGACTCATTTTCCTTCATTTTGAAAGTTTCATACTTAATGAACAACATGGTCTACTTTGAACTTCCCAACTTGAGTAGTTCCTTCATTTACAACAGTCAAAGCATCCCAGATCTGCTTAGCAGTAGTGCAGTTGGATATCCTGTTGCACTCATCAGGTCCCAGTCCACAAACCCAAATATTTCTGGCTTTAGCATTTTTCCTTAGAGATACCAGATCATCTGCATTGAACTCCCTTCTTTCCTTTGGAACTTGTTGACCTTCCACCATTTTGATTGGAATGGTAGGTCCCAAAGTGATCCTATCCTAGAGTTCGTAGTCTTGTCCCCGGATGAAATCTTCCATTCTAGCTTTCCACCATCCAAAATGAGTTCTCTTGAAAAGCAGTAGCCTTACAGGTGATTGTCCTTCTACGTGTCCAAGAGGTGGTCAATGTTCATAATGATCAATTCTTAGGTGTTAGCCTTAAATAAGAAAACCTGCTCTGATACCAATTGAAAGATTGCATGACCTATGTATTTGCCTAATAATAGAACTAAGTTTACCAACTAGTTTCAGAGAAGTACAAGCAAATGAATACAAAATGTTTACGTGGAAACACTCGGCTCACAAAAGGTGAAAAACCACGACCTGTACCCCTACAGGATTTTCCCCCAAACTTCACTAAAACAATATGAACCTCAACAAAAAAGATTACAAGTCCCTAGTAATCTAAGAAACAACAAACTTCAACTAATCCTAACTACACACAAACCTCCCAAGATTTATGTTCCCCTAGCCTTCGAGTTGCCCTCAACTTGAAGACCTTTTCTAACTTCAGTTTACAGATTACTGAACTTAGGAATACATCAAGACTCAACAAGAAAGAAAGAACATCCTGGACTCAAACTTAATAAAGAAATAAATCTAACAAGTGTTTCCTCAATGTGCAAGACTCTGACTCTCACAACTGCCTTTTTGCTTTTTTATCTTGATACATTCTTCTCAGCCTTTTCTTCTATTTAATCATTTGCACCAAGATTTCTTCTGGATGTCAAACTCCTCATGCTTCGTTTACTCTTCTCGTCATAGAGTTCTTCATTAGATAGAACTCTACCATATCAATCTTTTCCTCGTTTCCTTTTTGAACTGTACTTCTTTGAAGCTTATCCTAAGAGATTTATCCATTTCGCAAATGTTGCTGACATGTCTGAAACTCTTTGAGAAACAACACAAGAGAACCTGACTGATCAACCTATTTCATATTCTTTGTCCATCATCAGAACTGCAGTGTCCTCAACAGACATGTTTGTGGAGATAAAGAAGGCGGTGAAAGGTAATATGTCTTTTGGAGATACCTCAAAGATCCAAATTGAAGGGATAGGTACGTTTCTAATATCTTGTAAAGATGGTGGTCATAAATTGATTAATGAGGTTTACTATGGCCAAAATTGAAAAGTAATGCATTGAGTTTGGGTAAACTTCTTGAAAAAGGATATGATATTCATATGAAAAATATGCGTCTTTGGCTTAAAGATTCAAGTAACAATTTAATTGCTAAAGTGCATATGGCAAAGAATAGGTTGTTCCCTTTGAATCTTAAGATCATTGATGCGAAATGTTTGAAAGCTAATATGCAAGATGACTAATGGCTGGCATATGCGATTTGGATACTTGAATTTTGAAGCACTCAAATTAATGGGAGACAAGAACATGGTTAATGGAATTCCATCAATTAACCATCCCAATCAATTATGTGAAGCTTGTCTTCTTGGAAACATGCAAGGAGGAGTTTTTCGAAGGATACCATATCAAGAACAACTAAGCCATTCCTACTTGTTCACACGGATGTATGTCGACCAATTGATCCACCTTCTTTTGGTAGAAGTAAATACTTCTTTCTTTTGATGGATGATTTCAGTAGAAAGACTTGGTTATACTTTTTGAAGAAAAAATCTGAATTGTTTGTTGCTTTTAGAAATTTTAAAGAACTTGTAGAAAAAGAAAGTGGTTGTGACATTAAAGTACTAAGGTTCAATAGAGGAGGCGAATTCACTTCAAAAGAATTTAATGACTTTTGTCAATCTCATGGAATTCGTCGCCCTCTAACGGTACGCTACTCGCCCCAACAAAATGGAGTTGCAAAAAGAAAGAATTGAACAATTCTTAATATGGCTAGATACATGTTGAAAGCTAAAAGTATGCCAAAAGAATTTTGGGCTGATGATGTTTCTTGTGGAGTTTATTTGAGCAATAGATCTCCAACAAGAAATGTGAGAAACCAAATGCCTCAAGAAACATGGAGTGGAAGAAAGCCAAGTGTCAAGCACTTGAGAATCTTTGGAAGCATAGCCTATGCTTATGTTCCACATTAAAGGAGAGCTAAACTTAATGATCAAAGTGTCAAGTATGTGTTTGTTGGCTATGATTTGAATTCAAAAGGCTCCAAGCTATACAATTCAAACAATAACAAGGTAGTTGTGAGTCATGATGTTGAATTTGATGAAACAGTAGCATGGAATTGGGAGGCTCATGAAGAAAGAACATATGATTTTCTTCCATAGTTTGGAGACGAAGAAGAACAAGAGATCATGATACCCATACAAGATGAAACCCCACCTCTGTCAATAATAATTGTTGCATCTCCATCCACTGAAGAGAGTTCAAGTGAAAGGCCTCACAGGATGAAGAGCATCCAAGAACTCTATGATAAACACAAATGAAGTTACTAATTTTTTATTTTTTTGTGTTGTCTCTTTGTTGATAGTGAACCAATGAATTTTGATGAAGTTGTCGCAGAGAAAAGGTGGAGACGTGCTATGGAGGAAGAAATCTAATCAATAGAGAAGAATAACACTAGGGAGTTAACAACTCTTCCCAAGAATCATCGAGCACTAGGAGTCAAATGAGTATACCAAAAGAAGAAAAAAATCAAAATTAAGGGAGAGATTTGAGGAAACTAAAGTCATCAATTTCTACAAGTTTGTAGCAATGTCAAAAATACTTTAAATTAGTTTACTTATAAGTTTGATTTGTCAAAATTGTTAGATAAGGGAAAGTCTAAGAAGTTAGGTATAAGCTTGACACTATCTTTGTCAAACCAAATCTCATCTACAAACCTACTAAGATTTGAAATATTGGTTTGTTATGATGTTCCTGATGACATAAATAGGGGTAAATTTTTTTTTTTATAAATATGGGAGTTTTTGCTCATTTATAGTAACACCAAAAAAATGAGAGAGCAATAGAAAGAAGAGAGTAATCCACAAGCTATTCTTAGTTTATGAGAAAAAATAGTGTGAGAACAAAATTGCAGTAAGTTGTGTGTAATAAAAGAGTGTGTTGTTATATAAAAAATAGTTGTCTTTTGACTCTATCGAGTTGTCATCAATATTATTATACCACATTTACTCCATTGTGATATTTGGTGTCGTTGCTCTCTTGAAATTGCTACTTAGCGTGAATATTATTCTGGGCGTGATGATTAGTTCCCAACATTGTGTACCTCTTCTGGGATCTCTGAGAGACAGTCCCTCACATATCTTTAAAGCGATGTTTGATGTGTTTGATAATGCAGAATTAGTGGCTACAAATTCTTTGATTCCCTTTATAATTAAAATTATTAAAATATAAATTTTACAATATGATTCAAATTATATTAAATTAAAAAATATATTAGTGCAAAATGATTATTGTGAATTAATTCAATTGAGTAAATTAATTAAGTCTACTAAAATATGGATTTAATTAGAAGCCAAATTCATTTATTTGGGTTACGAAAGATGATGCATTTTGTTAGGCCGATATCCCTTCATCCAAGAGGCTCATCTTGGCACCACATGTCAAATGACGTGGCACGTCAAGTCATACAAAGAAGCCAATAGGATCATGTCATGTGTCAAAATGACAAGCCTATTTCATTAAAGTCGAATATGTCATGTCACTTAAATCTGATTGGCCGGGAAAAAGCTTGATTCCATCATGACTACTCTATTCTACAACTATATATAAGGGTCCTCATAATTAAGAATTCACATCAAGAATTCTAACAAAAAGCTAAAGAAAGCTCATGGATCAAATTCAAAACTCCTTGCATTCCTTTCCTTCTAAATAGCCCACCATACTGCTGGGGGGAGAGTATTCCATGTTTGTTCTTTGTCTTACCCAACCCTTTTGAGTACCAGCATTGGAGCAGTTCTCTTGTTGTGCTTGGCATTGTCCAATTAACCCCAGTGTTGTTCAGAACAAAGATCCCATATCTGTCTAGTGAATCTGCAATGAATAAAATAATGATTGGCATCCTCATCATGTCTCTCACACAGTGCACATCTTCTACAAATAATCAAACCTCTTCTTTGAAGGTTATCTTGAGTTAGCCACTATTCGTGAGCCACAACCATGTCAAGCACTCTACTTCCAATGGGGCCTTGTTTCTCCAATAATTAGGATGTTTTTGTCTCATAAATTTCTTCTGAATACATGGTAGCTTAGATAATTGACTACAATCTAGGGGAGGGAGGTATATCTATAATAGAATAGTTATGTATTTGACCCTATCTTGGTGTATCTTAATAAAGTGTTTGATCCATAACATATAAATAGTACAAGGAAAAATTAGAGGGACGTAATATTGGCCTCCTTCCCTATTCTCATATTATTTTTCTCCTTTGTCCTAACCATTGAGAAGCAAGACTGCGATGGTTTAGGCATGTGCAGAGAAGGAGTGTCGACGCTCCTGTTAGGAGGGGTGAGAGTTAAATTTAGGGGTTATGTGGAGGGGTAGAGGTAGATCGAAAAATTATTGGGGGGAGGTGATTAGACAAGATATGATACAACTTTATATCATTGAGGACATGACCTTAGATAAAATGGAGTGGATGTTGCATGTTAGGGCAGAAGGTTAATAGGCTATTAAGGGTAGGATGATATACTATGTTAGTAAGATTAGTCGTGCCTTTACATATTGTATTGTTATTTTTCATCTTTTATTTTGTTACTTTTATTGTATTTATATATTATTATTTACTTTCTACTTTAGTCCCTCTTTTTTCATATCTAGTATCTTCTACTTTTGGGGCTGATATTTTTGAGATGAGGGTCTTCCAGAAATAAGCTTTTTATCTCTATGAGGTAGTGGTTAAGTCTACGTATATTTACTCTTCCCAAACCCTACTTGTGGAAGTTCACTAAGTATATTGTTACTGTTCTAGCGACCAAAGAATTTGGTGTACAAATTTCTTTGAAAGTCGGGAACAAAAAAATCCATGCAGGCTAGATGATGTGGTATATAAATATTTACAATATTTATTGCAATTTCTCTTTCACATGAAAGAAAAGAAAATAGGAAATATGTTTGTTTATGTCTATTTAGGGGAAAACTTTTTGTGAGGAAACTGTCAAAATGTTACTCCCAATAAGAGTCGCTCTATGACAACAGGAGTGAAAGTGCAAGAGGGGAGGAATTGAATTTTCTTCCTTTTTCTTTAACTTAAACCTGCACTCACTTAGTCAGCTAATATAACAAGTAGTTGACAAGAACGTATTAAATAAGTTTAAAGTGCGAAAAGGAAAATTCAACATCGGATATTTTTATAGTTGTCCAGATTCAATGTGAATCTGAAATGCCCCAAAACCGCTCGAAAATATGCCTCAAAAAAGTTTATAATCGTAATTTCCATATATCTCAAAATTCGTGCATGATATCGAAAATTCAAGATCATATTCGTGATCAGAGGAGAAAATTGAGTGGAAAATGATTATAACCCCGATTTTAGAGGACCCGTAGAGAAAATTTATTTTCTCTAATTTGCGAAATCCAGAGAGGATCCGCACTCTGGCCGTGACGCGCCAGGAGCGCGGATAAGTGTTGATTTTCCCTATTAACATTGTTTCAGTCCGAGGGCATTGGGGTCATAGTCTCATGCCCAGTTATACATAAAAACTCTTATACTTAGTCATTTTTCAACTTTATATCATTCAAGATTCTATGAAAACCCTCTCTAATACGTAGCCAAATATTTAATCAAAATTCAAAGGACTCAATCTTGATTCTGAATCTCAAGAACTTCATTCAAGCTTCAAGTTCTCATTCAAATCTTCATAAAGAAAACCCAAGTTTGAGGTATGTGGGTTTCAACCATTGGGTCCTTCCGCCCATGGTGCCCAACTTTCCTTTTTATGAAAATTGCATGTCTTCAAGTTGGATTATCTATGGGTATTTCTTATAATTAATTTTAATTACAAACTATGTTGGGGTTTCATAAAATGTTGATTGTTTATGCATGTTTTGAGTTATGAATCTATATAATCTATTAAGAGATCTGATGAGGGATTTCAAGCTATCTTGTATAAGGTTTTTACTATATGTTGGTGGGTTGATTTGCATTGAGTTTGTCACATGATTTCACTCTTGAATTGCATGAGTTTGAACTAGCAGTACACAACCGCCAAGTGTTTGATAAAATGTCCTAACATGAATTCTTGAGTTATTGATGGTCTATTATATGGTTTACAAGCCAAGTGACTTCACAATGATTGGCTTCCAAGTATGTGTTAGATTCATGTGAAGTACCTATAGCATTGCAAGTGAATTGTTGGGCTCCCATGATTGTTGTGTTCTTTGGGAAAATGATAAGTTCTTTGTTGATACTTGAATGTGATGACTTGATGAGCTATTTTCATGACTCCTACCGAAAAGATTATATCGTAAGGTATGAGTATTCTATAAGATCTACCAAAAAGGTCATGCCGTAAGATAGAATGACTCATAGCTCCTATTGAAAAGATTATATCATAAGGTAAGGACTTCTTATATCACCTACCGAAAAGGCCATGCCGTAAGGTATAATTCATGGTTCCTACCGAAAAGATTATATCATAAGATAGGATAATCCATGGCTCCTACCTAAAAGATTATATCATAAAGTAGGGGACGTCTTATGCTACCAACCAAAAAGACTATGTTGTAAGGTAGGATAATTCATGGCTCCTACCTAAAAGATTATATTGTAAAGTAGGGAATGTCTTATACTACCAACCAAAAAGACTATGTCGTAAGGTAAGGGTATAGGTAACATTCTCTGAAAAGGTTATACTGTAAGGTGAGTGGGTGGCTATGTGGCCCATCTCAAGCATTTGTTTGTGAAAAATGGGAGTTCGCATTCCATATTGGGTTTACGTTCCTTGATTATGATTAAGCATGTTTATTCAAGCATTTATCATGCATGTCATATTGAGATTATGCCTATCTATTGCCTATTACTATGCATTTTGACAGTATTGGCTTATGTCTTGTTGCATTGCATCCTACATGCTTAGTACATTCAAACGTACTAATGCATACTCTATGTCTACATAATGTTACCATGTAGGAACCGGAGCTCCTCACGATCATCGTCCACATGGCTAGTTTTGACATCTTAAAGATAAGGTTTTGGTGAGTCCTCAAATTCAGGGACACTAGCTTTGCAATCTTACTTTTGTTATCTTTGTATGTTGAAACTTTGATACCCTGAGGGTGAGCCTGGAAAGTGTCTTGGGCCCCGCCCAATCTATGCTAGAGGTGTTATTGGAAAAATTGATGTAATTATGTTATGACCTTGACTCTTGAATGTTTTATGGTTATCAAAGGCTCCACTTAGTCCCTTATCTTTATTTATATCTCTTATTGTTGTTATTTTGCTTCCGCGATCAAGGATGTGTGATTGATATGCTAGGAGGTTTGTTTGGGGTTCCTTCGAGTTCCCCATTCGTTGTGTCACATCTAGGCCCTAGGCTTGGGTCGTGACAAACTTGTTATCAGAGCACTAGGTTGTCAATGGTCCTCGTAATCTAAAACATCATGTCGGTTAGAGTCTTATTCATGGTTGTGAAGCGCGTCACAACTATGAGTAAGAGGTTTTGAGGTGCTTTAGGAAATGTTTCACTTCTTGATTATCTATATCATGTCTTAGCTATAGGGTAAGCTTTTCCCCCTAATGAATGTTCTTTGTATTTCTAGATCATGTCGCTTCAAAGAGGAAGGCCAAGGAGGGCCCGTGCACCTGCAGGACAACCGGCTTACCCGGCTCCTGAAGCTCCTCAAGATGGAGGGGCTACTAAAGTTGAGTTCCAGAATCTATTACTATGTTGGCACATGCAATGACTAACCAAATTCACCAAGGGTTCCAAGCCCCTCATGATCCCACTCCGGCTTCTAGGGTGATGGATTTCACTAGAATGAACCCACCGGAGTTCCATGGATCCAAGGTGGATGAGGATCCCCAAGAATTCATTGATGAGGTATATAAGGTGTTGTCCATTATGGGGGTTAATTTGGAGGAGAAGATGAAACGAGCGACCTACCAACTAAAGGGTGTGTCTCAAATTTGGTTTGTGCAATGCAAAATGGAGAGGGGAGATCACATGTTATTCCTTAGGAAGAGTTCAAGGCCACTTTTCTCAATCGGTTCTTCCCTCTCAAGCTAAGGGAGGCTAAAATGATGGAGTTCATGAATCTTAAGCAAGGTTCCATAAGTGTGAGGGATTATTCCCTCAAGTTCAACAAGCTTTCCAAGTATGCTCCTCAATTGGTCACCGAACCTAGATCAAGGATGAACAAGTTTATGTCGGGGGCGTCCGACTTGGTAAATGAACAGTGTTGTACCATGATGCTTGTAAGTGATATGGATTTGTCTCGGCTCATGACCTATTCTGAACAACTTGAGAGAGAGAAACTTAGGAAGAAGAGAAGTGTGGAGTCTAAGAGCGCTCGGTTTGAGGTGATCGGTTCCAACAAGGTATTGGGTTTCAAGGCCAAGTATCCTCTAGTGCTCCAAATAAGAGGGTTGCTAAGGATGGGGTGCCTAACCCAAGGCTCCAAGGGGGTGATGATGGGGTGACTCGTATTATATGCCCAAAGTGTGGGAGAAATCATGATGGCACACGTTGGAGGAACACTGGTGCATGCTTTGGGTGTGATGAGATGTGCCACGAAATTTTGGATTGTCCACATGCTCATAACAAGGGTAAGGATGGCTGACCATATGGCAAGGTGGTCATGTTGATCGAGGGACTCAAGGTGGCCAACAAGGGGGTGCCCTATGACATAATCAATTCTATGCTCTTCAAGGAAGGCAAGGGGTAGATGAGGTTCTCAATGTTGCTATTGGTATGTTGAAGGTTTTTGAATTTTGATGTGTATGCTTTGATAGACCCGGGTGTCACTATTTCTTTTACCTCTCCATTTGGTAGCCAAAAGGCTTCATGTGTGTCCCGAATTTCTATGTGAACCTCTTGGATGTCTACACATTGGTGAGTCTATTGTTGCTAGAAAAGTCTATAAGGGTTGTCTCATGCCCTTAGTGCATACAGTCTTGTCTTGTGATTTTATTGAACTTGGCATAGTGGGTTTGGAGGTCTTGGGGTGGTTTGGTTGCATGCATATCATGCTTCCAATGAGTGTAGAACTAGTAAGATTGTAATGTGATGGTTAAGGATAGACGACCTATTTCAACAACTATAAGGGGCTAGTCATTTTTCTAAGATTAATCTTCAGTCCGATTTCTTTATCCCAAGTGAGAGTTAGGAGGGTGATATCCCTAGATGTCTTTTCGTACTAGGAGTGAGCATTTTGAGTCGTGGTAGAGTTATTTGGTTGAATAATGCATCAGCTATGTTTATGGATCTCATGAATAGGGTCTTTAAACCCTACCTTGACATGTTTGCAGTGGTCTTTAGTGATGAGGTATTGATCTATATAGAGTTGTGAATCACTTGAGGGTGGTGTTGCAAATCTTGAGGGATGAAAGGTTGCTTGCTAAAAATAATAACTGTGAATTTTGGCTAATAAGAAGGTGGTTAGAGAGGTGCACCGGTTGGCTAGATTGGGAATGAGGTTGGGTGAAGTTGAGAATGGTAGTGTAGTGTTTTTGATTGTTCCGAATCTTCTTTGATTGAAGAGGTCAAGTTAAAGCAAGACCTTGATTCCGCCTTGCTAGAGTTGAATGTTTTGGTGGAAGATAGTGAAGTTAAGGTTTTCTCCCAAGAAGAAGATGGTGTCCCTAGATACTAAGGTAGGTTAGGTGTTCTTGTATTGTTGATTAGATGCATTAGAAAGTTCCACCCATGAAGGATGTGATCCGGTTTGTCAAGAAAATGGAATTGAGCCTGAGGTTTGTGGGTCCTTATAAGTGTTGAGGAGAACTGGTTAGGTGGCCTATGAGTTAGAGTTGCCCATTAATATGAATAGGGTTCAATCGGTCTTCCATGTATCTATATTGAGAAGTTGTGTTGGTGGCCCAAGTGCTATAGAACTCTTTGAGGTTGTCGGCGTTGTAGAGGATAATTTGACTTATAAGAAGGTCCTGGTAGAGATATTGGATGGATATGTGGAAAGGTTAATTAATAAGTATGTAGTGTTCGTCAAGGTCCTTTAGAAGAACCGTCAAGTCGAGAGTGTCACTTGGGGAGCTGGAGCGGGCGTGAAGAAATGATATCCGTACCTCTTTCATTCTATTCAAGCTTGAGATAACAAACTAAGTCCTTTCTATGATTTCAAGTTTTAAGATTCAGCCCTTTATGTCATTGCATGCATTCATGTTTATGTTGTCAAGTATATGGTGATTTTGACATTCATGATGAGATTTTGAAAATGATGTTCGAGTGCATTTGTTGCATTCATGTCGGAATGAAATCTTTATGATTACATCTCTTATGTATGCTTCTTTGACATTCGGAGACGAATGTTCCCAAGGGGGAGATATTGAAACGCCCCAAAAACACCCAAAAATGTGCCTCGAAAATGCCCATAATCGTAATTTTCATATATCTCAAAATTCATGCATAATATCGAAAATCCGACTTCATATCCATGATCAGGGGAAAATATTGAGTGAAAAATGGCTATAACTCCAATTTTAGAGGACCCATAGCGAAAATTTACACAAATTGGCAAAATCTAGAGAGGATTCGTGCCTTGGCCGCGACGCGCCAGGGGCACGAATCAGTGTTGATTTTCCCTGTTAACACCATTTCGGTCTAAGGGCATTGGGGTCATATCCCCATGCCCAGTTATAAGTAAAAACACCTAAACTTAGCCATTTTTTCAACTCTATATCACTCAAGACTCTCTCAAAACCCTCTCTAATACTTAGCCAAATATTTCATCCAAATTCAAGGGACTCAAGCTTAATTTTGGATCTCAAGAACTTCATTCAAGATTCAAGTTCTCATTTAAATCTTCATCAAGAAAGTCCAAGTTTAAGGTATGTGGGTTTCAACCATTGGATCCTTTCACCCATGGTGCCCAACATTTTTATGAAAATTGCAGGTTTTCAAGTTGGATTATCTATGGGTATCTCTTATAGTGAATTTTGATTACAAACTATGTTGGGGTTCCATAAAAAGTTGACTATTTATGCATGTTTTGAGCTATGAATCTATGATCTATCATAAAATTTGCTGAGGGATTTCAAGCTATCTTGCATGAGGTTTTTACTACGTATTGGTGGGTTGATTTGCATTGAGTTTTCTCATATGATTTCACTCTTGAATTGCATAATTTTGAACTAGCATTACACACCTACCAGTGTCTGATAAAATGTCTTGACATGAATTCTTAAGTTATTGATGGTCTATTACATGGTTTACAAGGCAAGTGACTTCATAATGATTAAGGGCTTCCAAGTATGTTTAAATTCATGTGAAATACCTATAACATTGCAAGTGAATTGTTGGGCTCCCATGATTGTTGTGTTTTGGGAAAATGTGAAGTTCTTTCTTGATACTTGAATGTGATGGCTTGATGAACTATTTTCATGACTCCGACTAAAAAGATTATATCGTAAGGTATGAGTATAAAAATCTATAAGATCTACCGAAAAGGCAATGTCGTAAGGTAGAATGACTCATGGCTCCTACCAAAAAGATTATATTTTAAGGTAAGGAAATCCTATATCACCTACCGAAAAGGCCATGCCGTAAGGTATAATTCATGGTTCCTACAGAAAAGATTTTATCATAAGGTAGGGTAAATGACGGCTCCTACCTAAAAGATTATTTCGTAAAATAGGGGACGTCTTATACTACCAACCAAAAAGATTATGTCGTAAGGTAAGGGTATAGGTAACACTCTTCGAAAAGGTTATACAATAAGGCGAGTGGGTAGCTATGTGGCCCATCTCAAGCATGTTTGTATAAAGTGCAAGTATATATTCCATATTGGGTTTACGTTCCTTGATTATGATTAAGCATGTTTTACTTCAAGCATTGATCATGCATACCATATTGAGATTATGCATATCTATTGCCTATTATTATGCCTTTTGAAAATATTGCCTTATGTCTTGTTGCATTGCATCCTGCATACTTAGTACATTCAAACGTACTAACACATACTCTATGCCTACATGATGTTACCATGTAGCAACCGGAGCTCCTCAAAATCATCCTCCACGTGGCTAGTGTTGACATCTTGAAGATAAGTATTTGGTGAGTCTTCAAGTTCGGTGACACTAACTTTGCACTCTTACTTTTGTTATCTCTTTATGTTGAACTTTGATACTATGAGGGTCAGCCCGAAAAGTGTCTTGGCTCTCGCCCAATCTTTGCTAGAGGTGTTGTTGGAACAATTGATATAAACATGTTATGACCTTAACTCTTGAATGTTTAATGATTATCAAAGACTCCCCTTAGTCCCTTTATCCTTATTTATATCTCTTATTGTTGTTATTTTGCTTCCGCGATCGAGGATGTGTGATTGATATGCTAGGAGGCTTGTTTGGGGTTCCTTCAAAGTCCCGATTCATCGTGTCACATCTAGGCCCTAGGCTTGGGTCGTGACAGAATCCTAGGTCCAGTCCCATTGGGTTGCAAGGGATATCTCTTCAAGCCTTTGGTGAATTGGGAGTTACAAGAATTTCAACTTAAACTATACTCAAATTTGTTTCTCCATTTTTTTCCCTTTTTCTTTTGATACATACTTCTCTTTCAATTTTTTCTTCTTTTCTATCTCTTTTTCTTTTGCATTAACAACTCTAAATATTACAATGATTTTCTAAACATGAAGAGTATTGAAGAACGGCTTGAAATGCAGTAGGCTTGTATGAGTCTTGAGATATCTTAGATGCCTTCTATTATGTAGAAAATATGGCATCCCAAGGGAGTTAATCCTTGGATTGAGGTTTTGATGGATCCTCTTTTCAAGAATAAGGTAAGGCTTTTTAGGTAGGCAACTAGATCAGATCTTCTTTCCTTTTTGAGCTCCTGATACGAATCTTTTATGAATATAATTGTCTTCAATCTTGGATCTTTTCTTGATATTGATCTTCTGATTGATTTGCTGAATCTTTAACCAATTAATCTTTGATTCTTTTCATGGTAGTGATCTTCTGTCAAATCTGTGATTGATTTGCCAAAACCTTGGCAACTTATCTTCTTCCTTTTGTGTCGAGATTCTATCTCCTGAAGATGCAGTTTTCCTTTTGTGACTTGAATCTACGAGATCTTTCTTGTCTTTATTCCTTGTGAAGATATGTTTCCTTTTTGATGCATTACCTATGAGCACTCTTCATTCAATATAATTTAGCACTAACAAAATTGATCTTTCTAATCTTCTTATTGTCTGATCGATTCTTTTTCCAAGAATAAGGCTTTTAAAGAAGGTAGTAGGGGAATCTTTTCATATGACTCCATTCTTGCAGATGCTTGCAGCAATAAAATCTTCTCTTGATTGATTCTCTCCAATTCAAAGATGTTTGATTGATTTTCCAGATTATTTTCCTTTCTCACTTGATATTTGATTTATTCTTTTCAGTCCAAATATGCTTGATTGCTTTTCCAGATTTATTTTCTTTTCTTGCTTAGTGTTAGATTGATTTCTTTCAATAATTATGCTCTTGGTGCCTTCAGCTAGATTTTCTTGATATATTCTTCCGTGTCATACCTTAGCTAGATTGTTCCCTTTTTGATGTTTTCCTGTAAATTGTCATCAGTCAAAATATATTAGCACTAACAATCTCCCCCTTTTTGATGATGATAATACTAGTATTAATGAAGTCAACTTCCCTGAGTATGTAATCGTGTAGTCGACTTTCTACTTTTCTCCCCCTAGTTAGTAGCATAGATGCTCTCCCTGAATTCTTGCACGGGGTGATGAATTCTTGCACAAGGTATTAGTCGACAAATCAACTAATACTTGGTCCTCATTTTCTCCCCCTTTGTCATCAGCGAAAAGGAAACAATAGGAAATAATAGGCAATAATCATGCAGAAATAAGTTATAAAATATTACATAGCACCATGGTGGAAATAGTTCTTAACAAAGTACAGAATCAGATTTGGGATAATATTTTAATAAATTTCTGAGAAAATGGAATCTTTAAGCAAAGGTTTTGTAAAAATATCAACTAATTGATTTTCAGAATTTACAAAAATAATTTCAATATTAACATTTAAAACATGATCTCTAATAAAATGGTGCTTGATATCAATGTGCTTTTCCTAAAGTGATGCACAAGGTTTTTAGTCAAGCAAATGGCACTAGAATTATCACAAAGTAATTGAGTAGGTTTAACAGAAACATCATAATTACTCAATTGATGAATTATCCATAAAACATGGGCACAACATATTCCAATGGCTACATACTCAGCTTCAGTGGTAAAAATAGATACGCAATTTTGTCTCTTGCTATTCCAGAAGATTAGGGAGTTTTGAAGAAATTTACAAGACCCACTGGTGCTTTTGCGATCCATTTTATCACCTTCATAATGTAATGACCTTCCAGGTCATTTTTGTGGTTCTGTAAATATTTTATCAGTTTAAGCATTTGAATAGTAACCTCGAGTTTGTGTGACTTATTGATACTGATTGGTCAGTTGTAAGGTGAATCGTTGACAATTATACAGCTTTTCGGATTAAATGAGAGATTGTAACCGTAAAATAAATTTTTTGGTAAAGTCTAAGTAAATGACTCGGAGTGGAATTATGATGGTTCCATCAGCTCCGGAAAGATCAAATTAGGCTAAGAGCATGTTCGGTGTTATTATATCGAGTTTTGCAAATTTAGCCATCGAAATGTGTCAATAGTTGATGTTATTGGTAAACGTGCCCCAAATGGAAATTTTGACCACGCCGTTAGATCTGGAACGTCGAGTTTGGTTTAGGAGGACCTTTCGTTCAGTCTTTAGGACTTCTGAGTATGTTTTGGCCCCTTCGGTAAATGACATTGTATGAGAATTTTGACTGCATTGTTAGTCCAAAATGTTGTTTCCGATCAGATTTCATATATGGATTGTATTTTTGGACTTTGAATGAGACCGGAGCATCGAAATTAAGTTTGAGCGGTGCCTAAAGGTTAAAAGTGGCACAGGTGATGTGTCCCTGTCTCATTCTGCCACATGCCAGGCAGTTTGGAAAAAAAGAAAAATAAGAAAAAGAAAGGATATATATGGTTTCTTTTTAGAGTAGTGTACGAAGGAAAATGGCCAAACTTTGTACCGTGATATCTCTCTCATTTTAGATAGGATTTAAGCGATTCAAAAGTTTAACTTATGTATTTTTCCGAGGAGAACATCATGGAAGTGTTGAAAATTGATTTAGCATGACGTTTGAGGTAAAAATCTTGTTTTGCGGTTGTATTTCTAGTATATTTTCGAAAACTTCGATATGTGATTTATTATCCATTTCGAATTTGATTGTCATGATCCAATCCTTGTTTTCCAACTGTATTTCGAGTATATTTTCAAAAACTTCGATATGTGATTTCTTATCCATTTTGAATCTAATTGTCACGACCCAAGCCTAGAGCCTAGACGTGAACAGCGAATGGGGAACCCGAAGGGACCCCAAACAAGTCTCTTAACTTGTCATTACACATCCTTGGTCGCGGAAGCATACAAAGACATATAGATTAAGAATGGGGGCAATGGAACGAAGGGAAAACTTTCATAAACATCATAATCAAGAGTCAAGAGTCAAAGCTCATACATAAATACACAACATGTCCAACAAGCACCTCTAATACATAGATATAGCAGGGGCCAAGACAAGCTACTGGGCGCACCCTCATAGTCAATAGAATATAAGAAAGTGTCTCAATACAAGGATAATAGTAACTTAGATCGAGGTCCCCGAAATATAAGACTCACGAACAAGCTTGGAATAGCACCGTCTAGCCACGTGGAGGAGGAGGATGATCAACTTGGGCATCAGTCCCTACATGGTGATATCATGTAGGAAAGATTATGTGTTAGTACGTTTGAATGTACTAAGTATGTGGGATGCAATGCAACAAGCAATAAGCATCATAATCCAAAATGCATCACGATAGGCAATAGAAATAATATAGCTATATGACATGTATGATCAATCCATAAGTAAAACATGCTTAAGTAAATCATGTTGATATAGAATATCATATGTGAAGGGGAGACCAAGCTAGATTGCCAGGTATAAACCCCTTGGGGTTAGTGATGATAGCACCCATCACCCTAGTGTATGAGGTACGAACCCCTCATCAAGGTTAGTGATGATCTCACCCATCACCTTAGTGATTGAGATATCAACCCCTCAACTTGGTTAGTGATGATCGCACCCATCACCCTAGTAATTGAGCAATCAACCCCTCAACTAGGTTGGTGATGATCGCTACCATCACCCTAGTGGTTGAGCAATCAACCCCTCAACTAGGTTGGTGATGATCGCACCCATCACCCTAGTGGTTGAGTCTTTGACCCCTCAACTAGGGCTCCGAATTGAGAATGGTCTACCACAATACTGTAGATAGTATTCATCATGTACGTAAGCTCATTTTATCATCATATAGCCAATCATATCATATCTCATGCTTTAGACCTTCATTTCCTCAAGAAATCATAACCGGACATTTTATCAAACACCTTAAGGGTGTGTAATGGGGGTAAAAGAGCATGCAATTTAGGGATGAAATCATGCAGAAAAATCAGTGGTAAAACCTTTAATCGACACCTTGCAACACCTCTAAGACATTCATATCAAAACCCTTCATCAAATCCAACGTTAGATCCAAGATTTGAAGCTCAAAACACGCTAAAACAACCATAATTTCATAAACTAAAATCACTTTATAGTAAATTTCTTAATATACAAGACCCACATGTAAAATCAACTTTAAATTATGCAATATTAAGTAAAAGAGGGTTTAGGCACCATGGGTGGAAGGATCCAATGGTTCAACACCACATACCTTAGCTTTTGTGAAGTTCTTGAAGAAGACTTTAATGGAGATTTGAAGCTTGGACGAGAACCTTGAAGAAATCTTTGAGATTGGCATTGAGTTTGGGACTTGAATTCAGGGTTGGAAATGAGTCTAGGTGTTTGGGGAAATATTGGGGAATGTTTTGGGTGATATGAGGGTGAAATAAGGCTAAGTATAGGTGAAAATACGTTTGGGAAAACTTAGGTCTAACACTTAGAAAAATCTGGAGAACTAGGAAAAGACAATGCAGGAAAATACACCTCTCTGCGTCGTGGAGAGGTCGCGAACCCTCACTGGAAATTGCACCAAGCGAAATTCATAATTCGATTCCTTTTCTTGAAATTCGAGGTTAGACCCTTGCCACCCCAATTTGGACCCCCTAAATAAGAATATGAAGTCGAATTTTCAAAATTTCAAACAAATTTTTAGATATATGAAAAACAAGATTTTGGGCACTTTCGAAGCACGTTTTTGAGAACTTTTAGGGTCGTTTCACCGATTTTGGTAAAATTTGGTTCTATTCTATATGTTGTTGCGAGGTGCATGTCCTTGTAATGTCAGAATTAATTGATAGAGCTCCATTTGGTGCAGAAATATTAATATAGCTGTTGTTTTTGTTGCATTTCACTGTGGAAAATTCAAACTATGATATCTCAATTGTTTCTCTTCGGAATCAAGTGAATTTTGGGTCTAAATTGTACTATTTTTTGATACCAACATCGTGGTATATTTGGATTCTATTAATTTGATTGTATTTTTAAGGAATTTGGTCCAGAAGTAGTTGTACCTATATGTTAGTTTTTGATAAGAAATGTCATTTGTTTTTGGGTTGTTTTTTATTATTCTGAGCCTCGTTTTGATTTGAATTTTTGGTTATAGACTTGGGGTGATGTAAGAATCATTTTATGGGAGTTGGTTTGTTATTTCGGGTGTGGGCCCCACTTTCTTCGTTTTAGTCATAATTAAGCTATTCTCTCCCATTTCTCGAGATATTACAGTCAAAACAGCTGTGTTCATGTTGTGAATCATATTTTAATAGATGAGCAGCATAGGAGGTGATCAAACTGGGTAAAACTCATGTGGGTTGCTCCAGAGTGCTTGGATTCGCCTTATAGGTAGGCTAGGCTTTTCTTACCTCTAGACTGAGCTGAAATATATGCATACTGGGAGTTGTTTGTGGTTGGAAGTCCTAAGTAAGAT
>JAABOM020000002.1:5645599-5664876 GCA_011800125.2 Solanum clarkiae
TGAACTAAGCTCTTTGAGGCAACTGTAGTACACCCTATCAGGGTATTAACAGGCTATGTTCATATGTTAACATGCTTGTGACTTAAAGATAAGGAAAAAAACTCAAATGACAAGTTGTGACACATTAGAGCCTTAAACACTGACAAGCAAATCTGGACCAAAATAAGCTAAGAAAATCACAAGTTGTATTCCATCTCAAACTCCATCAGACTTGAAATAGGCTAAAATAATCATCTAAACCGCAACAGAGATAGAGATAGAGATAGAGGAACTTCATTACATAATTGCAGTAAACAAAAATTATTTTACAACAACAAAGATAGAATATCAAATGTTACAGCATATATCTAAACAGCCGCAGAAAATAGAGATTGAATATTACAGCATGCATTTGAAAGGCAAAACCATTTCAACACTAATTTTGAATCTTTGCACTTGTCAGTGAGTCAAGGTAATAACAACATATAAGGTTGAAAGCGTCTTATCAAACGATAATAACAAAATATAACTATGAATCCATTTAGATACAACAACAAACAGACAGAACAAGAAAAAACGAACAGTTTCGATGTAACACTAGAACTTATTTCACCATCAAACGCTCAATGCGAAATTTAAGTAGAAGCAAGAAGAAAACGAGATTAAGTATTATCTTTTTTGGAGCAGCGAGACTGAGACGACGAACTTTGCGAAAGATAGGCTCACACCACCACGAATTTCAATTCGAACCAAGACTCGATTATTTTCTAGAAATTACTGAATATTGAGTCAAAGCCTAGGATTTTCTCCGTATTTCGATCACTCTTCTAGCAATTGGAACTTCTCCAATTTTCAGAAGATTCTCGATGATGACTGCCTTATACTAAGTTTTCGAATTCGTCCCCTACCCTACGGCATTTTTGAACTCGTTCCCTTGATGGCTCAATCTTTGTTAGGATTTTTTTTTGAATTTCAAAAATCGCCCTTTAAGGGATTTCTCAGATGACTCCCCTAGCTGCTTAAAACGAAGACGAAAGAGAGATTATATGGCCATTGATTAGGGTTTGAAATGGATCAATTTGAATTTGAAAAAGGGGTACGCGTGAAGAGTAGAGTAGATGACCGTTGGGGATTCTTGGGTTTTGGTCGGGGTCCTCTGATTAAGAAGAAGAAGGAAATTGGGAAAGGGTTCGTTGGGAACATGGGATCGGTCTAGGAAAGAGGGAGCGGGGTTGTCGGGGAACGTTGGGGATTGTCGGGGAGTGCGGCACAGCTAGGGTTTGGGGAAATGAGAAGAAGAAGGGAAAGGGATTGGACGGCTAGGGTTTGGGGCGAAAAATGAAGAAGAAGGAAATGGGTGAAGAGGATATAAGGGGCGCGTGGCCCCCACGCGCTCGTTAAATAATTTTTTTTAAAATAATAATTGTTTCAAAAATTGTCAAAATAAAAATAAGCTCGATGACTAATTTGACACCGTGAAGGGTAAAAATTGGGTGTCAACAACGATTAAAGTATTAATATTCTCCCAAATATTATTTTTAAAAAATAATTATTTTTTAAAAGATAAGAGTTAAATATTTTTTCACCGGCTCCACCCCCCCTCTCCCCGTGTATCCCTTCCCCCAACCGTCCCTACCCTTTTATTTTTTAAAATTTCTTTTATAAAATATTTTTTTAAAAGAATCAAACTTCACCCCCTCCTCCGCTACTTCTTAAAAAAATTGATATTATTTTTTCTTAAAAAATAAATAAAATTCTATCACCTATTTTACCCTCCGTTCCTAATTTATTTTTTCATACATATGTACACATATTTTTAGAAAAAAAAAATTTCTACTTGTGTACCGAATATAATAAAAATTAAACAGTTATTTTTAAAAAGGTCTTGGGGTAAGTAAAACATAGTTTTCTAAAAATGGAAAAAATAAAAGTGGAGGATTAGGTGGAATTATTTTTTCTAAAAAAATTAAAATAATATCTAATTAGTGATAATTTATGTATGAAACTAACACTTTCAATAGTTCAGGTATGAAATTCAAAAAAAGAGAATAGTTCAAATGTATTTTTGATACTTTATCTCTTTATTAATTATTTTTGGATCAACTTTATTTCTGTTGAAAAATATTTTATGTGTAGGAATTTCACCATAAAAAAGTTATCTCTATTTAATTTTTATTATGTTTATTATACTAAATATTTAATATCATTACAATAAATAAAATAATATTAAATAAAAAAATAAAAAAATAATTTTTTCTAAAATATAATCTTTTAACAAAGGATAAAAAGTTGAAATTATCTTTCAACTTTTAATATAATATAAATAAATATATAGATGAATGAAATAATAAATTTATTATATCAATAATAATTTTTTAAAAGTAAGTATGTCAAAGTCAAATTTAATAATTAAAAGTGCAGAGAAGATAAAAAACCACAGGTTCTCAACCGCCATTTGTTTCTTCCATGTAGAGAGTACTGACGAAAGAGCAAAAATGTCAACCTGCTTCTCTCTTCCCGCCACTCCAATTTCCTTTATGCATCTCCCATATAATCCCAAATCCCACAAAAGGCCCATCCATTGTTCTTCCCTCACATCTCAATCCCAAATCCCACCAAAGAACCATCTGCTCAACCTAATTTCTGACCAAGAACGTGGCCTCACGACTCAATCCGACCCCCAAAAGCTCTCACAAATAACCCAGGCTATTGACGATTTGGCTTCCATTGGACGTGACACTGTAACCACTGGAAGTTCCCTTTCGGCCACCTGGCGGTTGCTTTGGACTACTGAGAAAGAACAGCTATATATTATCAAGAATGCCCCCTTTTTCGGTACTAAAGCTGGTGATGTTCTTCAGGTCATTGATGTTGAGAAAAGAACACTTAACAATGTTATTAATTTTCCCCCTGATGGGGTTTTCTTTGTTCGCTCCACTATTGAAGTTGCATCTTCTCAGCGTGTGAATTTCAGGTCATTATCATTCTCTCTTGTTGAAAAAAATAATAAGGATGTTGAAGAAAAACATACTTGCACGTGCTATTGTATACACTTTTCTTTAGATAACTACCCATCTTATATTAGTCAGTTGTTGAGAAATTAGTTGCAGTTCCAATTGACAGTTGACAGTTATGTTGTTAGAGCAAGTTAGTTACAAACAGTTTGCCACAATACTCAAGATAAAAAAAATCAGTTAGAAGCTCAGTCCAGTTGTATTCAATATAGTTGTAATTCACTATATTAAAAGGTAAAAAGGAAATACAATCTTCTTCGTCGGATCTCTCTCCCTTTTCTCTCAATCTATTTTCTTTTTATCTGAAATCAGATCCTCGAATCCCTTGTGATTCCTACGATCAGGTAACACATACATCAGGGGGATGGGAGTTATGTGACTCCTTTGAAGGACAATTATCATCTTATGAGCTAGTTTTTGAGATTGAGTTTGTCCCAATCTCATGTTCTTATCAATGGATGGTAATGCCAAGAAGAACATTTAATCAACAAACTAGACATTAGAGTAGATAATAAAAGAAGAGATGAATGGTTTGGATGTGAAAAACCAGTTAGAGCCACTCTGTGTCAATCTTCTAGTGTGTGCTCAGATAGATTTCAATTAAGAGTGAATAAAGAAAAGGGACTCTTACATAGAACGCCAAGATGAAGAATTGTGATGTAGAATTTCTGCAAAGTGGGATAGGTATTTATGGAGATTCAACAAGTTCTAATTGAAAGTTTAGATACTGCGAAAAGTATATTTTTATTCATAGTTTTGTACTGTATTTATAAGGGAACAAATAAGATAATCTAAACTAATCAATCCCTAATTCTTAGGAGATCCTTGAATCAGGGGAATTCCGCTACACCTTTTTCCAAGAATAACATATTCTATCCATATTCACAATAGCAAATTATAATCAAACCTGTCTGCTTATTTGTGGAGCGGATTATAGTCATATCTGCCAGCTCATTGATGGAGCGGATTATAGTGAAATCTTCAAACTCATTTGACATTCCCCCTCAAGTTGGCATGTAAATATAAAACATGCCTGACTTTTCACAAAGGACTCAAAAATAGCTCTGAAAAGACCTTTAATGAAAATATCTGCAACTTGTTCAGTTGTTGGAACAAAAGGAATGCACACACTTCCATCTTCAATCTTCTCTTTAATGAAGTGCCTGTCTACTTCAATGTGCTTGGTTCTATCATGTTGAACTGGATTATGAGCAATGCTTATGGCTGTCTTATTATCACAATACAATTTCACTATAAAATTCATAGGTCTTTTTAGTTCTTCCAAAAATCTCTTGAGCCATAAAATTCCACAAATTCCCTGTGCCATGGATCAATACTCAGCCTTGGCACTACTTCGAGCCACGACATTTTGCTTCTTACTTCTCCATGTCACTAAATTTCCCCAAACAAATGTACAATATCCAGATGTACACCTTCAGATGAACCAGCCTAGTCTGCTTCTATATAAGCTTGAACACTTCTTTGCTCATTCTTTTTGCAGAACAACCCTTTCCCAATAGAACTCTTTAGATACCTGAGGATTCAATACACAACTTTTTGGTGTTCTTCTTGTGGAGAATGCAAAAATTGAATGACTAGGCTCACAACAAAGGAAATATCAGGTCTAGTGTGTGACAAGTAAATCAACTTGCCTACCAATCTCTGACATTGGACTCTATCAATCAATTTTCCTTCCTTTACAAACTTTACATTAGGATTAATTGGAGTTGTGGTTGGTCTACAATCACTCGTTCCTGTTTCTTTTAATAGATCAAGAACATACTTCCTTTGTGACACTATAATGCCTTTCTTCGATTGTGCAACCTTCATGCCGAGAAAGTACTTCAGCAGGCCTAGGTCCTTTATCTCAAATTCTGAGGCAAGACGTTCCTTCAGATATTTTATTTCAACCACATCATCTCTTGTGAGAATGATATCATCGACATACGCTATAAGGACTGTTGTTTTTCCTTCTAGTGAATATCGAGTAAACATTGTGTTATCTACTTGTCCTTGAACATAGCCTTGCTTCTTCACAAATTGAGTAAACCTTTCAAACCAAGCTCTTGGAGATTGTTTTAGACCATAAAGAGATCTTCTAAGCCTGCATATCTTTGACTTGTACTTTCCTTCAAAACCTGGTGGGGGATCCATGTAGACTTCTTTCTCTAGGTGCCCATTCAAGAAAGCATTCTTCACATCTAACTGTTTAAGAGACTAATCAAGATTTACCGCGATTGTCAACAAATTGAGTTTAGCTTAGCTACCAGAGCAAATGTCTCAAGATAGTCAATCCCATAGTCAAGCAAATGTCTGCGTGAATCCCTTAGCTACTAAGCGGGCCTTATACCTTTCCAAAGATCCATCTGATTTGAATTTAGTGGTGAAATCTTTGAAGGAGCTCTACCCTATGATATTCTCTATTGCCTCCAAACGTGATTCCTCTGTTTCACAAAATTGGGATGGGCATACTTGGTGCCAAGACTGCAAAAGGAACCTGAATGATTGGGGGTTTGAAGAACTTGCCACACTTATTGGAGGATAATAGTCTACTGCTGTCAACCCATGAAAAAATTACATGTGTAAATGGGGTAACAACATGGATGATTCATACTTGGTTAAAGTCAATTACCAACTTTTGAGTTCTAGAAAAACCCCAGGAAACTGCCTCTCTACTCTTGTGAGGTAGTGTTAAGGTCTGCGTACATTTTACCCTTCCCAGACCCCACTCGTGAGATTCAATTGGGTATGTTGTTGTTGTTGAGTTCCAGAAGAACTCTAATTGATCTCTTTCGGTGGAAGTTACTATGGAAGGTCAAATTGCTCCCCAATATTAGCGCTTTTTGCTGGATAGTTCTGAACAATTCATGTCTCAGTCTCACTTTAGGCAATCTCAACAGAAGAGGATTGAGCTCAGCCAACAGATGCTATATGTGCTAAAGCAGTTTATAAATGATCAACCACCTATTTTTGCACCGCCTTGTTGCTGTAGATATATGGTCAATGTTCTTCTCCCTTTTTGGTATACAGTGGGTTATGCCTAATAGTCTCAGAGAAGTTTTTGTCAGCTGGGGCAACTGGAAAGTTGAGAACTCCATCAGGATATTATGGTCTATGGTTCCAATTGTTGTTTGGGGCTTATGGACACAAAGAAATCAAATATTTTTTTACGGCGTCGCAACTAACAGCTCCAATTTCAAGGGCAGATGCTTAGACTTACTTTTAAGTTGGGTTAACCTTACTCCTTTGTGTAACCCTAAACAATTCTTGGATTTTGTCAGCTCTCTTGTATTATGATAGGTTTCTTTTTCCCTTTTTTAGAGCTGACTATCCCTACTTTTGTAAATTTTGCATCGTCTGGATCCTCTGTTATTAATACTCTTCTTACTTCATCAAAAAGGAAAAAAAGAAAGAAAAAGAAAAGATGTTTACAGGGTCTCTGTCTTGGTGTAGAGATAGAGGATTGGAAAATGTGAACCAGCTTTTTGATTTTTTTTTAGACTATGAATTTGACGTAATTGTTGAGGAAGTATGACTTTTCACCTTTTTCGTGCTCTTGCAGTTCCTTCTTGGTATTCATTATTAGAACTTATTTTAGTTAATTAAATTTTAAGTCCATATTGCAGTATTTTAACTTGGATTGCTGCACTTCATCGTAACGATCTTTTCTGGATGTGGATAAAGATGTTAGTAGGTCTCATATTGGGATGAGAGTGCCAAATAGAGATGATGAACATTGAAGGTCCATTTGGGGTTGAGGTGTTGTTGTTTGTTTATGTATGCTAATAAACCTCTCTCGAACAGATCCTAGAAGTTAGTTGGGTCACCTAACAATTGGTAAATTTCCTTCTAGTTAGGGGTGAAACATTTCTGTAAACATTAGAGAACATAGTATTTCCCTGTCTTGCAACTGTTATTATAGTTTGTTCTTTATGATGGTGTATTGACACTTTATGATGGTGTATTGACAATTGCTGCTATGTTGTAGATTCACAAGTGCAGTTCTGCGTGGAAAAGGTTGGGAATTTCCTCTACCACCATTTGGACAAGGGTGGTAAGTGCTTGTCTTCTTTTATTGTCTCAATTAACAGCATTCATAATCCACCAAGTGATACATGGTATATGAGTAGTTATCCATATATCTGATTGAAAGGTCAAGTATAGTGCTTTAGGAAATTGAAATGCCTTTCTAAGTACTTAATCTCAAATATTTGCTTCGTCCCTTTTTCTCATTCTTTCCCACTTCTCAATTTTATTGCTTGAGTTAGGATGTGTGTTCAGATTCTTTTGCTTGGGTCAATGATGGTTTGAATAACCTTTGTGTAGGTTTGAGACTGTGTACCTTGATGATGAGATTCGAGTAGTCAAAGATATCAGGCAAGACTACCTGATTGTCGAACGTGCTCCTTATACTTGGAAAGAATGATTGTCAGATTTTCTTTCACTATCTCTGTACATAAATTCTACTGTAAGTTCCCTTCCTTGAACTCTCATCTTCATGCTGATATAACTGGCCAGACTATGTTTCCTATATTTTTGAATGTATAGGTGCTGCACCATCCTCTTTGTAGCCATGATGTTTGTAAAGTCAAGTGGAGACATTTGATTTGTTGTCACAAGACTGAATCACTATGAGGCAGAATTTGTTCATTTATGTGAAATATGCAAATAAATTTATTCAGTTTTACCTCTATGTTGACGGTACGACTTGTTCTTTTACTGATTTGGTTGTGTATCCTGCTTAGTTTTGCATGATCAGTTTATCTCCATTACACATTTGTCGGGTTTTCTAACATTGCTAAATCAACTAAGTAGCTTGTCTGGTATGAATCAACAGTCTTCTTCGAATTTTTTTGTAAATATATAAAGACAAAAACACCATTTTTGCAAGTCCATGTAGGAGTAAGTGTGAGCTAAGTTGCTCGGACTAGGGTGTGGGTGTCTGATAAGGGTGCGGATTTAGAGGTTAGATCCTTCATGATCTACTTCTTAAGATTCGGGATATGGATGCAGGGATGTGCCTAAAATAATTAAAATATCTAGCAATAGAGTGATAAAAACTTAAATTATGAGATATAATGTGGAGAACTTGAGGAGAACTCTGGAAGGAGATTAAAGTAAAACGGGTGACATAGAAATTTCTATATAAGAGGTATTCCATTTATTCAATTTCACCTTAGCTTTTGTATTGGTTGCAGAAATCATTAAACTGTGTAGATTTTCCTCATCGATTTTGGTCAAAGTACCCGAAACCGGTTGACCAAATCGGACGTGGATCCCGCACCCACATCCACATCGTGTCGACACGGTTGTGGCACCAAAAGTGAAGAGTTTGAGCAACATAGAGTGTGAGAGTTAGAGGACCTTTAGCTGGGTTTCAACCGCAAGAGGATTCCTTTTAATTTCATTTTGAGAAAATAGTTTCATTTTCAATACAGCAGTAACTAAGTTACCAAACCTTTTATTTTTGGTTAATAGTTTTGTATGTGCTAAGGAAAAAACATACTGGTGCATTCCTTTTGATTTTATGAAATGGTTTCGCACTAAAGCAGTAGCATACTTAGTTTGTTTCCCTTTTCATTTTCAGAACTGGTTTCATTCATGTTAAAACAGAAACATACTTGATCTATATGGGCATTCTGGGCAGGTTGCAACAAGTTGCTAATCGAAGGTTTAGACCAATCAGAATTCATTACTATCTTGTCTGCTTCTAACTGATGACTGGCTAGATAAATACTTAATTTTCCCTATGTTTATAAAGGGATAATCTCGAACTTAGTTTCACCTACCAAACATGGGAGAGCTGTAACATTGTCTGGCTCTTAGTACCTCATTGACTTTCCAAGTTGATAATAATTTCTTTTTGTAACTACCATCAAAACTATTCCTTGTTAATTTGGTTGTGGTGATGTGGTTGGTTTTCCATTTACTTCTCTAAACATAGACAATCGCAGAAGATTATTATATTATGTTTGTTTATCTGAACATGACAACATCTTTACATACGTCAAGAGTTTTGTTATGCATTCCTTTTAGGCAAAGGAATAAAAAGAACATTGCTATATTGTTCAGATTGAAATGTGAAGATGGCCATATACAATAGGATCTTCATTTGCGCATTTTGTATACTCGTCGTGATTGTAGCACTTTGTTAAAGTGAATTAGTGCAAGAGCTTTTCCACCTTATGGCCAACTTTAATTGGATTTCTTCTTACAATCATAAGTATTATGTGTTGTTTTATTTTATAGTGTAAAATCTAAACTTGAAGGCAAGGAGATTTATTTTGACTGTATTCTTATGAGTTGCGATTGAGAAGTCATGTATGTCGTGCCAAAGTTTCAATAGCATTTTTGGTCTCTATAGTTTTTAGCACCATTTGTTCGTTGGTTATCCAAATTTAGCAAAATTGTATTCTCACATTTCCCATTAAATGTAAGGGAAACGAGGCATTTCAAATAAAATTATCCACTTTCCTAGTCCCATAGTCATCTCCTTCCTTTTCATCTAGTTGACATGTATTTGAATTACAAAGGAAGTATAAAAAAGTTTGCTTAAGTTGATTATTAAGAGGTTTCTTTTTGCGTTGGTTATCAAGGATATTCTGGTTTAAATTTAAATGAAAACGAGTAAATCTAGAACAAAGTGGTGTAGGTTCAGGTGGGTGATGAATAATGCAAGTTTTGAAGATGGAGAGAGGAGGATGTGGATGTCCAACAAATAAGCACTTTCAGGCTAGACGGGGAGTGGGATGGATGACTTGAACAAAGGGTTTGTGAATCTAGGAGTTGGTGTATGGGCAGTGGGAGCTACAAGGTGCCACTATACAAGGGTGGGGGCACATTAGCAATTAACATAAGGGCAGAAGAGACATGCTCTAGGGAGTAGGGCCTCTTGTAACGGGGAGGAGGCACAGATATAATGGAGTGATATGGTTAGGTTATGGATGAACAATGCGATTCTTAGAGATTGGCTGAGAAGATGATCAATTAACCTAGTATTGGAAACATTAGCATTTCTAGGCTATCCGGTAAGGTAGCGGTGGGACTTGGTAAACAAGCAGCGGTGAACGAGGTAAATGATACTCAAATACATATGTTTGTTGCCAAATATCATTTTCCTTTTCAAGAAAGGTATTCTTATGATTATTTTGCCTTTTGCATTCTTTCTACTTTTGCTTCTTCCTCATCCTTCTGGTGAAAATCCATCCTATACTAGTCCTTTCTTTTGGGGGAACAAATTCTACCTCCCCAATGGGGATCTACTCTATATCATCAGTGTTCAGTGAAAAGACCTGTATGAGGTTCTCAGCTGGTGCATCATCAGTTTTCTAAACGAGTGATAGCTGATCTCTGTTCAAACCAACTACCAGAACCACACCTTTTTGCTTAATGATTTCTGTTGACAGACTAGTTGACTAGAAAAAAAAATCTTAGCAAAAACGCTCTCTACTAAACCCTAGATAAGCCGCCACCATTGAAATCTGGTTTTCCAATCATGGCCATCCTGGCGGTCGGCCAACCCCCTCCTGGAGTTGGTCAGTCAGCCTCAGCACCTGTGACATTTGCAAATCTGTTAAAACCATCCCAAGCAGCGGTGAAACCAATACTCCTGAAACCGATCTCATATTTGCATGGTGAACCTATTGTTCTTTGGGATCAAGTGGAAGTTGATCTGATGATAGTCAATGAAAGCCTGCAATATGTTGTTATTGGCAAATTCTCATACGGTTGGCTGGAATCCAGGAATTACGAAAATTGATTCCTAAGCAATGTGAACTCAAAGGAGACTGTAATATTGGCTTACTTAGCAATAGACATATTTTGATTTGAGCAACTCTTTTGGAGGATTATGTTCATCTGCTCTCAAAGCCGGCTTTTTACATTCTCAACGCAATAGGTCCTACCCTATACGAACTTTGAAATGGGATCCGATGTTTAATCCGGAGGAGGAGACTACTATAACAGTTGCATGGATCTCGTTCCCATCGTTACCCCTAAACGTTTTTGGAGAGGAGGCTATTTTTTCTTTGGCTGCAGCAGTGGGAAAACCTTTGCAAGTAGATATTGCCACAAAGAATTAGACGAGGCCAAGTTGTGCAAGGGTCAAAGTGGAAGTGGATCTTTTAGGAGAATTCCCCAAGAGAATAAAGATAGGGATCCGACAAGGGGTTGACAAGATTTTGGAGAAGTGGATACGCATAAAGTATGATTATGTACCGAAATATTGCTCCACTTGTAAAATTCAGGGTCATGATGAGGAACAATGCTTTGTAAAGCATCCTGAATTATATAACCAGGAGGAACAAAAGAAAGAGGAACCAGCATCAGAACCAGCACCAGAAAAGGAGGACAAGCAACAACCAGAGAAGAGAGAGGAAAAAAAGGCTGAAACCAAGGACAAGGAAGGTTTTGCTACACAAAAGAAGAAAAATGGGCGGCCTCACCAACCTGATCAAATGTGACAAGCCCGGACAGTGCAAGTTCAAAACAAATTTGAGACCCTTGCAGGCCAGGGAGAGAAAGATGCAGAGCCTGTGGATGGAGGGCAATCCAATAAGGGAGAGAAAAATGGGACACTGGCCACCAAGCAGTAGGTTGAGGGTAAGTTTCCTGATCTACAAAAGCAGCAGAAGACTCCTACAAAGTCTCCTCAAGGGAAGAATGACAATAAGGAGGTCCCAAATGCATCAGTGGGGAACCATGGGAGTACAAATAAGCCAGATGTTTCAGAGGTTCAGCCACTCAATTCTTTGAATCAGCCACAGAATCCAACTAGAGGCGAGGAGGGATTAGAGCAACACAGTACAGGTGGAGATGTTAATAGCATCTCCATGAGTGGGGATAAGCTAATTGAGGATAAGGGATTAGGGGAGGAAGTTTTATCGACACAACAAGGAAATGGACAAGCCATTCAGATGGAAAATGCCCATGAAAAGCAGGATGAAGAGGGGATAGAAACCAACATACAATATGTTAGTTCAGAAGGGGATTTATCACCTCGGCATGTTCAAACATTGACAGCAAAAAAAGGCGCATCAAAAACAATTTCACTACAAGTGAAAACAAGGAGCAATACGGGGAAGGCCCAGAGTTGTGATCAATGATTAATAAGGCCCTGTTTTGGAATATAAGGCCAGTTAATTCTCAGAATGCTTTTGGAAGGCTAATTGACCTTAATAGAAGACACAAGTACTCATTCATATCTTTACTGGAGCCTTTTCAGGCCCCACATGAGCTAATCAATACAAAGATAGGTTGGGTTTTGACAAGGCAGTAGTTAATTGTTCTGGTAAAATCTGGGTTTTTTGGAATGACTGCTGGGAAGGGTCTACTGTATCTGACTCTCCACAGCACATCACTTTGAAATTCTGTTGGGCTTCTAAGGTTTTCTCCATAACTTCAGTGTATGCAAGATGTAGTGTCCTAGATTGGCTGGAGCTATGGGAAGAACTTGAAAGCACCAACATCAATGGTTGTCCATGGATGGTGGGGGGTGATTTTAATATGGTGCTTAATGAAGAAGAAAAACTGGGTGGTTTACAATTCTCACAACTGGAGGCTATGGATTTTGCTCAGTGTATTGCTGCTTGTGCAATGATGGAAGTAAAGTTCTCTGGTAACAAATATACTTGGTGGAATGGGAGAATCAATGATGACAGTATCTTTGAAAGGTTGGATAGGGTGTTGGTTAATGCTGAATTTTTGGATGCATGCCCTATGATTGAATCACAACATTTAGCTAGACAGGGTTCCACCGTGCTCCAATATAGCTGATCTGTAACAGTGTAACAAGAGAAATTATTAAACCTTTTAGGTTTTTGAATTTCTGGTGCAATCACAGCTCATTCCTAGATACAATTCAGAACAATTGGGAGGCTGACTTTAGTGATGACCCATTTCTGGTACTAAATTCTAAGCTAAAAAAGGTCAAAAGGGCTTTAACCTCATGGAGCAAGGAAACTTATGGCAATATATTCATCCAAAGAGCCACCTCTGTATGACATAGTGAGATCTAAGGAAATAGCTCTGGAAATTGATCCTTCCCTAGAAAACAGAGCAAAGTTGAAGAAAGTTGAGGCTGAATTGATTCAGTCCTTAAAGATAGAGGAGGAGTATTGGAGACAGAAAGAAGGAATGAAATGGTTTATTCATGGGAATAGGAACACTAAATTCTTTCACTCTTATGTGCAAGGAAAAAGTAGAAAGTTGTAGATTCATGAAATTCAGGCTGAGAATGGAGACTTAATCAGTGATGAGAAGGAAATTGGTGAAGCTGTCCATTTCTATCAAAATCAGTTTCATAGATACTCCGAATCAGAGTTTGAAATGTTGAGGCACATTCCTAAACTAATAACAGAGGCAGATAATAAAAAGATGGAAGATGTGCCAAACATGGAGGAAGTCAAGGCTGCTGTTTGGGCACTAAATGGTAACAGTGTGGCAGGGCTAGATGATTTATTGGAATGTTTTTTCAGAAGTGCTGGGAGATAATTGGTGAAGATCTGACAAGAGTGGTTCAAGCCTTCTTTTGTGGTAGTGAGATACCAAGGTTTGTATCTCATACAAACTTGGTCCTCATTCCCAAAAAAGAATGCCCTAAACCATTTACAGACCTTAGGCCTATAAGCTTAAGCTCTTTCATCAACAAACTGATTTCTTGGGTCTTACATGGCAGAATGGTGGAATTCTTACCAAAAATTATTTCTCCTAATCAAACAGGCTATGTGAAAGGAAGGAGTATCATTGAAAATGTGTTGCTTGCTCAGGAGATTATCAGAGATATCAATAAGAGGAAGGAGCATATCAATATAGTTGTTAAACTAGATATGGCTAAAGCTTATGATAGGGTCTCTTGGATCTTCTTGACTAAAGTCCTAAGGGCCTTGGATACTGTGAGATCATCATTGACTGGGTTTGGGGATTGGTGTCAAATAACTGGTACTCTGTGCTCATTAATGGTCAGTCCTATGGGTTCTTTAGGTCCTCCAGAGGGTTAAAACAGGGTGATCCTTTATCACCCACTTTATTCATAATTGCAGCAGAAGTGTTGTCCAGGGGCCTGAATAACCTTATACATAATGAGAAATTCATAGGTTATGGTCTGCCTAAGTGGAGTCCAAGGATAAATCACCTCTCATATGCAGATGACACTGTATTGTTTGGATCAGGGGACAGAAGCTCTATTATCTTGATGATGAAGGTCCTGAGAGACTATAAAGAGGTGCCTGGGCAACTTATTAATAAATCAAAGAGTTTGTTTTATCTCCATGAAAACACTCCTTTGATTTATTCAATAAGAGTTAGGAAACTCACTGGTATCAGGCAGGGTGATTTTCCTATAACATACTTGGGATGTCCTGTTTATTGTGGAAGAAAGAAAAATGCTTGCTTTGAAGATATGATTAGGAAGGTTTCTAGAAGAATTCTTTCTTGTCAGGCATGTTCTACAATCAATGTCAATTTATTTGCTGTCTGCAATGAGCCCAACAAAAGCTGTGATTAAGAAGATTCACCAAATTTTTGCCAAGTTTTTCTGGGGGAATAATAGTTCAGAAAGGAGAAAACACTGGGCATCTTGGGATAAAATGTGCTATCCTATAGAAGAAGGAGGTTTGGGAATCATATCCCTATTTGACATCAACAAAGCCTTGATGATGAAGCTATGATGGAACTTTAGAACAGGTATTGGCACTTTGTGGGGTTCTTATATGGGAAACAAGTAGTATAAAAGGTTCCACCCTTTGTTGGCCTCAGGCAATGGAGCATCACATGTTTGGAGGAGTATGATACAGGTGAGAGATGATGTAGAACCCTATATTTGGTGGCAGATTAGGGCTGGAATCTCTAGCTTTTGGTATGATAATTGGACCAAGTGGAGGGCTCTTTACTACACTAAAGAGGAGGTGGCAAAAGAGGAAGAAATTGATGTTGGATCCCTTATTACTGATAATAGATGGAGGCAAGCAGAATTGACAGCAATGGTGACACCTGAAATGGCTGATTATATTATTGCAGAAGTCCAACCAAGGGTAGATGATTCTAATGACAAGGCTTGGTGGATGGGCTCCCCTGATGGGGTTTTTTTCAGTCAAAACAGCGTACCAGATTATTAGATCTAGAAGAAATAAGGTGGATTGGCATAAATATGTCTGGTTTAGGTGGTTACCACACAAGATGTCTTTTTTCCTGTGGAGGGTGATTAATAAGAAAATACCTACTGATGATGTTTTAAAGAGGATGGGTATCTCAGTAGTATCAGTGTGTGTCTGTTGTGACACAGGAGTGGAAGAGGCTATAAACCATATTTTCCTATCAGCTCCCATAGCCCAAAAGTTGTGGAAGCATTTTGTTGTCTGTGCAGGTTCCAAGTTACAGGGAGGGGTGCTAACCTACACAATGCAAAATTGGTGGAAACATGCTGATACTTTGAGGGGGAGGAGAGTTCTATACACAATTCCAACAATTATCATATGGGAATTGTGGAAGAGGAGGAATTCAAGAAGGCATGACAAGAATGTGAGTTCTGAGAGAGTTTTGAATAACTGTCTCAAAACTATTATAGTTATTGCCACTTGTTTTCCAGCAATGCAGAAGAACTTAGGAAACTGGAGTTACATATATGATCAGATGCGGGCTTATAGGCACAAACTAAGCTATAAGCTAGTTAAGTGGACTGCCCCTGAGCCTGATTGGTATAAATGCAATACTGATGGAGTATGTAGAGGTAATCCAGGCCCTAGTGCCTATGGTTTTTGTATCAGGAACAATGGTGGGGGATCTTATCTATGCTGAGACAGGTAGTTTGGGGGATGCTAATAGCCTAATTGCTGAAATTACTGCTATATGGGAAGCACTGGAATTCTGTAGGGATCAGGCATTGTGAAATATTATCTTGGAGACTGATTCTTTAAGTCTACATAAGATAATAAAAAAGGAACGGAAGGTGCCATGAGAGATTGTGCAGTGTGTGGAAAAGTGTGGGCAATAATGGGCAATATAAACATCATACTTGTTCATACATACAGGGAGGCAAACCAATTAGCAGATAATATTGCAAGTATGGGTTTTGACAGAGAAGACAAACAACAATTCTGGACATTTCAGAACCTACCAAGTTTTGCAAGGAGGATATTAAACATAGATAAACAACAGATCCCCTCCATAAGGATCATCAAGTAAAGCATCAACAAAAACCACAGGGCCTATGCTAGCAACTAACAGAGAATTGTTTGCACAGTTAGCATTATATACAGAAGAGATACTTATCATTAGATTGCTACTGTGCAAAATACTAGCTATGTTATATATGCCAGCCCTCAAAAAGTTCAGCACCAGCAAAAGGAAGAACAGAGATCTGACAAGGGCATCGGGAAATAGAGCTTGGGCAGAGGGTCGCTGTAATCGCGTGAGCAACTCCTTTTCTCCTCTTGACTCCACAAGGGAAGGAAAATCAGTGAAATGTTTGGGCGCAGAACCAAGGAAAAGGGGAAGAGAGATCGACTTACAAGGACACCACCGCAAATTGTACCTTGTATCTTCAGTTCTTTATTGGAGAATCTTCATACCGGGGTCAACACCTGCGAAGACCAATAGATCATTGTCAGAAATCAGAAGGCCAGGAGTAGAGATGGACGAAGCTTCAGAACACCTTTACCTTTTGAACGCTGAGATAAAAATGCACTACACGCCATGGATGGAGGTAGTTCGTCACCCAAAACCCTTCTGAAGATGAAGGCACGATTTGGAAACAAGCAAAGCATTACTGTGGCGGATAACGAGAGCAAATGAAGGAGCCAAAAAAGGAAACCCTACTTTCTAGGGCATTAGCTTGGTTATTTATTTCATTTTACTGGATCGGGTCCGTAATTGGATCACAATCATGTATCGCCCTTCTGGGCCCCTTTGAGAAGGCTGATTTAAATAAAAGGGTCTACATGGCCCACTATTAATTTTTTTTTTTTTAAAAAAAAGACTAGTTGACTAGAACTGAAGTCTTCCTGAGAAGTCTCCTCTAGTATCTTCCTGTTCCTGTCCAGTCTGTTGTTTACAATCATTCTTCTCAATGTTACTGGATTCCTGTACCTCCTTCTTTGAAGTAGAAACATTAGTTGTTCCTTTAGCTTCTATTGTAACCTCCTTAATTTTTTCATTTGCAGATGTCCCCACCTGATCATTTTGAAGTGAATGGTTCTGGTTCTTCTGTGTATGTCGACTTTCACCTGATTCAGAATGCGATTTGTTTGGTAGTGTGAGTGGACAATCTCCTACTGCTTTCTTATGATTGAACGGGCTTAAAAATATATTTACTACTCTATGTTGGTGTCTTTTTGAATTTTTTTCTCCTTTTTGTACTTCTTACTCACTCTTTCAGTCACCGTAGGATTGTCTCTGAGTTTGATATCATTATAGTTGTGAGATTGTTCCCCTCCTTCATCGTGCTGCTTCTTTTCCAAATTACACTCAGCTTATCCTACCCATACAGTTTCAGTGTGGGGTTTAAGCAAATCTACTCCTATCCTTACTTTGGCCATCCTTGGTTATGTCCTGCTTCTAGACACAGCATCGGGAGTAAATGGATGCACACAATACTCAAAACTTGTTCCAAATAATGACATAGATGCATGTGAAATGGAAAACCTGGGAGGGGAGAACCCACACTGGAAACAACAGGGAAGTCCTCTTCTAGCTCGAAGTCAACTTCAATTGTGAAGTCAAGATACACATTATAGTTATCGTATACAACTTCGTCCGAGCCTTTACTGGAATAAGTTCCTTGATGTAAGATGTGGCCCACACACTTCTTTGGTTTTAATAAATAATTAAATATATGTTTAAATCCTAATTTTTAGATGGGGAAGTTGCCAACTGGTATTATAACTGTTCACTGCTTCACACTTATCTGTTGATGGAAAGTGAGAAATAACCATCTTAAAACTCTAGAAGTTAGAGGGTCCTCTCTGCCTTCAGAGAAGAAAGAAAGGAAAAGGGAGATAAATACTTTTTGAAGAAGAACAACAATGAAGGCTTCAACGCAAGATTATCAAGAAAACGCATCAGGGATTCAAGTAAGTTTTCTTGGATAAGGCATTGTTATTTTATATTCTATGAAAATCATACAGGTTCATAATCTTGGAATTATTGATAAGATTTCATGTTAGATTATCTAGAATTGTGAAAAATCCTTGCATTAGAAACTATATCTAGTATTCTTAGTTGTCGATTTACAAACTATTTTTCTCTTGCATTCATTCATTCACCATTGCTCCATAATAGTCTTTAGCTTTTGAAATCACAATGAGCATCCGGACCACGACTCATGTTCATGGTGAAAAAGATTCACAGATGAACTAGTCAGTCTGACTACACTCTACAGTGGTGGTATACACATGTTTTTCTATGTATCCCTCCTGCAGATAGATTCATCCAAGCTGGGGGGTCATTTTGGATGTGCTGGAATGGTGCCGTTCTGCAGCTCCATCAGCAGGAGCATTAAAAGATGTGCTGAGAATTAGACATATAAAGGAGGAGAGGAAAGAGAGAAATATTAACTTGTTCTCCAATTCCTTTATCTCACTGAATACTATTGATAATAATAAAAAGATGAAATTTTTAACAACAATAATAATTGATAATAGCTTGAGTAATTGTGTTGCCAATAGTAAAAATTCTAAATGATAATTATAATGATGATGTTTGTACAATTTTGCATACGTGATACTGTGAATTTTGGTAAGTTTTGAAAAATTTGCCATTTCTTCAAGCTGATCGCTTTTTCTTTTTCAACAAATACATGGACAGAGTTGCCTGCAGTTAGGCTGGTTCTTAATACATTTCTTTATATAAAGTATCTCAAACAGTTCTTATTATAAATATTGGGTAGTAATCTCATCATTATGTACAAAATAATCTCACCATTATGTACAAAATGATTCCAGGACTAGTTAATATCTCAAAACAAATATGGGGATAAAATTAATCTCACTTTTAATTATGGGAATATTATCTTTATCCACGTACCAAAGCTGCTCCTAGGAATAAGATAGTATCCTACGTCTCCTGCACTCCTCTAGTGTGTCACTCTGTATGAGGCCCTCCTCTTCTGTATACAGTTTAGACAACAGTTTGTAAGGTGCACATGTACAGGGGTGGTAAAATGAGTAAGTTATTTGGGTATCTATTTAGATTTATTCATTTTAAACAAATTAAACATCCAACCATATAAGATAGATAAAAAAAGGGTAAAAGAGACTCATTAATGAAGTCAATTACTTTTTTATTGGGTGG
>JAABOM020000002.1:5670879-5684091 GCA_011800125.2 Solanum clarkiae
TGGGGGGTGGAGGGGGGGGTGGGGGGGGGAGAAGAAGGAGACGGGGGGGGGGGTGTTAGGGGGGTGGGGTGTTTTGAAGAAGGAAAAAAATTGGAGTGGAGGGTTTTGAAGAAGATGAAGAAAGAGGTGAGGTTGGGGGTTGGGTGGTTTTTCTTTTATATATATATAAATAGGATTATTTTTTAAAAAATTAATTTAAAACGCGTCTTTTTTTTTCTGCCATGACATATTTTGGGTTGAAAAAAATTCACTTGTCAATTGTTAAGGACTACATATGAACACCCGTATAGTTTAGGTGCTAAAGTAAGTTTCACTGTCAAATTGAAAAGTTTTATTTTTTACGTATTTAACCTTATTTTTCTAAAGTTTCTCTTTCGATAGTTATATATGACATAAATTAAATTTAATAATTAAAATTTGATTGATCGAATAATCTTTAATATAATTTAATTATTAATTAAATTTTAATAATTAAATCTAATTTATCTAATCTAACTTGGGGAACATGAGGAGTGAGACCGAAGAGGATCTTCTCCCTTTTCAGTATGTAGGGTTATTGTGGACCATGAGGAGACAATCGGAAATTCAAATATGACTACTCGGGAACGCTCTGAATCTTCTTCCTCACCTTCGGCTCCGTCATGGTTTTCTCACTTCTGGTCATCGGCGCTCCGGTACAAACCACTAGCTCCGCCGTCGGAGACCACAATCCGTGCTGCCTCCGGCGAAGGTCTTGTCCGCAGTCTCGGTCCCTTTGATCTTCTTCTTCTCGGTATTGGAGCTTCTATCGGCGCCGGAATCTTTGTCGTTACCGGCACTGTCGCCCACGATGCTGGTCCAGGTCAGCTAGCAATATAGAAAGTCAATTTGAATAACTGTGGCAGCTAAAACGACTAGATTAATTTGATTTTAATTTAAAATCAATATTCAATCTCAGAGAAACAATGAAATTGGAACTATATACTATGTATTATGTATTGATAATAAAGTATAACTAATATTCCCAGAAACTATTCCACGTTAAATGTTTCGTAGGATTTATTTTCTCTATAAGAAGAGCATGAACAACAAAATTTGAATAATACAAAAGTACAAAACCAACAAGTTAAATGGAATAACACTTATGAAGACATTATTCTTCACTTTAAGGAGGTGAGAAACGGTGAAGAATCTAGAAAGAAAGAGCAAAATGAGGACATGTGTTATGACACTTTATTAAAATTTATCATAACTGAGAGGATACATTAGTAATATGGGATGTGTGTAAATGATCTCGACTTTCATATTATTTGTTTGTCACTTACAAAATTTAAAAAGCACCTTCTATATTGTGGAAAGATAAGGAATTTATGTTCTGAAACAAAAGATTACATGTTTAGTGGATATCTTGAACACAGTGTTGTATATCGGCTTTGTGTTTTGAAAAATGATGTGCTTGATTGAAATACTACAATTGACACAAAGAATGATGAATTATTTGAACATATTTTTTTTACTGGTCGATAAAATTTCTCATGCACTTGTTAAAATAAAAAATGAGATTATCTCTAATGAGGAACTGAATAGGGGAAAAAAGCCTTGGAAAATATATATTTGTTATAGCTAGAGCAAGCTTTTTTTTAATTTAGCTTCTTCAATGAAATAGAAGCACATCATGCCTGTTATATTCTTTGCATTTCAAGTAAGCATACATTATTATAGTAAACAACAACTATGCCTCAATTCCAAGTTCGAGTCAGAGTATATGAATTCTCTGGCTATGTCATTCTGTTTAAGCTCATTGTAGACCCAACTACTATGCTACTACAACTATACATCAATTCCAAGTAAGTTCGAGTCGCGTATATGAATCCTCAGACTGTCGTCCCATTTAAGTTCACTTAAACGCATATTATATAAGAATATGTAAGGCTAAGAAATTTATTAGAAACAAAGCAGCACGAAGATTTTGCTGGTGAAAGAGCTTTACAGTTTGCAATGCACTAATGTTGATAATGTCAGCAACATCTTGTAAAAAGACTTGATTACTCCAAAACTGAAAAAAAGAAAAAGATATATTTTTAAGGCTAATTACATTTTCTTTTGCCTCAATAAAATGCTACGTTCCTTCTATACTGTTCACCATATGGCAGATGGGATAAAGTTCCAAAAGTTAGTTGCCTTTTTACAGAGTCCTTTCCTGATCCTGCTTTGCAAAAACTCCAGGGTGTTTCCTGGCATTATCCTGGTGGTTCCCATAATGTAGAAAGCATGGTCCAAATTTGATGAGTGACTTTGCAATGAACCTATTCCCGCTAGCCCATATATTACTATTACTACTACTACTACTAGTACTACTACTACTACTACTAATAATAATAATAACTATAATAATGATAGTAAGTACTAGATCTTTTTACATTTCCATTGGCATATAAATCTGAGGTAGGGCTAAAAGGACTCCTGAAAATATAAGAGTTATGGTAAATGTACTAACATAACTAAAACATAGTCTTAACTAATAGGTATTGCCTATATAGATCTGTTTCTTCCATTGTGGGCTATTTTTCTTTCATAGTACACGTGTGTTATTAGTTTTTCATTAATGAAGGTTTATTTTTTTCTAGTACAGGAGTCACTGTCAGCTTCATAATTGCAGGAGGATCGTGTGTGCTTAATGCTCTCTGTTATGCTGAGTTAGCTTCACGCTTTCCAGCCGTTGTTGGTGGAGCATACTTATATGCCTATACAGCTTTCAACGAGATTATTGCTTTCCTTGTATTTTCACAGTTGATGCTTGATTATCATATTGGTGCAGCTAGCATAGCTCGCAGTTTAGCAAGTTATGTGATTACAGCACTAGAGCTCTTTCCCTTCCTCAAGAACAACATTCCAAGTTGGGTTGGACATGGCAGTGAAGAAATATATGGAGCATTTTCTTTTAATTTATTAGCTCCTATTCTCTTAGTGCTTCTGACAATTGTTCTATGTCGAGGTGTTGGAGAATCTTCTATATTAAATTCAGTGATGACAATGACTAAGGTGATCTCGCCATCTACTCTTTGTCCTTCATTATTTGGTATAATAGGTGAGCTTGTTCTTCTTGGTGATTGAATGTCATTCAGGGTAAAAGGTCCTTCTGATATCTAAGTGTAACTCCTTGAGTTAGCATAAACATTGCTAATGCAAGTTCAACAACAACAACATACCCAGTGGAATCCTACAAGTGGGGTCTGGGGAGGGTAAAATATATGCAAACCTTGCCACTACCTCATAGAGATAGAGAGACTGTTTCCGGAAAACCCTCATCGCAAAAATTAAGCCCCATAAGCAGAAGATATTGGATATGAAAAAAAAAACGAAAGGAAGGAGATTTAAGTTATCCCATAATCTAAGGAAGAGGATAGCTACATGTATTTGCTAGTGTTTTATGTGTAAATGCATAGAAAAAGATGTGGATTACTTCTTATTACATTGCCAAGTGGCTACATGCCTGTGGTGGGTTGTTTGGAACTAGTTCAGTGTAAGCTCTGTGATGCCATGTTCAACTGAATGACGAGTTGTAGTTGGTCCTTTAGAAGAAGGAAAAAGAAACACAGGGCATGGGATGTTACCCCGCTGGCCGTCATGTGGGTCTAATGGAAAGGAAGAAATAAGAAAGCTTTTGAGGGATGCAAAATGATTCTTTATCAAAAAAGAAATAGCTTTTATTTGTAGATAGTTTTTGCTGCCCCCATAAAGTTTATCTCTGTATAGAAGGTTTAGATAACATCCCCTTTTTACAGCCTCGTGGACAGACAAACGATGTTTGTCTGTAGAGGACCATGTTTTTGTATAGGTCCTCTACCTTGTTGTACACAGCTTGATATGAGAGTTTTTTCTCAGATTAATAAATTATTTACCCCATAATGGAAAATTTAAATTCCATTATGATCAGCTAATCGGCTGTCATAAAGGAGGAAATGGCATCAGCACCGATACTCGATGTTTCAGTTGTGGTTCTAATTTGCTGAAAGTCCTCGAATAGCAATCAATTTACTTCTTCTATTTTGAAGAGAACTGTGGTAGACTCAAGTCACATGAAAATATGATTTTTTTAATGGGAGAGAGGGAGATGGGGAGTCTGATAGTAAGAAGAGTGGGGCAGTCTAAAATAGTCAACAATGCTAGAAAGGTCAGTCAGCATTTATTTTCCAAAAGATCCTTCTTGAAAAGTGTGTAGTTTAAAGACTAGTTGTCTCTGATACTCTCTGAAGCCAACAAAACATAAATGATTTCAAATGTGAGTATAAGAATATGCATGTAATTCCTCCTTGACAATTGTCCATCTATTCATGGTTTTCTTTTCTTTTGGATGTGACACTAAAAATATGACAAGAAAAATGATGAGGGAGAAAGTTAAGTGGGAGAGGTTATAATGAGAAAATGTAGAATTAGAGGAAGGCATAAGGAAGAAATGAGAAAGGGACAAGAGTGAAATTTAAGAGCTGTGGCAGGAAGTGAGAAAGGGGAAAAGACAGAAATCAACCTGTCTGATTTAAGTACATATATGTATAGCATGAGTTTAGCAAGTTAGAACTCTTCCCACAATTAAAATCATCTCTAATAGAAAAGCAAACAAAAATCAAACCAAATTTAAATGATAATGATAAGATTTGATTCTTTTTTATGTAAAAGTTGTCAACATAATTTAAAATTTGATAAGCAGCAACAAGCCTAAACCCTTGGAAAGCAAGACAACACTCCACTATCTACTAATCTTCTACATTAATATGGGTCCTCCACGAGGTAGTTGTAAGGTCTGCATACACTCTGTCCTCCCCAAGTCCCTCTGTTGGGATTTCACTGGGTACGTTGTTGTTGTTGTAGAGGTAAAAGTTTTCTCAACAATTTAAAAAAAAATTACTAAAAAGAAACAAGGTAAAAGTAATCTGAAAGTATGGGGAGAAGCTAAAGATTAGGCAGTAGCTCATCTTTTTCTTCTGAAAAGTTCCAAATATCTGTTATGAGTTACATTAGTAGCAGGTCTAAGTGATGTTTTATTTGTTATTTATCAGGCCATTCACGTGTACCTACACTGTAGAATTCCTTAACAAGAAATGCTGTTGTCATAATATTATTTTCCTTTGTTTTGAAAAATTTGTGTAGCACAATAGTTGAATGATTCATTCTTTTAGGATTGACATAAAATGACACACTGATCTCTGATCGAGAGACAATCTCGCTGCAGGTAGTCATTGTTATTTTTATCATCATTATTGGAGCTTTTGAGGTTGATATTTCAAATTGGAGTCCGTTTGCTCCTAATGGTTTTGAATCTGTACTGACTGGAGCAACTGTAGTATTCTTTGCGTATGTTGGGTTTGATGCAGTTGCTAATTCTGCAGAAGAGTCTAAGAGCCCACAAGTAAGACTGATTAATATGATGCTTGTTTAGTGACTGTCTATTAACAAGTATTTAGTGATTTTGATCATTCCCTTTTTCCTGCACTTACTGATATGTTTGATGATGAACCTGGTTATCAGAGAGATTTGCCATTGGGCATAATTGGTAGCCTGCTTATTTGTGTTGCATTATATGTCGGAGTCTGCTTGGTGCTCACTGGGATGCTTCCATACAAGTCCCTTGGGAGCGATGCTCCCTTGGCTGAAGCTTTTACATCAAAGGGCTTGCAATATGTGTCTGTATTAATCAGCATTGGTGCTATTGCTGGACTTACTACCACTCTCCTGGTTGGGCTTTATGTACAGGTATACTGCTTTTATATGAAGATGCTGATGCCATTAAACAAGCTATGGATTTGGTCCATAAGAGATGTTTTTTTTATGAGCAGTCCCGTCTATATCTTGGCCTTGGAAGAGATGGCTTGTTACCATCACTGTTTGGTGAAGTTCATCAAACGCGACACACTCCTGTTAATGGACAAATTTGGGTTGGAATTGTAGCCAGTGTCTTAGCAGGATTTTTTGATGTGCACATCCTCTCACACATTCTCTCAGTAGGAACTTTGGTATATTCTTTTTCTTTTATCTGCATATTCTATACTGGAGCACCTCGTGTATGTTAAATGGCTATATGTTCTGAGGTGAATTAACTATAATGATTACTAAGTTCATAATTATCTTGGATATTGCAAATCAAAGTAATTATAGTTAGATGACAGTGATTTCTGGGTCTCTTTCTTACGGCGATTTTTGGGTCTCTGTCGAGACTTAAGAAGGCCCAAAAGGATTTCAATTCAACAATTCTCTGCATCTCTTTCTCCGATATCCGCTGCAATCTCTTTTTCAGACTATTCGACTCCCTCCTTCCTTCCTCTTCGCCCCATTTCTCCTGCAAAATTCAGCTGGGTAAATCTTTGGGTCAAAATATCAGTTTCTTCCCAAATGTCAGTTCCATTTTTCTGCACCAGCCGTTTCTTGCGCTAACCACCGCTATTTCTCCGGCATCCCAGACCTGTCGACTTTTGTGGGATCGATATCTTCGACCACATTCCAAGTACTATCTTTTCAGATTTATTCTCTGTATTTATTTCAGATTTCTTTCTATAATTCTTATTTAATATTCTTTTTAGGTTCTCTGTTATTCTTGCTTAGTTATTGTAAAATCCTTGGTCTGTTATTTGCTGTTCTATTAAGTATGTTAGAGTAACTTACATTGAATTAACTCTGCAATCTATGTTAATTTATTCTTTAATATTGTCAAATCTATTATATTTTTATTGGGCATTAATAATCTAATTGTGTAAAATTCTAACTAATTACTGGAATATTCTTTGATGTGACACTTTCTCTGTGGATTATCAAATGAAGCTGAGGACCTGTGTTTCCAGATTTGATTCTTGCAAGCACTGTTAAGTCAACAATATTATTTCTGCTTGGTGTACTTTATTAGATGATTTCTGTGATACATCTTAGAATTTGACCTTGGCTTTTTAATGTTTTGATCGTTGTTTCTATTTACAGTGTAGCTTAGTGTATCGATTGCTTTCTTTCTGAGTTATAATATAGCCTAGTGACACTAGTAAGAGATGGTAGACTAGGGTCTTATCCTTGGTTGGGGTAAGGGGTCAGGGGTAGGGATGGTTATGGGGTTAAGGGGGTTGTCAAGCTGCGAGTAGGGTCTTGGAATGCAGGGACTTTGTCTGGAACGTCTATTGAGCTAGTGAAGATCCTTAAGAAGAGGAAGATTAATATAGCATGCATTCAAGAGACTAGATGGGTAAGTTCTAAGGCTCAGGAGATGGATGGGTTCAAACTTTGGTACCCAGGAAGGTTGGGGAACAAGAAATAGGGTAGGCATTCTAGTAGATGGAGACCTAAGGGAGCTTGGTAGATGTTCGAAAGGTTAACGATAGGTTGTTGGTGATCAAACTAGTCGTTGGAGGGCTAACTTTGAACGCCGTTATGGTTTATGCTCTGCATTCAGTCTTAGATGAGGAGATCAGGAAACATTTTCGATGAATTGGATGTAGTTTTGGGAGGTATTCTGATCACTGAGAAGGTTCCCACCGGCGGAAATTTTAATGGCCTCATTGGGGTGTAGTGGTATTGACAAAGTGCATGGCAACATGTTTTTGGGGTTAGACACAGTGGTGGAATCTCATTGTTGGATTTTGCTAGAGCTTTTGAGTTGGTAATAGTTAACTTGTGCTTTCCTAAGAAGGATGATCACTTGATTACCTTCTGTAGTGCAATGGTTAAAACTCAAACGGGTTATTTGCTTATGAGGAAGACGATAGAGGCCTATGAAAGGATTGCAAAGTCATGCCGAGTGAGGATTTTACTACTCAGCATAAGCTTTTAGTGCTGAACTTGGAGATTAAGTGAGGGAGGAGGAAGAAGAATTTATATGTTCGACCTAGGACTAAATGGGGTGGTTTGACACCTTCCCCCTCCCATGAAATTGGGGAGAAATTAACCATGATGGGGTTTTGGAAGAGTAGTGGAGATGTTGAAAGCATCTGGGATAAGACAACTAGTTGTATTAAGGAAGCAGCTAGAAAGGTGCTAGGGGTGTCGAAAGGTAACTTTGGTGGACGCTAAGGGGCCGGGTGATGGAATGGAGATGCTGAAGGCAAAGTGAAAGCAAAGAAGATTGATTGTGTATGCGAAGTGGGTGGACTCCACAGATGAGAAATGGCCGAATTGGGAAATTTATAAGACGACAAAGAGAGACAATTTCAAGGATCTTTGGTCTATAATCTAGCAGAGAGGTAATATCGATGATGATATCACACATCGTATTGGTGTAGCATGGATGAAGTGGAGACTTGCCTCTAGAGTCTTGTGCGATAAAAAGTTACCACCGAAAAGTTCTATAGAATAGTGGTTGGACTGACATTGTTGTATGTGGCCGAGTGCTGGCCAATCAAAAATTCCCATGTAACGATCTGATCTAGGGGCCTAGTCGTACACGGCGAACGAGATACCCGAAGGCACTCCATCCAAGCCATCTTTAATATCTCAAGCATTCATAGGCATAAAACTTAAAGAATTGTGGGAATAGAATGGGGAAGGGTCTATGGCGACTTATGACAATGAAACAACATTAAAAAGCATATATGAGAACATATTTTTGTCCAAACATCATATCATCTAAATTATGGATGGATCAACCAGTCGATGATCGACAACTATCTAATAAAAAAGACTTCAACATTTAACAACATAGAATGTAAAAGACTCAAAAAGGGCCACATAAACATAGTCTCAAAAGAAAATGCATGGGTAGATTAGAAAATGGCAGACACCCGAACTAAGGGCTCACCACAAAAGTACTAGTCTCGAACTCCTGGAAGCTAGCCACGAGCCGATGGAGGAGAACCTATCCCTACATGGTTAAATCATGCAGGCAAAATATACGTTAGTACTTTTGGAATGTACTAAGTTAATGTGAGATGCAAATGCAAACATGAAATTGTAATGCCATTATTCATAAGTAAAGATAAACATGCATGTGACGGTAAATGGGACTTTAAATATGAGCTTAAGCATGCACAAGGAATATCGTATCAAGATGAGTAACAGTCATGCACATAAAGGAACACGTTTGATGGAACCATATCATAGAATCATAAACTTGTGGGAGTGGATCGTAACAGATATATAAAACCATGTGAGCTACTACATGGAATATAACATAACCCCTTATGTTGGCACGGGGAGACCACTTGCCGGGTGGAACTCCGTCACTTCGCATGCATCTTTATATATCATAAATGGCCTACATTGATCTACTAGCCTAGCCTACAGGGGCTCCTATGGTGGCACATAGTTAAATGAGAGAAAGGGTTGCTACTAAGATTCCCCTTATGGAATCCCACCTTGATGTCACATTCGGTGCTAAGTCATCCCACGAAATCTTTTAAACATAAGCTTAGTCAATTTATGACACTTAGAATCATAGTAGAAATCTTAAGAGTAGCTCGAGCTTAAGGAACCACCAAGTCAATATTGTCCTTCCATCTTGGGGACCTCCTTAAACATCTGTAGGGCAATTGTCGACATGCTCATACCTTTGACAAATCATAACTTTAAAACCTTTCTTTAGTGCCTTAATCTTTATCATAAAACATGCAAAACTTGACTTGAAACTATGTGGGCTAAGTCCTTAAGTTGAAACATTCATAAATCATAAAATCATGCATAAATAGGGGAAATATGCTTATTCAAAACATGATAAAACAACCCACACATCATTACTTAAGCCCACATCATTTGGTCATCATCATTAATTTGAAATTTATGGAAACATGTAATATAGCATCATGGGATAACATTAGGAACGTGTAGTAACTTAAAATATCATAAATATTAGCATGCATTGTAACTTGAAGGAACTAAAAGAATAGGTAGAAGACATTATGTAGGATTTTGTGGGTGAAAGGAGACCCACAAATCAAACTCACGTACTTTGGTAGCTTTGAGAAGGAATTTGTTGTTGGTGAAAGGACCCCTTGAAACCCAGGCCTCCTTAGCTTGTTCTTCTTCTCTAGGGAGTGTTTCTTGCCTTAGGGAATTTTTGGAATTGAAGAATGAAAGGAAGGATAAGGGTTCTAGGACTTTAAGGTATGATTTAGGCCTAAAATTCACCAAAATGGCATAGCTTAGGATTAGAATTGGTGGAAATGACAAAACTACCCTTCGTTAAAACTGTCAGAAAAGATCTATGAAAACCCGATTATAGGCCATGGTTTGAACCATGGACCGTAGTCGTGTTCGTCCTGTTCTCCTTTTCCAATCTTCAGAAACTGTTTTGTAGACCCAAACCACGAAATCCTTTTTTACAAGCTGTCCTTTGACTGGCGGCTCGTGGTTGAACTCATAGAGTCCTGCCAACTTAGCCAACTTTTCCTTCCCTCAGCCCCTATTTGTGAAGGCTTTATATGGGCCGTGCAATGGTCTACAGATTGTGCTGTTAATTGTAAGTCACCTTTCAGAGGCTCCAAATTTCCTTTATGTTTGGCACTCTCACCTACGATCCCATCTACGAGACATCAACCTCCTACGAGCCGTCATTGGGTACATGGGTTACCCCACACTCGGAAATTTTTTTTCCTTTCCTGAAGTTCATATTTTCGGGGTCAACCTATGGGCTGTCATCCTTTCCACGGGCCGTAAATCGGCTTCGTGAATTGACCCTAGGTTATTTTCTGTCCAATTTTTTCTGCACTTTTAGGCTCCTAAACTGAGGGTCATTACAAGGTCTCTCCCTTGGGAACATTCATCCTTGAATAAATTTAAAGGCGGGCTCTAAAGAGTTAAACATTAGCTAACAACCTAGTATGCATGCAAAAATGCCATTTAAGCATCATTTCGTGAAATTTTCAAAATCTACATTCAAAACATGTCTCAAAACAGTCCATAAACATAGAAATGAGTGTATGCATCATACAAAAACTAAAATGCAAGGAATTGAGGCTTTTGGCAAGACTGACTTAATACCTTAGGCTTGAGCAGAGTGGAATAGATACAGGTAACACTTCATCATATTCGCTTCTGCTTCTGATGTAGCACTCTCAACTTTTTGATTTCTCCAAAACACCTTGACGGATGCGGCTTCCTTGTTCCTTAGTTGTTTCACTTGCTGGTCTAGAAACTCAACCAGTATCTCTTCATAACACAAATCCTCTTCAATGTTCATATCTTGCAAAGGAACTATAGAGCTTGGATCACCTATGAACTTCCTCAACATCGACATATGAAAAATCGGATGGATCAAATGCATCTCATTAGGTAGGTCTAACTCATACGCCACCTTTTCCACTTATCTCACCACTTTTTTTTTTATTTGCACCGGGTGTCCGAGTCCCTTAGAGCCCCGTCTAATCCCAGGGGTGCATAGGCCCTCGGCAAGGAGTTTCCCGCAAGTGCACTACAGTTAGTTCAGCTTTTACCCAGTCCGATGGCCCTCAAAAATTGTTTGCACCTAGTGGGTTTCGATCTTAAGACCTTGAAAGGGAGCAAACCCCAAGGCTCAAGTCTATTATCACCAGGCCAACCCCTGAGGGTTCACTCTTCTCACCACTTTTTAAGGCCCTACATACCTAGGGCTTAACTTCCCTTTTTTACCAAATCGGATCACACCTTTCATAGGCGACACTTTCAAATAGACTCGATCACCAATTCGGAACTCACGATCCCTCCTAACATAGGAGTAGGACTTTTGCCTTTGAGCTGTTTGCAACCTTTTCCTTATGCTTTTAATTTTCTCCATAGCATTCATGACTAAGTCCGGTCTTATCAAGGCCATCTCATCGACTTCGAACCATCCAATAGGGGATCTACACTGCCTACTATACAATGCCTCGTGCTGTGCCATCCCAATGCTTGCATGAAAGCTATTATTGTAGGCAAACCCAATAAGAGGCAAATGCTCATCCCAACTTCCCTTGAACTCCAACACACAATCTCTGAACATGTCTTCCAATGTTCGAATAGTCCTCTCGGCTTGCTTGTCGGTTTGAGGATGAAAAGCGGTACTCAACTTTACCTTAGTACCAAGTCCCCTTTGGGAAGACTTCCAATAATGAGAGGTGAATTGGACTTCACAATCCGATATGGTGGACAATGGAACCTCATGCAACCTCACCAATTCTCGAATATACAAGTAAGCATAATCATCGGTACTAAATATTGTCTTAACCAGTAAGAAGTGAGCCGACTTTGTCATATGATCCACTATCACCCATATGGAATCAAAGTGCTTTTTGGTCTTTGGCAAACCCACTACCAAGTCCATATTGACTTCTTCCCACTTCCAAGTAGGAAGGTCGATATCTTGGGATAGGCCGCCCGACTTTTGATGTTCAACCTTGACTTGTTGGCAATTGGCACACAAAGGACACAAATTGGGCAATGTTCCTTTTCATTCCATTCTACCAATAGATTTCCCTCAAGTCTCTATTACATTTTTGTTGTACTAGGGTGAATAGAGTAGGAAGAGTTATGAGCCTGTTGCAATATCAACTTCTTCAACTCGCTATCATTTGACACACAACCTCCCTTAATATCGGAGTACACCATATCCCCCTTGTGGGAAAACTTCTATCTTTCCTTCTTTTACAAGGGCTTTTAACTCCACTAAGGTGGGATCAAGATCTTGCTTGGACTTAACATCCTCAATCAAGGAAGATTTGGACCCATGAAGCACTACCACATCACCATTTCCGGATTCATTCAACTTCAATCCCAACCTAGCCAATCTATGAACTTCCTTAGCCAACTCCCTTTTCCCATCATCTTCTAAGTGACACAAACTACCCATGGATACTCTACTAAGGGCGTTGGCTACCACATTGGCTTTGCTCGGGTGATACTTCACACTCATGTCATAATCTTTGAATAGCTCTAACCACTTTCGTTGCCTTAAGTTGAGATCCCTTTGGGTAAACACATGTTGAAGACTCTTTTGATCTGTGAAGACATCCACAAAACTACATATAAGTAATGTCGTCAAATTTTCAAGGCAAACACTACCGCCGCAAGTTCAAGATCACGAGTCGGGTAGTTCTTCTTATGTACACTCAATTGTCTTGAAACATAAGCAATCACTTTACCATTTTGCATTATCACACACCCTAACCCAATCCTTGATGCATCACAATAAACAACGAACCCATCATTTCCTACCGGCAATGTCAATATTGGAGCCACTTAAATTAGAGACATGATTTATGAATTGTGTGTATCTTCTTACTCACACAAAGAATACATTGATATATATATATA
>JAABOM020000002.1:5684191-5697295 GCA_011800125.2 Solanum clarkiae
GACGGCGTACGGCCTCCGGCGCGGCGGCGACGGCGGCAGATGGTGCTGGCTCTGATACCAACTTAAATTAGAGACATGATTTATGAATTGTGTGTATCTTCTTACTCACACAAAGAATACATTGATATATATATATATGGGCCTGGGCCTTCTACATAAAAGGACTAAAAAGAAAACTAACTACATTCTAACAGAGCCGAAGTTAGTCGATCCTTCAAAGTTTGGAAGCTTTTCTCACACTCATCCGCCCACACAAACTTTGCCTTCTTTTGAGTCAACTTGGTGAGTGGGGATGAAATAGAGGAGAAATCTTGCACAAACCTTCTATAGTATCCAGCTAGGCCAAGAAACTCCTTATGTCCGTAGGAGTCAATGGCCTTGGCCAATTCCTCACCGCTTCGGTCTTCTTAGGATCAACTTTGATACCATCACTTGATACCACATACCCAAGAAAGATAACCTCACTTAGCCAAAACTCATAGTTATCAAATTTTGCATAAAGCCTTTGCTCTCTTAGGGTCTGCAATACCATCCTCAAGCTCTCCATATGATTTTTCTCACCTTAGGAGTAAATTAAGGTATCATTGATGAACACCACTACGAATATGTCAAGGTAGGGCTTGAATACCCTATTCATGAGGTCCATGAAGATAGCTGGTGCATTGGTGAGACCAAACGATATCACTAAAAATTCAAAGTGACCATACCTAGTTCGAAAAGTTGTCTTGGGAATGTCACTCTCTCACCCTTAGTTGGTGATATTCGGATCTCAGGTCAATTTTGGAGAAGTGTGTAGCCCCTTGCAATTGATCAAACAAGTTATCTATCCTTGGGAGTGGGTACTTGTTCTTGACAGTGACCTTATTGAGTTGCCGGTACATATTGAGTGACCCGTCTTTCTTCCTTACAAACATCGGAGCACCCCATGGAACCTATTAGGTCTAATGAAACCCTTCTTTAACAATTCCTTCAATTGCCACTTTAGTTCTCTCAACTCCGCAGGAGCCATTCTATCTGGAGGGATTGAGATAGGTTGAGTGTCGGGTAGTTGGTCTATGCCGAAGTATATCTCCCTTTCGGGAGGAACACCTGGTAACTCATTCGAAAAGACATCGGGAAACTCATTGACAATGGTAACCAACTCAAGAGATGGAACTTTAAAAATGACATCTTTGACTCTTATTAAATCGTATATGCATCCTTTAGAGATCATTTTTCGGGCTTTTAAGAAAAAAACAAACCGACGCCTACATGAAGAGTTACTACCCTCCCACTCAAGAATGGACTCATTTGGGAATTGAAACTTGTCTCTATAGGTTCTACAATCAATGGAGGCATAGGAGGCATTGGAGGCATGCAGTCCATCCCAAGTATTATATCAAAATCAACCATGGAGAGCTCAACGAGATTACAAGGGACCACTTTATGCAAAATAGAAATAGGACAATTTCTATAGACTCTTCAGGCAACAATGGACTCTCCTACTTGGTTACTTACTTCATAAGGGTCATGAAGGACTTTGGGACATGTATGAAATTTATTAGCAAGAAATGGAGTGACAAATGACAAATTTGCTCCTGGGTCTAATAGGGCATATACATCAAAATTGAAAACTTTCAACATACCGGTGACAACATCCGAGGCCTCTTCAACCTCTTGGTGACCTAGGAGAGAATAGTAACAGTTAGTTCTTTGGGCACCTTGAACTTGGCCACCTTGGCCTTGAGGCCTTGCTCCGCCACTTGTACAATCCTTGGCATGATGTCCCGGCTTCCCACATTTGAAGCAGAGCATTTGATCCGGCCAAGAACTCTTCCTTGTGGAGCCTTCAATTTGGGGTTTGAGGCTTAAGCCTCTGTTTGGATGGTGGTTTTCCATGGTTTCATAATGTATGGTACTATACCGTATGGTACGGTGTTGTATAGTATAGTATTGTACAATGTTTGGATAGATTGTATGAGTTGCCACTGTTTAATGATAATTTATTATTTGATTTGACTGTATCGTAACTTATAAATTTACAAAAATATCCTTAATTATTATAAATATTAAATTTATCAATATTTTTTCAATAATTTTTTAAAAATAAATACTTAGAATCAAGTAGGAAAACATACAAGTTATTATACCTCCAATTCATACAAACAAAACAAGAAAATAAATAAGAACGAACTTTTAAGAAAATGAACCTCAAAAAATAGACAAAATTAAAAGAAAAGATAGAATAGAAATTTGAAAAGTTGATTGGGGGGGGGGGGGCATAAGTAATACAAAAGCAGTAGACATATTAGGATAAAGTTTAATAAAGAATAAAGGATAAATTAAAATTATTTAAATTGAAGTTAGGGTATAATTGGGAAAAAAATAAGAAAACCATGGGATACCCAAATTGGTGGTTTCAAAAAGTGGGGGTTTTCATGGTTACAGAACCATGAGACTAAACCATCATACCATATAATTAATGAAACAATCAAAATAAACATGGTTCTCTTACTAATCATATCATACCATACCACCAAAAACCACCATCCAAACAAGCTATTAGGAGCTACCTTTTTGTCCTTGGTGGTCCGAGGAGAAGGAGTGTTGGTAGAGCCTTGTCCACCTTGCTTTTGGCCACTTGGAAACTTGTGACCTCCACTCCTTTTGTGGGAATATCCCCTACCATCTACTCGAGCCCTCTTGGACTCCTTTGCCCTTTCCCTTAGCTTCTTCTCCTCTATTTGTTCTGCATAAGTCATCAATCGGGAGATGTACATCTCCTTTACTAGCATAGCCGTCTTGCACTCTTTGGACACCAAATCTGATACTTAAGAGATGAATTTGCTCATACGAGCCCTCAGATCCGCAACCATGAAGGGAGCATACTTGGAGTGCTTAGTGAATTTGAGGGCATACTCCCTCACACTCAAGGGCCTTTGTTTGAGGTTGATGAATTCTTGAACTTTGGCCTCCCTCAACTCAATCGGAAAGAACTGATCCAAAAAGGCACAACTGAACTCTTCCCATCCAATAGGACCCGCTCCTTGGCCCCTCTCATTCGCTCATTGCTCGCACCAAATCTTAGCTACCCCCTTAAGTTGGTAAGCCACCAATTCGGCTTTTTCCTACGATGGAACACCCACGACCGCAACTACTCGATAGGCCTCTTCAATAAACTCAATGGGACCCTCCTACGTCTTGGAGCCATGGAACTTCGAAGGACTCATCCTCGTGAAGAGTCTCACATAAGTGGCCGCAGTAGGCACTCGGGAAGGAATGGCAATCTCCCTATTAGCTTGGTTGGCCAATGATTGGGCCAACATGGTGAAGGCACTTCGGAACTCCGCGTGAGACACCCCGTCATCTTGTTGAAGCGGAGGGGCTTGTTGGTGTGAAGCTCTTCTTGGCGGCATGATATAAAAATAAAAAGTGATCATCGTTAGTTATAGGGAAACCTTAGTCAACTTCTAAAGGCACGACATGAACAAAAAAGAAGGAAAGACTTTCCCAAACCGTCTCATAGCCTCTCACTCAATATAATGGCGCTTCACAACCTTGATTGAGAATCTACTCGACATGATATGTTTGGACATCCGAGAAAAATTTTAAAACTCCGTGCTCTGATACCAAGTTTGTAACGACCCGACCTAGGGGGCCTAGTCGCACACGACGAACGAGATACCCAAAGGCACCCCATCTTGCCATCTTTAATATCTTAAGCATTCATAGGCATAAAACTTAAATAATTGCAGGAATAGAACAGGGAAGGGTCTATGGGTGACTTATGACAATGAAGAAATATTAAAAAGCATATATGAGAACATATTTTTGTCCAAACATCATACCATCTAAACCATGGATGGATCAACCAGTCGACGATCGACCTCCATCAAATAGAAAAGACTTCAACATTTAACAACATAGAATGTAAAAGCTTCAAAAGGGCCAACATATACATAGTCTCAAAAGAAAATACATGGATAGAATAGGAAATGGTAGAGACCTGAAGTAAGGGCTCACCACAAAAGTACTAGTCTCAAACGCATGAAACTAGCCATGAGCCCGTGGAGGAGCACCTGTCCCTACATGGTTAAATCATGTAGGCAAAATATGTGTTAGTACTTTTGGAATGTACTAAGTATCTGAGATGCAAATGCAAACATGAAATTGTTATGCCATGATTCATAAGTAAACATAAACATGCATGTGACGATAAATGGGACTCGAAATATAAGCTTAAGCATGCATAAGGAATATCGTATCAAGATGAGTAAAAGTCATGCACATAAAGGAACACATGTTATAAAACCATATCATAGAATCATAAACTTGTGGGAATAGACCGTAACCGTTATATAAGACCATGTGAGCTACTATATGGAATCTAACATAACCCCCTACGTTGGCACGGGGAGACCACTTGCCGGGTTGAACTCCGTCACTTTGCATGCATCCTTATATAACATAAATTGCCTACGTGGATCCACTAGCTTAGCTTACAAGGGCTGCTATAGTGGCACATAGTTAAATGAGACAAAGGGTTGCTACTAAGGTTCCCTTTACCGAACCCCATCTCGATGTCACATTCGGTGCTAAGTCATCCCACGGAATCTTTAAAACATAAGCTTAGTCAATTTATGACACTTAGAATCATAAGTAGCAATCTTAAGAGTAGCTCGAACTTAAGGAACCACCAAGTCAGTATTGTCCTTCCATCTTGGGACCTTCTTAAACAGCTTTAGCGAATTGTCAACATGCTCATATCTTTGACAAATGATAACTTTAAAACCTTTCTTTTGTGCCTTAATCTTTATCATAGAACATGCAAAACTTGACTTGAAATTAGGTGGGCTAAGTTATTAAGTTGAAACATTCATAAATCATGAAATCATGCATAAACAAAGGAAAATATGCTTAGTCAAAACATGGTAAAACAACCCACACATCGTTACTTAAACCCACATCATCGGGGTCATCATCATTAACTTGAAATTTATGGAAACATGTAATATAGCATCATGGGATAACATTAGGAACGTGTAGTAACTTAAAATATTATGTAATCAACATTAGCATGCATTGTAACTTGAAGGAACTAAAAGAAAAGGTAGAAGACATTATGTAGGACTTTGTGGGCGAAAGGATACGCACAAATCAAACTCACATACCTTGATAGCTTTAGGAAGGAGGAATTTGCTGTTGGTGAAAGGACCCCTTGAAATCCTAGCCTCCTTAGCTTGTTCTTCTTCTCTACGGAGTGTTTCTTGCCTTAAGAAATTTCTGGAATTGAAGATGAAAGAAAGGATGAGGGTTTGAGGGCTTTAAGGTCTGATTTAGCCCTAAAGGTTCACCAAAACGGCATAGCTTAGGATTAGATTTGGCGGAAATGACAAAATTGCCCTTCATTAGAACTGTTGGAAGAGATCTATGAGAACCCGATTACGGGCCGTGGTTCGAACCATGGACTGTAGTTCTGTCCGTCTTGTTCTCCTTTTCCAATCTTCAGAAACTATTTTGTTGACCCAAACCATTAAACCCTTTTCTAGGGGTCGTCCTTTGACTTATAGCTTGTGGTTGGACTCGTAGAGTCCTTCCGCACTTGGCCAAATTTCCCTTCTTTGGGCCCCTATTTACGAAGGCTTTATACCGGCCATGTAATGGTCTACGGATCGTGCTGTTAATCGTAAGTCACCTTCCAGAAACTCCAAATTTCCTTCATGTTTGGCACTCTCACCTACGATCCCATCTACGAGCCGTCAACCTTCCTATGGGCCGTCATTGGGCACGTGGGTTACCCTACACTTTAAAACTTTTTCCCTATCCTGAAGTTCATGTTTACGCGGTCAACCTATGGGTCGTCATCCTTTCCACGAGCCTTAAATCGACTTCGTGGAAAGGATATGGCGCACCAGTGAAGAGGTGCGAGAGGTTGATCATAGAGGGTGTGAGAAGAGACAGAGGTAGGTCGAAGAAGTATTGTGAAAGGTGATAAGACAGGATATGACGCAACCTTGGGTTACTGAGGACCTGACCCTAGATAGGAGGGTGTGAAAGACACATATTAGGGTAGAGGGTTGGTAGGTAGTATAGTGTTATCTTGCTTCGGGTGTTGTATTTCTTTTTTTATTTTATTTTTTTCTTAAATTAACTTTCTGGTTTTTTAAATTAACTTTTTGGTATTTCTTTTTTTATTTATTTTTGTGATTGTTATTATTATTTTTAATAATCTATTCTAGTATGTTAGAATATGACGGAACTTGAGCTTACTGAGGACATGACCTTAGATAGAAAAAAGTGGAAGTCGCGCATTAGAGTAGTAGGCTAATGGTAGGGTTAGGTGTTGTGTTTGTCTTGTGTTCGCACTACCTGTCATATTATGTGCTAGTTTATCTTATCTACATACTGTCATTATTAGTCGCTCTGTTCTGTTCCCTTCCCTCCCTTTTATCATATCTAGTTCTCCCTTGCTTACGGGTTTGAGATGAGGGTTCCCAGGAAACAGCCTCTCTACTTTTATGGTAGTGGTAAGGTCTGCGTACATTTTACCCTCCCCAGACCCCACTTGTGGGATTTACGGGGTATGTTGTTGTATTCTAGTATGTTGTTTACTTTATTTTGATTATCACGTTTTCTTGTTTTCGGCTCCTATTCGGTAGACTTTGCATTGGTACCTTGTTACTTGTTATATTCTCTTCATTGTCTCCTTCTTTGTTTGTGGATTTGTTGCACTTGAGCCAAGGGTCTTTCGAAAACAATCTTTCTACCTCCACAGGGTAGTTGTAAGGTGTGCATACATTCTACCCTCCTCAGACATCACTTGTGGGATTTCAGTGGGTATGTTGTTGTTTTATACTTAACAAGAGTCTTATTCCTAAAAATATGTTTTGGCACTCTTGCTCACAGTGTTTTCGAAAAGGAAATGCGCAAGAATATACATCCTTTACTCCAGAGGATGCTATGTGATAAATGAATAGAATATCTTTAAATATTAAATATCAAATAAGAGAAAGCAAAAACATACAAAGGTGAGAAGATTCCTGGGGCTTCTGGAAAGAACCAAGAAACACACACTTAAGTAAAAAAAAAATAGTACCAAAATATAACATCACACGCTAAAATAAATAATAAATCCTCGTATGTTTGATAACTATGCTAACTCCAAACAGGTCTCAGGTTTACATCACTTTTCCAGAACTCCTTTGAATCAGTCACAAAATTTGCCCAGACAAATTGGAAGAAGACCTGGTTGCTGGGTCAATTCTTGTAATTAGATCTCATTCAATTTCCAAATTTCAGTTGCTATGTTTTTGCTTCGTGTCAATGGTAAAAAAGAAGGAGAAAAGGAAATGACGAAGCACTTGCTTTCCTCATCTCATCTGTTAAAACAAGGCACCATTGTGTTGTGTTAAATGGTCTATGTGAGGCAGCAATCACTTTCAAAACTCTGTGCATGGAGAGAGGGAAGAGAAAACTTAAGTCGAAAAACATTTCTGTTTATCACTCAGCAAATCCCCAAAAAATTCCTATTTATAATGAGTAATACTTTTTTCCCTTGTAGGTACTTTAGGATGTGATGTTATTTAGTTTACACTTGATTTTAGAGGAAAAAAGGTAGTTCTATTAACAGGTGGTTAATATGACCTGTTTGTTGAATGTCTACATACTTTCTCTGGCTAATATAAGATCTCGTATAGCTTACATGGACGCTGGTGCTTTCAGACAGGATACTCTGTTGTTTCAGCATGTGTTGTGACTCTTCGCTGGAAGGATAAAACTGCCCGTCAGGTGTTTGGCAAGTCTATTTCTAGCAGGGCAGAAGGTCTCATATGCCTCATTATAGTTGTCTGTTGCGGGTTTGCTGCAGGAGTCTTTTACCGTTTCGGTGCTTCATTTATATTCTTGATCATAGCTGTAGTTATTGCAATCTTCGCAGCTGCTGCTCTTTATTTCCGTCAAGTAAGTTGTTCCATTTCTTGGCATTGAGAATCCTAAGACAATTTATCAGGACGCTTACTTGTACCGTAATTAAGGTATCCTTAAAGTAAGAAAACTGAATGTCAACATTTTATGGAAGCATGAATATATCCTCTGACTTAGATATCTCAGGATCTAATTAGTGGAAAGTTATACATGCTTTGGATTAATTCTTAGGTAAAAGTTTAAATTTTACAGTGTGCTGCTTTTTATGATTTGGACCAACAACGAATTTTAAATGGATAAAATAAAATATTTTGGATTTGATCTTTTGTTAAAAAATGGCCATGTAAAACCTTTTTGTGTAAATTTGCAATTAAGCAGCAAAACCTTTTTGTTAAACTTGTAATTAAGCAGCAAATCCTTTTTTTGGCTATTGGATCCAGCAATGTTGAACTGCTGGCTTCTGATCAGTAAATAAATGTTGGTCTTTCATGAAAGTATGCTTAATACGTGTAATGGGAGAGGAATATGACCTTTGAGGATGTATGTACAACTATTCTTTCTCAATCTCTTTAGGCGGAGCACTTTAGCTTAAAAAGTAGAGCTGTCAATACGGGTTGGCCCGCCCTATTCGGGGTAGCCTATACGTGTGATGGGAGAGGAATATGACCTTTGAGGAATATACTGTGGTGTTGTCATTATGTAGCTTGGAAGCCATTTATATAAGGGCAACTTACAGAAATCCAACTAGTTTAGGACCTAATTACTTCTATTCATGGTAGTTTTGAATAATTACGTTCTTTACCAGATTTCGATGGTCAGATATATGTATCTAACTGCTTCAGATACATATGTCCGAGATACAATTAAAGCGAAATACATTGTTTTAACTCATTTGAATTTAATGATTGTAATAATTGATTTGCTCAATTAATGTAGTAAATCATTATTCTTAACAACTTTTTAGGATCTGCATCATAACAACTTCAAAAAAAATTTTCAAAAATTTAGAATTTCATCCATTCCTTTCCAGAAACATAAAAAGTATGTAAATCTTTTTCTTCTCATTAATTTGATTTTCTTTTTTCGAATCTTGATCAGTTGATCTTTATTCTGGATCATAGCCGTAATGTGAAGTTATTTTTGAGTCGGACTCATTATCTTTTCGATCTGAAATTGAAATTGCAAAAATAGCTGCAAAGACATTGAAAGCTTAAATACATTAACATAAAAAGATCAGATACATAATAGTATTATATCAAATGCATTAGTAACCATGCTAGATACATAGGATAACTAAAAACTCATATACATAATACATTAACATCTTAGATACATTAACAAAAATTAGATACAAGAAATTGAAAGCTTCAGTACATTAAATAAGGCATAATACATAAATTAGACCCTAAACTTGGTTTCAAATTTTAAATTTGACCTTTAACTTTCATAGTGCACAAGTAGGCACTTTGACTATTCAACACTTCAACAAAAAAAGTTTTTAACTTCAACAAGTAGTCACTTGTGCACTCTGAAAGTTACATTTTTTTTCCTCTGAAGTGTTGGATATTTAAAGTGTCTACTTGTGCACTATGACAGTTAAAGGTCAAAGTTAAAATTTAAAGTCAAGTTTAGGGTCTAATATATTTATTATGCCTTAACATAAAGATCAAATACATTGAAATAACAATTAGATGCATGATGAAACCGTTTTGAAAAGGAATGAAATTATCTTCTCTTGGCCGTCCTTTCATATATAGATTTTAAAGGTTTAATGATGGAAACCGTGGTGGATTGAAGGAAGGAAGATCTATTCATCTGTGCTTAGATCTATTCTGAGAATCTATTTCAAAGGATGACGAAGAAGAATATGCAATAACAAAAACTTGAGTGAAAACAAAAATGTAAAGATGGTTGTCTTGGTAGGTTATGGTAATGTGTCGTACCTCGAAATCTCAAAATAAAAAAATGTTGAGCTTAATTTGTATGACTTTAGATATGGAAAACCTTGTCACAAAAATCCATAAACAGAATAAACTAGATATGGAAAATCGAAAAGTAAGTGAAAAAAGAAAGTGAACAGAAAGAGCGACTAATAACAAAAAACACATGATAACAAGTAAATACGAGACAATTAACATATATAAGGCAGATAAAGACAACGCTGGACAACTCCTACTACTCTATTATACCCCACGGACAGACATCTACCTACTAATCTATTAACCTGCTACTCTAATTTGCGACCTCCACACTCCTTCCTATCTAAGGTCATATTCTAGGTGAGATCAAGTTTCACCATATTTTGTTTGATCACTTTCCCCTCTAATACTTCTTCGGTCTACCTCTACCCCTCCGTGTAACTTTCAAATCCAGCCTCTCGCACCTCTAACAAGAGCATCGGTACTCCTCTACACATGTCCAAACCATCGCAGTCTCGCTTCCCTCATCTTATCAGCCACAAGGGTCACCTCTAGCTTTTCCCGAATGGTCTCATTCCTAATCTTATCACTCCTGGTGTGACCACTCATCCATCCTAACATCCTCATCATTGCAACCTGTATCTTCTGAACATGTACATTTTTGATTGGTCAACACTTCACCTCATACAACAAAGATGGTCTAACCACAATTCTATAAAACTTGCGTTTGAGTTTAGGTGGTATTTTTTATCGCACAATACTCCAAAGGCAAGCCTCCATTTTGTCCATGCTGCCCCAATACGGTGTGTGACATCGTCGTCGATATCGCCACTACTCTGGATGCCCCAGATACTTAAAGTTTTCCCCTTGGGGATATGTTGAGTGGCAAGCCTCACATCAATGTCTGCTTCATCCCTCACAACACTGAATTTGCACTCCAAGTATAATGTTTTGGTCCTGCTCAGTTTGAATCTTTTGGACTCCAAAGCGTGTCTCCAAGCCTCCAGCTTATCATTAACTTTAGTTTGAGACTCATCAATCAATATTATGTCATTTGCAGCATACACCATAGAACCTCCTCGTAGATAGATCGCGTCAGCTCATCCACCACCAAGGCAAACAGAAAGGGCTCAACACAGATCTTTGATGAAGTTCCATCTCACCAGGAAAATACTCTGCGTCTCCTCCCACTATTCTTACCCGAGTTTTGGCTCCGTCGTACATGTCCTTTATCACCCTAATATATGCCATTGGGACACCTTTCACTTTTAGACACCTTCATAGGACATTCCTCGGAACTTTATCATAGGCCTTCTCGAGATCATGAACACCATATAAAGGTCTTTCTTTCTTTCCCGGTACTTCTCCACTAATCTCCGAACAAGATGGATTGCTTCAGTAGTCGACCGCCCCGGCATGAACCCAAACTGATTCTCCGAAATAGACACTACTTTTCTCACCCTCATCTCCACCACTCTTTCCCAGACCTTCATAGTGTGACTTAACAGCTTGATGCCCCTGTAATTGTTAATATAGTTATTATTAGTATATATGTTTATTTTGGTAGTTTTGCATTTATATAACTCTATCCCTGCCTTACCATCTGCTCTGTCCTGTTTAATTTTCGAAAATAAAATTTTTGGCCCCCCCTTCGTGGTTTAGCCTTTGCCCTGCCCCACCCTACCCCACCTCACCCTACCCCAATTGAACTTCTAAGGAACAGGGAAGGTAGGACTTAGGTCACAATGTTTTATCCATTTCAGAGTCCAATAGTAAATTGACATTGCAGCCCTCATACATACATCGTATTGGGAAGAGCAAAAGCAGCAAGTTTTACCCATCTTTTCAGTAGAAAATATTTTACCTAGATGGCGTTGTTTTCCAAATTTCAGGTTATATTTTGTTAAATGGTGTATAGTACTGTTTGAAATTTCAGTTTAGATTTTTCCAAACAGTATATAGCATTGTTTTCTAGATTTCAGGTTTTCGTTTGTTCTTCACAGGTTTATAATGATACACCAGGATTTTCTTGCCCAGGAGTACCCATTCTGCCTACTGTTTGCATCTTCATCAATATTTTTCTCTTTGCCCAGGTTTGTTTACAAAGCTTAACTTTTTTCAAGTACAAATCATCAGATAGAATAAACTAAAAAGATTGGAGCCTGAGCTCATTTTTCGATTTCCTTATCTTGCAGTTGCATTATGAAGCATGGGTGAGATTTGTTGTTGTGAGTATTGTTACAGTTGGAATTTATGTAGTATACGGGCAATATCATGCCAATCCTCTAAGTTCAAACACATTAATCATTTACCAAAAGGCACCTACAGAAGCTATCTAATGGTTTGCACTGGACCTGGATTATAATTTAATCCACTGTAAGAATCTTGACACTATATCCTCAAGAACTCGATGAGCTATTCTTTCCCATTCAAGTAACACACAATTGTAAAAAATTATTGATCAAGATTGTTGTACCATGGCCTGTATATATGTAAAATTATTTTGTACTCTGCACCTTTAGTGTTGTATCAGGAAAGCTTGTGGCTTGTGCTATATAGACAATTTTAAACTTTACAAAAAGAGTCATGCTCGACATGGAGAGATTGTCCATATCACATGGAAGAATAATATTATAGAATAATTAATTATTAGCTAATTCATCAGACTAATGAAATCTTTGAAAAAAATTATGTACATTTGTAAGTTAGTAATAACTAGGGGTGAATAAAATCAAATCAAAAATCAAACTAAATCGCAAATCAAGTCAACTCGAGAATAAAAATTTGACTAGTGGTTTGATTTGACTTGGTTTGGTATTGACGAAAAAAATCTGATTATATTTGGGTTAGTTTAATTTTAGTTTTGATTTTGATTTTGATTTTAGAAAATCAATCCGAGGCCAAATCAACCTGACATCATATCATATAATTATAATTTATCCCTGTAACATATTATTTTTGATTTGACTTGGAATTTCGAATGATCTAATAAAGGTTATAGTTCATAGATATTAGTAGAGATAATTATCTTTTTGAGTTTCTTTTATAAAATGTTTACTATTTTTAAATATATTTTTTAATTTAGTATATAGGTATACTATATTTAAAAAATCTTTAGCATTTATAGTATCTCTCTCTCTATATATATATATTATAAATGTATTACATTTATTCGGAAAAAAAGAATTACATTATATGTTAAAAATGAATTATGCATATTACATAGATGTATCATGTATTATACTATGTATAAAAATGAATTTACATGCAATATAGATGTATT
>JAABOM020000002.1:5697395-5726755 GCA_011800125.2 Solanum clarkiae
GTATAGATGCACCTCCAACTACCTAGAAGGAGTTCAAAGAGGCATTTCTTGACCATTACTTGCCATTAGAGATCCGAGACGCCCGTGCAGATCAGTTTCTGAATCTCCAGCAAGGGAATATGAGCATGAGGGAGTATAGCCTTCAATTTAATTCCCTGGCCAGTATGCTCCTAATGTATTTGTTACTATGGCAGATAGAGTTCATCGATATATGGATAAATTGGATACGTATCTGGTCAGAGAATGTATCATTGCCTCCTTTAACAAAGACATGGATATAGCGAGAATGCAAGCTTTTGCACAAAAATTGGAGGATCAGAGGCAAAGGAGAAGGATACAAGAGTTGGAAAGAGGGCAGGCCAAGAGGGCCAGGTCTATAAGGCAGTTTACACCGCCCCAAGGTGAGCTTAGGCCTCGGTTTTTGAATAGACCGCCTGGGCCATCATCTTCCTACTCTACAGCCAGTGCTCCACCACAACCTCAGGGTCTAGGAGAAATCAGTTTGGTCCAAACAGTGAAGGGCAAGGGGCCCGGACAGCGAGATATTCAGCAAGCTAGCAAATGAATCCTATGCAGCTTTGTAAATAGTGTGGAAGGAGTCATTTAGGTATATGCCGTGTTAGGAAAAACGCTTGTTATTGGTATGGTGTGCCAGGGCATATGATGAGAGATTGCCCGAGGAGGCTTATGGGTGATATAGAACAATCTACTAGGTCAACTGTTGCATCATCATCGTCAGTTCCTCCATTAGGTATGGGTCAACAAGCACCTATGGGTAGTGGTAGAGGTGTTAGAGGTGCAGCTAGCTCTAGCGAAGTCCAGAATCGCACTTACGCTCTAGGGAGTTAGCAAAATTTGGAAGCTTCACCTGATGTGGTCACAGGTACATTGACCATCTTTTCACATAAGGTATATACATTAATTGACCCTGGTTCTACACTACACATTACCCGACTAGTTGTTGGGAAGCTTAAGAGGACACCCAAATTATTGAACAAACTATTTGAAGTGTCTACACCAACCGGTGAATCTATTATAGGTAGAAGGGTTTATTATATGTAACTGTTTGTGACCATGAGACATTGGCTCCCCTTATTGAGCTATAAATTGTGGAATTTGATGTTATAATGGGTATGGATTTATTAGCTTCTTGCTATGCCACCATGGATTGCTGAATTAAGAGAGTGTGCTTCCACTTTCCAAATGAGGCAGTTCTTAAATGGGAAGGCAATATTGGGGTGCCAAAGGGTAAGTTTATCTCTTACTTTAAGGCCAGAAAGATGATATCTAAGGGGTATATATGTCATTTAGTTAGAGTGAGGGATATGGAGGCAGAATCAGCAACCCTTCAATTAGTTCCAGTAGTGAATGAATTCGTTGATGTGTTCCCTGAAAAACTTCCAGGCTTACCTCTAGAACGAGAAATAGATTTTGATATTGACTTACTTCCAGGCACTCAACCTATTTCCATCCCTCCATATAGAATGGCCTCGGCAGAATTGCGTGAATTGAAAGAGGAGTGAAAAGACTTATTGGAGAAGGGTTTTATAAGACCTAGTGTATCCCCTTGGGGTGCACCAGTGATGTTTGTACGCAAAAAAGATGGCACCTTGAGAATGTGTATCGACTATCGACAATTGAATAGGGTGACAATTAAGAATAAATACCCCCTCCCTAGGATTGATGATTTATTTGATCAGTTGCAGGGTGTCAAATGCTTTTCAAAAATTGATTCGAGATCAGGTTATCACCAAGTGAAGGTGAAGGAGAAAGATATACCTAAGACTGCTTTCAGAACACACTATGGTCACTTTGAATTTCTTGTTATGTCATTTGGGTTAACGAATGCACCAGCAATTTTTATGGATCTGATAAATAGGGTATTCAATCCATTCTTGGATGTGTTTGTGATAGTGTTTATAGATGATATTTTGGTATATTCAAGATCAGAAGAGGACCACGTAAATCACTTATGACAGGTGTTACAAGTTCTTCGTGATCGATAGTTGTATGCCAAATTTTATAAATGTGATTTTGGCTAAAATCAGTGGCATTCTTGGGTCATATTGTGTCTGATGAGGGAATAAGAGTTGATTCATAAAAGATAGAGGATGTGAAAGATTGGCCTAGACCAACAACACCCATGGAAGTTCAAAGCTTCCTAGGTTTGGCAGGTTATTATAGGAGGTTTGTCGAAGGTTTTTCTTCTATTTCTGCACCTCTAACAAAGTTGACACATAAGGTAACCAAGTTTCGATGGAATGATGCATGTGAAAGGAGCTTCCAGGAGCTGAAAAATAAGATAACTTCTGGACCTATGCTAGTACTTCTAGAAGGCACCGAGGGGTAAACAGTGTATTGTGATGCTTCAGGAGTTGGCTTAGGGTGTGTATTGATACAGCATGGTAGGGTAATTGCTTACGCCTCTAGACAACTATGATCACATGAGAAAAACTACCCAACACATGATCTTGAACTAGCAGCAGTTGTATTTGCTCTGAAAATATGGCGCCACTATTTGTATGGGGTTCACGTTGACATATTTACTGATAATAAGAGCCTGCAATACATCTTTAAGCAGAAATACCTAAACATAAGATAGCGGAGATGGCTAGAGCTAATAAAGGATTATGACGTTAATATACTATACCACTCGGGGAAGACAAATATGGTACTCGATGCTCTGAGTCGTAATAAAATCATGAATACTGATGATCAAGCTGTGTAAGTCAAGGAGTGGCTAAGGATCTACATCATCTAGCTAGTTTGGGAGTTTGCCTTCTTGAGACTTCAAAGGAAAGGGTTATTGTACATAATGTAGCAGCATCTTCATTAGTAATGGAGGTGAAAGAAAAACAGTTTGAGGATTACGACAGCTTAAGGAAAAGATGAGTCAGGGTACGATAAAGGGCTTTGACCTTACACAAAATAGAATACTTTATTGCCAAAATAGATTATGTGTACCTGATATTAATGGGCTAAGAAAAAGGATAATGGAAGAAGCCCATCATTCCCGATATTCCATCCATCAAGGATCAACTAAGATGTATCATGACCTGAAGGGAATGTTTTGGTGGGGAGGCATGTAAAGGGACCTCGCAGAATTTGTGGCTCAATGTCCAAATTGCCAACAGGTGAAAGTAGAACATCAAAAGGCAGGAGGTTATATGTAGTGTATAGAACTTCCAACATGGAAGTGGGATATGATCAATATGGATTTTGTTACCGGATTGCCTCGCTTATTTCAGAAGTTTGACTCCATATGGGTAATAGTTGACAGACTCACAAAGTCAGCACACTTCTTGCCAATCAGGAGTGATTATATAGCTGAAGACTATGCCAAGCTATACCTCAAAAAGATAGTCAGGCTACATGGAGTCCTAATCTCCATTATATCTGATCGATGAATTCACTGCAAAGTTTTGGAAGTCCTTCCAAAGGAGTTTAGGGACACAAGTGAATTTGAGTATAGCATTCCACCCTCAAACAGATGGTCAAGCAGAATGCACCATTCAGACACTGGAACATATGTTGCGAGCTTATGCATTGGACTTTAAAGGTAGTTAGGTGGACCATTTGCCACTTATTGAATTTGTCTATAATAATAGCTACCACGCGAGTATCAAGATGGCACTTTATGAAGCTTTGTATGGAAGGAAATGTAGATCGCCAATTGGATGGTTCAAAGTGGGTAAAACCACTTTACTTGGGCCAGATCTAGTATAACAAGCCATGGAAAAAGTTAAGGTAATACATCAATGGCTAGAAATAGCCCAAAGTCGTTACAAATAATATGCGGATGCTAGGAGGAGAGGACTGGAATTCTCAGCAGGGGATCAGGTATTTTTAAAGGTGTCCTCAAATGAAAGGGGTTATGAGATTTGGTAAGAAAGGAAAACTAAGCCCACGTTATATAGGTCCATATCAGGTTATTAAGAGGTTCGGGCAGGTCGCATATGAACTAGAGCTATCCCAAGAGCTTTCAATGGTTCATCCACTTTTTCATGTCTCAATGCTTCAAAAATGCATAGGTAACCCATCTCGTATCACTCCTATTGAGGATGTGCAAGTTACAGGAGATCTCATATATGAAGAAGAGGTACCTATTGTTATTCTAGATGATCAAGTTAAGAAGCTAAGGAATAAAGAAATAGCTTTAGTGAAAGTACTTTGGAGAAACCAGCAAGCAGAAGAAATAACATGGGAGACTGAGGATACGATGAAATCAAAATACCCTTACTTATTTGAAGCTAAATAGGAAGTCCAACATGCAAAATTGGGACATTAATAGGTACGAGTGATTGAATACTTAGTGTGTTGTCAAAAGTTTGTGTAAGTAAAGGTTTAAACTTGGTTAAGTTATCCAATTGTGCTAACATTCGAGGATGAATGTTCCTAAGAGGGGGGAGGATGTAACACCCCACATCTTACAATACTAGTACTATGCAAATGAAACATGATATGGTTTGGTCAAATTAGCGCCAATTTTTAGAAGTGCTTGAATCTCCAATTAAAGGGCGATATGTATGTCTAACGCTGAAGAAGATCAAGTGTAAATAAGTTTTAAGTCGAATTGAGGAGATCACGACCTTAAACAAAGTTAGATAGTTGAGGTGTTTGTAGGAATTAGTAAGCTAGCAGGTGAGTCACCTACTTGCTTAGCTTAAATTTCCAGCTAAATGGAGACGAGGCCCGATGTCTAACTTGTCCAAGTCCAATTATGAATAAAGTCCATGTTAACGGTGTAACTTTAACCAATGTTTTAGCATCATAAATGGAATTTATTTTCAACCCAAGAAACATATAAAAAGGGACCAAGTACATCACAACCCACTTAACCATTTGGGCCCAAACCAAGTGAAGAGAAATTTGGAAAATGGGCAGCCAAGGCCCATCAACTTTGAGAACCAATTAAGCCCAAGTGAAAGGGCCAAGCTGCTGCATCACCACCTTAATAATATAAGGCTTAAAACACACAAGAAATTCTGCCAAAATCCCCTTTAAAAAGTCTTACAAATAGCACCTTTAAGTCATTCTTAGACTTGGAAAATTTCAGCTTTCACAAACTTTCTCTCTACACTTTCTTAACCTAGCAAAGCGGCCACAAGGGGACTTTTAGGGTTCTTGGAGAAGTCCTACACCTTGAGATAGTGGTAAGAAAGTTTATATATGTGTTTAGTATGGTTTTATTATGAGAAATAAGAGACTTTGTTGGTTATATTTGTGCTAAAATTTTGGACAACATGTGTCGTAAGGATTGTTGTGAGCTTTTCTTGTTGTTCAAGAGGATTTTCTCTTCTTGGTTGGCTATATTATGAAGTAACACTCATGTATTTAACAGAGGTTTGTTTTTTAAACCAGGCTGCTGCACCACTTTTACAGTTTGCAAAAAAAGAGTTGTTGTACAACGTCGTAATTGTGCTCTTAAAAGAAACTTGTGGGCTGATAATTGGAAATTGTTGTTTCACGACCTTTACCTAATTTGAGACTATTGTATACTATTGTAAGACTGGTTTTATGTGTAAAAAAGTTGGATACAGTTTGGTTAAAGTTGGAACAGTTTGGGATTGTCGACGTCAAAATGGGGCAAAGGGACGTAACGTTATGTTGCCTATTGGTATGTTGTGTAGAATTATTACGCGTTGTACTTTGTGGCTGATATAAGACTGTTATGGTACTAGAACAGGCTATACATGATATGTATATGAGAATGTACATTAGAAAATACGATTAGGGGTGGAAAGGTTGAAAGAATACGCTCGGGTTTATAAATACCCGCTTGCTGCCCGTAGGTTAGTTTTTTATGAGATTGGGCTGCCAAGATGTATTTATTAGCTTGTAAAGCAATTTTTATCACCTACTATGTTGTAGATAAATATTTGGAGGAAGTGAAGGTTATCTTGAGGTAGTAACGAGGTCGTACAACGAGGTATGTAAGGCTACTCGATTTCACATTACTTGGCATGAAACCTAGGTTCTTTCTTGGGACATAGAGGCTCTTATCTACTTCGACATAACAAACAACCATGTCTCCACTCTTTCACATGTTTATATGCTCCCATACATAGTCACTTGCAAACCTGCATACATACTTGGATACCAAGATACACGAGTTCGTTCTACTACATAAAGTTCATGTGTTGTTCTACCTCCTATGCATTTCATTATTTATGTAACTTACTCCTTTCATTGTGGTGTTGTCTTTTGTCATTATTTACATGCCATATGTTGTATGTACAGTCCTACAACTCCAATATTACGACCACCAAAAGAATCATCTCAAAGGTAATTGAAAGATAAAGTAGAGTGTATTGCTTATTGATGGGTGGTAGCCCAAGGGATGGAAGAATCACCTATCCAGGGATGATCCTATCACAGGGGGTAGCCCGAAGGGTTAAAGAAGAGCCTAGCCAAGGCCGATCCCGATATAGATTTACCACTGATCAGCTGGTCATTTGTATTACATGCTATGCACAGATTATACAGTAAAGGTAAAGTAATAAAAAGAACATGAAGTACATGTTCCCATAATATGTCTAAGGGTGGTCTCTTATCCTACACTAGTGCATAGTTTCATTTGAGTTATTACTTTCATATACAGTATTTCCTACTTACATATTCAGTACATTATCTCGTAATGACGTCCCTTTTGGGGGACCTGCATTTCATGCTGCAAGTACAGGTGCTAGTAGATATCCCCAGTAGGAGTACAGGACATCCAGTTGCTGTTACCAAGCTCCAGGTTGCTTCAGTGCTTTGTGTCTAGAGCTTATATTGTTGTATTGTATAGTTAGTCGAGGCGGGGCCTGTCCCGACCCTTATTAGATACTTTTCCTTATCTAGAGATTTTGTAGACTATGTAAATTAAAGTGTGGTCATGTTTCATACTTTAGACGTCGTGGCCCCAACTGCCTAGCCATATGCATTTCCTTTTGGCTTGTTATTACTATTTACTTTCTTAAAGGCGTGTTAAATGTAGAAATCCCTTATAATATGTATAGAGAGTGCATAGATACAGGTTGGTTCTCCCAGTCCTTATTGGCAACGGGTGTCAATCCGCCCTAACGGGGCTTTGGACGTGACATCTATAAAAGGAACTTATTCACATAAACCAGCTCATTTTGAATGTAGTGACTTTGTACTATGCATAGGAGTTTCTTTTGTAGACAGAGAACTTAAATCTACTTAAAAAAAAAAAAAGGCAACAGTTTTAAGGACCTTAATTGCTGGGAAACTTATGGAGAATTGAGAATGAAAATTAGCCCTTCTATTGATTATATTCGACATGAAAAAATCCCTACCAAATAATGTTTGCTTTTAAATATTAGAACTAATTTACATCTACATCAGAATATACCAATTTAAAATAATAATTTCACTTGAAAACTCTCCAACCTATGAAAAAATCAAAAATCAAAGTTGAAATTCATCTTTCAAAACTCAATTCAACAAAGCAGCTACCTATATTACCTGATGAAAATCTTTGAGAAAGGTTTCTCGTGAGAGAGATTTCTCTGAGGTGAGGAGCTGCTAAGATGTAGTTCGTTGGTGAGATAGTTCACCTGAAAAAGGATGTTAGTTGGAGATTCACTGAGAAAACTAGTCCCTCTTATATCTGGAAAGTTTTATCTCCAAAGAACTTTGCTTATATTTTACAAAGAAAAGAAATATGTCAATGTTAAGAAAACCTCAGGTGTTTTTGTTCTTTTTTTCTTTTTAAAATGCCTGCTACGGATTAGCGACGAATTAGACTTAAAAAAAATTAAATATTTTTGTATTAAATTATAGCTACAACTATATTTGGTAGCAAGTGTGCGTAAAAGAGTGGGACAAATGTCAAAATCCTTAGTGATAGATATTTGGTCGCTAAATCCGTAGAAACATCCTAATTAAATTATAGCGCCCTATTTGTTGGGAATTTTATAGCTAAATTTGAGGCGCGAAAATTTTGCGCCAATTTGTAGCAACAGATTTGATATTTTCATCACAAGTTCATCGCTATATGTGATGCTAATTTACTTTAACTTTTTTAGCAATGAAATTGTAAATTCTAGCTAATTCATCATAATACAATAACAAAAATCCATTCGTCTCTAAAATCCATCATTAAAAGCTGATTTTTTTGTAGTGTAAAATTAGTATCCGAGCACTTTATTAATGGTCCTTGGAGTCCAACACATCACATCGATTAGAGTCTTATTTATAATTGTGAAGCATGCCACGACTATGAATGAGAGGCTATGAGACATTTTAGGAAATGTTTCCCTTTTTTTGATCTATGTCGTGCAATAGAATTTAGTCCCCTAAGGCTTATTTCTTATTTTAACTATTGCGTTTCAGAATATGTCTCAAATTACTCAGGACTGTGATATATCAAATGTGGAGGTTCACAATGCTATATGGGTATTGGCCAAAGCGATGGCAGAATTGAGAATTCATCTCAATCAACAAGTGAGTGCCCCCAAGAATTCAAGTGATAAGATGAGGAAGAGAAAGGGTAAGTTGACCAAGAGGGCTCGTTTTGAAGGAAAGTTTCAAAGTCACAAAGGTGGGGGTGGTGTGGTGTTTTACGCTAGGTTCCCAAGATGTGGTAAATGAAATAATGACCCATGCTTGAATGGTACAGATGCTTGTTATGATTGTGGGGAGATGGGTCATAAGATAAATGATTGTCCTCATAAATTCCTCAAGGGTAAAGGTGGTGATGGTGGAGGGCCCAAGCCCAAGTTCCCTATGTGTAGGAAGAACCACGGTAGCCCTTGTTGGGGGAACTCTAGTGCTTGCTTTGGATGTGGTGAAATGGGTCACAGGGTTATTGATTATCTTCATGCTCGAAAAAAGTGTAAAGGTGGTCGACCTCAAGAACAAGGTGGTCATGTTGATCAAGAGGCTCAAGGAATGGAGGTGACGCCCAATGTTATTACTAGAATGTTAAAGTTTCCTTTGACTTTGATGTGTGTGCATTATTGGGTCCGGATGCCACTATCTCTTTCATTATCTCCTTTGTCTTCTCATGAGCTTCATATGTGTCCTAAGTTGTTGTGTGAACTTATTGGTTTCTACCTCATTAGTGAATTTATTGTTGCTAGAAAAGTCTATAGAAATTTTTCCGTGGTCATGTGGCATTTAGGCCTTGGCTTGTGATTTTGTTAAATTAGATGTGATAGATTTTGAGGTCATTCTTGGGATGGATTGGTGACATGCATATTGTTTTCCCATTGATTGTAGGACTCATGGAGTTAGATTCCAATTTTCTAATAAACCTGTTCTTGAGTGGTAGTGAAGAGGTAAGCCCATTTCTTATCTTGAGGTACAATTGATCCCTAAGGGTGGCATTTATAATCTTGTAAGAGTTAGGGGAGTTGAATCTAGGTTATTCTATTGAGTTGTTCCGGTGATAGATGAGTTCCTTGATGTCATTCCTAGTGAGCTTCCTGGTGTTGTTTACATTTTGGTTCCCTTAGAAAGTGTATTGATTGTCGGCAACTTATTAGGGTCAATATAAAGAATAACTACCCTCTTCAAAGGATTTATGATCTATTTGACCAACTTCAATGGGTATGTCACTTCTCTAAGATTGATCTTAGGTTCGAGTTTTGTCCCCAAGTGACGACGATGGTAGGTGATATGGGTGATATCCCTAGGTGCCCTTTCGGGCTAGGAGTGAGCATTTTGAGTCCTGGAAGAGTGGATTTGTTGACTTATGCACCGGCTATGTTTATGGGTTTCATAAATAGGGTCTTAAAACCATACCTTGGCATGTTGTGGCAGCCTCTAGTGATGAAGTATTGATTTATTTAGAGCTTGTGAACATTTGGGGGTAGTGTTACAAATCTTCGGGAAAGAGAAGTTGTATCTATGTCTGAGAGGTGTGAATTTAGGTTAATGGAGGTTGCCTTTCTAGGTCCTATGGTATCGGGGAATGGTGTTAAGGTGGATCCTAAAAAGATGGATGTGATTAGAATTTGCCTATACCATTGGCCCCATCTAATATTAGGAGCTCCTTGGGGCTTAGCGGGTTACTACAGAAGGTTTGTGAATGAGTTCTCTTCTACTACTTCTCCCATGACTAAGTTGACTAAAAAAAGGCTAAGATTTGCGTGGACCGATGAGTGTGAAAAGAGTTTCCACATCTTAAAGGATAAGCTTGTCTCCGCTCGTATCTTGTCGCTACCGGAAGGGTTGAGGGATTTGTTGTGTGTGGTGATGCCTCCCAAATTAGTTTGGTTGTGTTTTGAAGTGAAATGTTAAGGTGATAGCATATGCTTTTAGACGATTTGAGATGCATGAGAAGGATTATCCTAACTATGGCTTGAGTTGGACGCCATGGTATTTGCTTTGAAAATTTGACGTCGTTATTTATATGAGTTGTATGTTAATGTGTTTGCCGATCACAAGAGTCTCCAATATGTGTTCACTCAAAAAGGACCTTAGCTTGAGACAAAGAAGGTGGCTAGAACTTCTTAAGGATTATGATATGAGTGTGCATTATCATCCTAGTAAGACTAATATTGTGGTCGGTGCTTTGAGTAGGATGTCTATGGGCAGCCTAGTTTATATTGATGGTGGCAACAAAGGAGTGGGTAGGGAGCTCCACCGGTTGGGTAGATTGGGGATTAGGTTGGAAGAGGTTGACTATGGGGGTATTGAGGTTGTTGGTGGTTCAAAAATCTTCCTTGGTTGATGAGGTAGAAGTAAAACGAGATCTTGATACCTCTTTGTTAGAATTAAAGGCTTTGGCGAGTGTTGGCAAGGTGGAGGTTTTCTCCCAAGGGGGAGATGGTGCCTTTAGGTACCAAGCTAGGATGTGTATGCCTAGTGTTGAGGACTTGAGAAAGAGGGTTCTTGATGAGACTAATAATAGCTATCATCTAGCATTAGTATGGCTCCTTTTGAGGCCCTCCGTGGTAGGCGTTGTAGATCACCGGTTGGGTGGTTTAAAGTGGGAGAAATGGCTTTGTTGGGTCCGGATCTGGTTATGGAGGTTATGGAGAAGGTAAGATTTGTTAGGGAAAGGTTGAAAACAGCCCAAAGACGTCAAAAGTCCTTTGCCGATATGAGAAGAAGGGATCTTGAATTTAAAGTTGGTGATTGAGTCTATTTGAAGGTATCAACCATGAAGAGTGTGGTCTGGTTTGGCAAGAGAGAATTGAGTTTAAGGTTTGTGAGTCATTATAGAGTGTTGAGAAAGATTGGTGAAGTTGCATGCGAATGGGAATTTCCTATAAATATGGACATGGTTCATCCAATTCTTCTTGCTTCAAGGTTGAGGGGATGTGTTGGTGACTATAGTGCTATAGAACTCTTTGAGGTTGTGGGTGTTGTGGGAAAAAGTTGATTAATAAGGATGTAGTGTTCGTCACGGCCCTTTAGAAGAATCGTCAAGTCGATAGTCTCTTTCGGGGAGCCGGAGCGGGCATGAAGAAGTAATACCCGTACCTCTTTCATTCTATTCAAGCTTGTGATAACACGTCAAGTCCTGTTTTATGATTCCAAATCTTGTGTTTAAGCCCCTATGTCATTCGGATGTATTCATGTTTATATTGACAAGTTCAGGATGATCTTGACACTGATGTTAAGATTGTGAAAATGGTGTTTTAGATGTGTTGTTTCATGCTTGTTGGGGCTGATTTCTTCGTGATTACTCTTCTTATGTACACTCCTTTGACATTCGGGGATGAATGTTCCCAAGGGAGAGATACTGAAACGACCCCAAAAAGTGCCCGAAAATGTGCCTCAGAAGTGCCTGGAATCGTAATTACCATATATCTCAAAATTCCTGTGTGATATCAAAAATCTGACTTAATATTCTTCATCAGGGGTCAAAATTGAGTGAAAAATGGGTCTAACCCTGATTTTGGAGTGACCGAATCACAATTTCAATTTTCCAAGTTTGCAAATTCTAGTGAAGAATCGCGCCCCAGGCGTGACGAGCCACAGTGTTAAATTTGCCCAGTTTTATTAGTTCGGTCCAAGGCTTTTGGGTCTTGGACCTAAGTCTTCTAAGGGTGAAAGTACCTATACTTACCATATTTCACCTTCATATCATATAAGACATTCCCCAATACTCCCTCAAACAGTTAGACAAATATTTCACCCCAAATTTCAAGTCCCAAAACTCATCTGGATCTTAAGGATTTCACTCAAGCTTCAAATTCTCATCTCTATATTCACTAAGGAATTCTCCAAAGTCAAGGTGTGTGGGTTTCAACAATTTGGTCCTTTCACCTATGGTACCCAAACTTTCTTTTTACTCAAATTTTATATTTCTAAGTTGATTTTACTTATGGGTCTTCTATTATGAATTTAACTATGAACTATATTGGGGTTTCGTAAAAGTGTGATTGTTTTAGCGTGTTTTGAGCTATGAATCTTTGATTTATCTTAAGATTTGATGAAGGGTTTTGATGTATATTAAATGATGGTGTTACTAAGTATTGGTGGAATAATTTACTTCAAGATTTCTTGCATGATTCACTCTTTAATTGCATCATTTTACACTAGCATTACCCACCCACCAAGTGTTTGATAAAATGTCCGGTTTAGGGTTCCTGAGCCATTGATATTCTATGGCATGACCTATGACTTGTATGACTTTATGATGATGAAAAGATGGCATAAATGTGTTGATTTCATGAAAAGTATCTATAGTGTTGGAAGTTGATCAATTGCCTTGTTGGGGAGGTAGTAGGCTTGAACTACCATGTTGGATGATATGTACCTCAATTGCCTTGCCAGGGAGGTAGTGGGCCCGTGTAACCATCTTGGTGGGTTTGTACCTCAATTGCCTCGCTTGGTAGGTAGTAGGCCCACGCAACCATGTTAGGGGGTTTGTACTTCAATTGCCTCGCTCGGGAGGTAGTAGGCACGTGCAACCATGTTAAGGGGTTTTGTACCTCGGTCGCCTCGCCAAGGAGTTTGTAGGCCTTGGTTACTATTGATGGTGTCTTCATACACATGTAATATGTCCTATGTAATCATGATTTACTACAAGCATCATTTATGCATACTATATTGTTATATGCTCATTTATTTCCTAAATATACATTTCGAATATGTTGTCTATCTCTTGTTACATTGCATCCTATATACTTAGTACATTCAGATATACTAACACATACTCTATGCCTACATGATATTACCATGTAGGAACCACAACTCCCATTGATTCCCCTTTACGTGGCTAGATGGATTGTTCAAGTTATCTTTGGTGAGTCCTCATGTTTGAGGACAATATCTATCTTCTTTCATGATTATGCTTAGACTACATCTTGCATATTTCGGAATACTTATGGTCATTACTGTGACGGTGAGCCTGGTTGCTTGTCTTGGCCCCCACTAAGTTCTATGTCTAGAGGTATTGTTGAACAAGTTATGCATTGTGCTTAAGTTTTGACTCATCCATGTTATTTAAGTATTAAACTCTCTCCCTTAGTCCCTATTTCCCTTGTTTATGTTTTCTCTTGTCGTTTATCTCATTTCCGCGGCTAAGGATGTGTGTATGATATGCTAAGAGGCTTGTTTGGGGTCCCTCGGGTTCCCTATTCGCTGTGTCACATCTAGGACCTAGATTGGGTCGTGACACTTTTGGACATTAGACTGGTTGCATATAGAGTAACAATGTGTTGTATAAAGCATGTGCAGGTACATGACTGAGTCAACCATCCTTGGCTGAAAAAGCATCAAGAAGTGCTTCTGCGATTGGTTCTACGGGTTGTATGTCCATCTACAAGCTGTACATTGTCTCGTAGAACACTTCCAGTAAGCAAAACCTTATGCACTTCAATCCATAAGCCAACTTTATGGTCCATAGATAAAATTACCCTAGGTATGTTTTCTGATTAATTGACTAACTGTTGAGGTTTTTATGACAAACTCTACGAGCCGTATCCAATTCTATGACTCGTACATTGGTCCATGAATCCCAATCCCCAAAACTAGGGTTTGGACATTCTACGATACCATGATTTATGGGTTGTAAAATTCTCTACGGCCTTTAATCGGGGTTTCGTAGAGTCTGGGCCCATTAGTTTTGACCGACCCAATCAACATATAAATAATAAGGTCAAATCATTTTGACCCCATTCTTCCCCTAAGTTAAATTTCAAACCCCACGACTCCTTCCCTTGTTCCTCCGACCACCGGCAATCAACTACCCCATCGTTTTTCGGCCAACTTTTGGCAACCCTAGGGTTCCACCTCTTTAATTCCTCTTTTAGTTTCTACATCTTGGTCATTCAATTTGGTAAGTTTTCGATCCTAAGAACCTTTATAATTCCCAGAACATTATACAATTAGGTTTGAATTAATTGATGGATATTGTAATTTGATGAATGAACTCATGTATGCCATTGTTGTGTTTGAAAATTGAAATAAGAAAAATAAGTGCTAATGTGTGAATATATGTAAATGTCGGAAAATGTTTTGAATGGCTTTGTCTTTGTGTTTGAATGATGTGCTTGAAATCCATGTAGTCACATACTATTTGAGTTGAATTGATAATGTGTATGAAAATTCGGTGTGTGATGGCATGTGTATATAATTCGATGCTAAATCATTCAAACAGGGTCAATTGGCTTGGGAAGACATGTAAATGATATCTGGTAGGGTGTATGTTAATATTTACATGTGGGGTGTTAGATATTTGATATAAGTCATGTGGGGTTGTGTCTGTATTGCTTCGATGCTGAAAAGTGCTGCAAACAATATCGTACGAGGTCCATATTGATAGATTTAGAAACTCAGGTCACTGGCTTTTTCGATCCACAAGAGTCTTTTTATGTCCCGTGGAAATTTTCATGACTGTAAGTGCCCTCATATGAATATCTACAAACCTGAAGTTTTTGAGAATCTATCAGATGTGACCTTCTACGAGTCAGAGAATATTTTACGGCTCATAGATAGGTCTCATAGATCCCTGCCTGGATAAATTTAAACATTGGAAACATCTATGACTCAGTCCTTCTATGACTCGTACCTGGTTTCGTAGATCCCATTCCAGTTAGTAAAAATTTTGAGAACTATTCCTATGAAGGATTTCTAGCACTCGTAGTTCCCGTTACGACCCATAGAATTGATTTCATAGGCCCTTCTGTAACCAAGTCTGATTTAATCCTGCTTTTCAATTCTTGACTTGTGGGACTAACCATGTTGGTTAAATCTGTATGTTTCAGATACTGTGGCCCAAAAGCTGAGACGTGATGAGATTCAAGCCACATAGAGGAGGCTCAGGGATGAGACTTCAGGGGAGCAGGATACCCCTGAGGTTAGTGGATAAATTCAGGAGCTTGTCGTCCGACTTGACTCGGATGCTAATAGACCATATACACAGGCTGCCACCAGACCTAGGCAAGCCCAAACCTAGGTTATTGTTGTTTGCACTCTCATGTCTTATGAGGAAGGCAACAATAGTAGTAGCTCCATTCAGATGACTCCGTCCATAGAGGAGTCAGATTCAGAGTCAGGGTCCAGCGACGAGTCAAAGATAGAGTCCTCTACTGTACCACCTCAGACATCACCATAAGCTCCAGACGCTCTCACTAGTCGGTGGTGTGTTGACGGTATGCAGGATATCTACACGGAGGGCGTGCAGAGGAATTAGCAGGGCAAACCAGGCTGCTCCATTTTTGAGGAGCCCCAGATCATTTCCTTCATACTAGATAGTATGCTCGGTCACCAAGACACCATCAGCAGATATAGGCTCTAGTGGTTGACCAAAGCACTAGGGAAGTACTCCCTAACCATGGTTCGAGAGTTCTATACATCCTACGCTACGATAGTACTCAACACTCTTCCCAAAGGGAAGAAGGCCCTCGCTCAGCCCAGGCTGATACTCACTAGAATGAGGGGCCGACAGGTAGACATTTCAAAAATAACCATTCACCATATGCTATTTAGGCCTAAGTTCCCAGCCCCGCAAATCCACAGCAGAGTATGATTGTCAATTGGGGAAGACCAGGGACAAGTACCTGATGAGAGATTAGAGCCATAATGCTAGCTTAATAAGATGGGTGGCAGTGCAGATTACTGAGCAGGGCCCGGACTCTGCATGGATAGCCACTTCTTGAGGCCATTGTGAATGCCTCTCTTAGTTTCCTCACCAAATTTTAGTGGGCCATTGTGAGGTCCCGGATCCGGTCGACGCTTGTAGATAAGTCCTTGACACCGGACCATGTTGTTCCATCTTGGCTAGCTACGAGATAAATTGGGCCAGTCTCATATCATATCAAATCTACGAGGCGGCCTTGAAAAGGTCTACCTCATCCCCTTTCCTTGCTTAATCTATAGACTCTGTCTAGAGTTAGGGGTAGAGACTCTACATCAACTGGACTCACTGGTCCACTGCACTATAAATTTTAGTCTAAACAAGGCTAAAGACAACCTGCTGAGCCACCATCAGAGGTTCCATCCACCACCACTGTTGCTGCTACTATCGAAGAGAGGCCCTCAGAGACTGAGATAGATGTAGAGAGGGGGCCCACCACTACTGCTACTGCACCACAGGTCATTCCTTCACAAACAACCCCCGTCGCCATGGTTTATATGTCAGCGACATCTATTTAGGCTATGGTATAGCGACTGGCCCATACTGAGTCCCAGTTAACTCATTACTATAGTAGATCAAGCCTTAGGTCTGCTAGGCTATTTCAGAGTCTGAGGGACACATGTAGGTCTTCATGGTCATTACTATTTAGGACCAACTTTCAATCGTGGATGCCCACATTGATGCTTTGGAGTTGTGAGTCCAGCAGACCTGAGTACGACGCAGCTAGTAGATGTGACGACCCTATAGACGGAAATCCAGTAACTCTGGGCTGACATGATAGCAGCTTTAGCCGCATCGGTGGCATTCCATAGACTGCTCTCCCTTTGCCGATGGTGGATTTGTTTGCTCCTGAGGAGCCTTCATAGCCTTCCCACAGGAAGAGGCCATGCACTGATTATGATACAGATGTAGTGAGGTTATATGTGGGGCTGATAAAAAAGGAGGAGCCAAAGCTTGTCCTGAAGTAGTCAAGGCAGGAGGAGGAGATGAGATAGGCTCAAGAGCTTGAAAGGGTAATTGCTGGTCTCCCCATTCATGGTTCTACTATGGAGGAGGCCACCAAGAAGGATGAGGGTGGCCAGACACGAGCTCTTAGGTGCCCAAGTATGTCTTTTTTATCCCTGTACTTTATTTTGCTTTTTTGGTGTGCATTAAGGACAATGCACCTATTTTTCGATGGGGTGTGGGTAGTTATAGGCCTCAGTGAAATCTGAATAGCATTGGCCTATAACTATCCCAAGTTTTGAATCCTAGGGGTTTTCTTGCCTGTGTTTTTGTTTGTTAGTCTAGATAGCAACCATGCAAGCTTAATTATGTTGACAGTGCTTGTTCTGTTAAGTGAGGATAAAATTGAGATGAAAAACATGATCTTAGAGTTTGTGTTGATAGTGTAATCAGTGCCATGTGAGTGTGAGCTTACTTTGCTAAATTCATGTATTATGTTTCAATTCAAAACTTGCCCTATTATTCTGACTTAGACTGTAGGTTAGTTGGTTAGGAAAGGAACTTAGGTCATTGTTCATAATAGTCCACTTAGCCTAAATAACCAACCAAATATATGAAAAATCCTTTGATCCTAATGTTTGAGCCTTACATATACCTGGATCTAGGGTCTAGGAATGACATGGCGAATGGCAATCCGAGAGTCCCCAAACAAGCATCAAGTATCCTTATTCACATCATCAGTTCGAAAGCGCATATAAAAATACATTTATAATCACTCCCATGAGGCAAGATTTTAGCAAATAACCCAAGAGTACATAAATTTATAGATAACTTGAAAGCACATAAATAATCAAAATGATTTTTAATTAATAATACTTATTTATATAAAGATTATTTATGTGTTTTCTAGTTATCTATAAATTTATGTACTCTTGGGTTATTTGCTAAAATTTTGCCTCATGGGAGTGATTATAAATGTATTTTTTAGTAAACACATAGTTCAAAGGGATGAAAAAGTAGGACTCACGCTATGAGGATGTCATAGGGATAAGAGATTAATATGGATTTACATAGCATATAAGAACTAAGGGACCAGTAAGTATGACTCACTCTATGGGGGCAATACGGAACTTAGGATCTTCCACATTTCCACATAAAAATATACATACTTACCATAATTCTCATAATCAATCCATAATATCCATATCCAATAGATAATCATAATCATAGGCTCCAAATTGTAACACATAACGTATAGATCCGACAAGAATCTACAAGATGTCCAACAATGCATCTAGTCATAAGATAGGACGGGGACAAGACATGTTCTGAGTTCGGCCTTATAGTAAAATAACATAAACAAGACTTCATAGGTAGAGGATTGGTGGCTTGTCCTTGGAAGATAGGACTCACAACAACAAATGTCTCAAATTTGATCTAGCCATCAAACGGTGGATGAAGGTATTCTCTTGTTCCTACATGGTTAGATCATGTAAGCAAAATGTATGTGTTAGTACATTTGAATATACTAGGTATGTTTGCATGCAATGCTTATGACTTATCAAACCTGCATTCAATGTTAGATGGCAAGGGCCATAATATAAAAAGAGATATATATCTAGAGTAGAGTAGTATAACAATATGCCAGGAAATACATAATGCATGAAATGTCATAATGCTCATATATAGTGGGAATGGACTATGACCGACAAATCAAACTCATGTGAGGTATTACATGAATTAGTTAGATTAAGACCTCCCATCGGTAAGAGAAGATTACTTGATAAGGGTAATGTATACCACATCTTACGACCCATTCTATTCAGTGGATGGACATCTTCCTTACGACCCAGTCATTTCAGAAGGATTTCCAATATCATATCATATCAATAAATGTATAGCCATCACTTACGACTTAGTCATTTCGGTAATACCATTCATATGCTGGCATATAGTTCAAGGAAAGGGAGAGGACCCTCGGGAATAGCCTTGACACCACCAATCTATCAGTGCTAAATCAAAACATCCCACGAGAATACTTATACATATACATGCTTTTAAAAGAGGTAATAGTAATTTCAAATCATTTCAATGCACATTTAGGCTTAGAAGCCAAACATTTCTCATAATCATACATACTTGGGCTAAAAAGCCAAATCATAGTTCATAACCATGCTTCTCATGCATAGGAATAGCTCATGCACATAACGATATGCTACAAGCGCCTAATATGCTCAAGGAGCCAATAACAATAGACATTAATGTGATCACATTCTTGTTATAACCAATATCTTATCAAAATCATTTACATAAACATAATTGGGTTTAACTCATTTCATAATTTTCATAAATTGCTCATGCATGCATATGCTATGAATGATATGTGAATAACAATGGGTAATATAGATTCAATCTAAAATCAATAATTTAATATGAAATTCAAGTAAATCCATATTCAAATAATAATATAGATCACTCATGCTTAGATCAAACTTTAAAGGGACAATGCATATTCAAATATTCATAATAATCAAGTAATCCAACATATTAGGGCTTAAATTAACTTAAAATCATCAATTAACCATAACCCATACTTTAATTGAATTTAATAAATAATAATCTTCAAAACCCATAAAGTAAGCAGAATTTCATAAAATTCATGTGAAAAGAGTTTGGATCTTCTTGGTTGAAAGGGACCAAGAATCAACCCTTCATACCATAAATAATGGAGAAGATTTAAGGAGAAATTTGATGAAGAAAACAGTTTTTCCTTGATTCCCAATTTAGTCTTCACAAGAGTTCTTTGAGAGAGTTCTCAAGAGAGTTCAATATAATTCTAAATGTAGGAATGAATTCGAGTGAATAGAGTTTAGGTCATTTTGAGGTCTTAAGATAGCATAGGAAGTCATCAAAGTCCCTTAGGAGTAGCCATAATAAAAAAAACCGTTAATGAAGAGGATAAAATTTCTTGCCAGTAGTCCTATGAGAAGGTCTCACGGTCCGTACAAGGTCTCATGGGCCGTGAAACCCTCCTATGAGTCCACACTTAGCCAAATATTAGAAAACACTACATAAATGGGCTTTACGAAAATGGGCATAACTTCTTGATACGAACTCAAAATAAAGTGAAACCAGATGTGTCGGAAAGCTAATTCAAAGAGGTTCAATTTGAGTTGTGGGACACCCAGTTCGTTTTGTGCTGAGAGATTTGTCCATCTAAAGTTGACCCTTCTATCAATTCTTGTGAAAATCCTAGCCAAAGGAATTCCATACTTAGAAAATTTGACTAGGCAATACGGGTGGTCTCACGGTCTATACCAAGGTATACCCACCGTCTACTCCTCCATCCCAATTTTCTTACAAAAATTCTTCATGACAAAGTTCTAAAGCAGTGATCCAATACTTAGAAAATTTTCACTCTGGCACCTATACAGGAGACCTCACAGACCGTGAAGGGTCATACTGTCTGTGAGACGGTCCGTGCCATATGCCTTGGCTCCAAAACTGTGGATTTTCAAGGCTAAGGCTACCACACAGTCCGTGAAGTCTCACATGGTCCATGTGGGGTCCATGTGTGGTATGCCTTGGACCCAAACTCGACATTAAAGCCCACACATCCCACACAAGGCCAAGGGCCACTTCATGGAGGCTCCACACAGTCTGTATGGCCTCACATGGACCGTAAAGGCTTCCATGAAGTGTCACCTTGGTCCAAAACTTTCCAAAACAAAAATTCTAAGCTCCATTAAGGTCGTACAACATCCGAGTCCTTACTTCATCTCCCGCTTGGGAACATTCATCCTCAAATGTGCTAGAACAAGGGTAGAAAGGCTTGACTTAGAACATGACACTTCAAGACATAAGTCACAAAAACTCATGTCAAAATGTATTCAAAGCATTCAAAACATCATAAAAATCATTTTGGTGCATATGTCATGCCACGAGACTCAAGAGTGAAAGAATTAGGACTACTTAAAATAGAAAGAACCTAATGCCTTAGACTTGAGTAGATTAAAAAAGATGGGGATATCATTTAATCATGTCCAACTCCACCTCCTAAGTAGCACTCACCACATGTTGATTTCTCCAAAGCACCTTAATCTAAGCCACATCCTTGTAGCAAAGCCGCTTTACTTGCATATCCAAGATCTCAACCGAAACTTCCTCATAAGAAAAACTCGCGTCAACTTCAATACCTTCTAAAGGCACAATGGTACTAGGATCACCAACCAACTTTCTCAGCATAGACACATGGAAAACCAGGCAAATAGAAATCAAATCCAAAGGCAAATCCAACCTATAAGCTACATTCCCAATCCATTCTACAACCTCACAAGGACCTACATACCGGGTACATAACTTGCCTTTCTTGTAAAAATGCATCACACCCTTCATAGGGGAGAGCTTCACATACACCCAATCCTAAACATGAAACTCAAGATCTCTCTTCCTAACATCTGAATCCTAATCACTTCACCTTCTCCATAGCCTCCAATACTGAATCTGAGTCAATCAAAGCCATCTCTCCCAACTCAAACCACCCCACCGTAGATATACATCTCCTACCATACAAAGCCTCAAATGGTACCATACTAATGCTAGCATGAAAGCTATTATTATAAGCAAACTTAATGATTAGAAGATGATTATCCCAATTACCTTTAAATTCCAACACGTAAGCCCTTAACATGTCCTCCAAAGTTTGAATTGTCCTCTCAGCTTGTCCATCGATTTGAAGATGAAAGGTAATACTCAACTTCACCTTAGTACCAAGTCCTCTTTGAAATGACCTCTAAAAGTAAGAAGTAAACTAGGTATTACGAGCCAATATGAGTAGACCTAGGTACACCATGCAACCTCACCAAGTCTTGGATGTACAACCTACATAATCTTTGGCACTAAAGGTAGTCTTGAGCGGTAGGAAATGAGTCAACTTAGTCATCTGGCCAACAATAATCCAAATTGAGTCAAATTGCCTTCGGGTCCGAGGAAAACCAACTACAAAATCCATGTCCACATCTTTCCATTTGCAAATAGGAATTCCAATCTTGAGTCAAACCACCTTGCCTTTGGTTATCTACCTTCACTTGTTAACAATTAGGGCATTCGGATACAAACTTGGCTATATCCTTCTTCATACCATGCCACCAATACACTTCTCTCAAATCCCGATACGTCTTATTAGATCCCGGGTGAATAGAATAATGAGAGTTATGGGCTTCACTCACGATCACCCTACTAAGATCATCCACATCCAGAACACATAATCGATAGTGATACCGAAGCACACCATCTCCCCTTGGGAGAAGACCTCGATCTTCTTTTCAGTAACCAACTTCTTCAACTCAACTGATGAAGGATCTTGATCTTTCTTAGCCTTAACATCAACAACCACAAAAGATTTGACCTCATTCTGAACATGAATACCACCATCATTAGAGTCGACCAACCTAATACCCAATCTCGCCAAATAATGAACATCTTTTACCAACTCTTTCTTCCCTTCATCATCATCGGCCACACTTCCCATAGATATACTAAAAGCATCGACTATAGTATTTTCCTTGATAGGATAATATTGTACACTCATGTCATAGTCCTTAAGTAGTTCCAACAATCTCCTTTGTCTCAAGTTAAGATCCCTTTGAATGAAAATATATTACAAACTCTTGTGGCTGGTGAAAACCTCAACATGCACCCTGTCACGACCCAAGCCTAGGGCCTAGACGTGACATGGCAAATGGGGTACCCGAAGGAACCCCAAACAAGCCACTTAACTTTGTTATTACACATCCTTGGTCGTGGAAGCATATAAAAGACATGTAGAATAGAATGGGTCAATGGGGCTAAGTGAAAGCTTTGCAACACATCAACATCAAAAGACAAGGAATCATAGTTCATATCATAAATGCATAACTTGTCCAACAAACACCTCTACAAACATAGCTATAGTGGGGCTAAGACAAAGTAACCGGGCTCACCATCATAGTCAAATAGAACATGAGATAGAGTTTCAATACATAGATAAAGGAAAATATAAACCAAAGTTCCCGAAATGAAGGACTCACTAACAAGCTTGGAATAGTACAGTCTAGCCATGTGAAGGAGGAGGATGATCAACTTGGCACCGGTTCCTACATGGTGATATCATGTAGGCAAGAGTATGAGTTAGTATATTTGAATGTACTAAGTATGTGGAATGCAATGCAACAAGAGATAAGTTTCATTATCAACATGCATAACAATAGGCAATAGGCATAATATAGCAAGATTACATGTATGATCAATGCATAAGTAAAACGTGCTTAAGTAATTCATGCTCATATAGAATATCATATGTGTAGAAGATATCAAGCTAGATTTCTAAGGTATAAAACCCTTGGGCTTCGTGATGATGTCGCCCCATCACTTAGGTGGATCAGTACGAACCCTCATCTCAGTTGGTGATAATGCGCCCCATCACCTAGGTGGATGAGTATGAACCCCATCTCGGTTGATAAGTATAAACCCTTATCCTGGTTAGTGATGATGCCACCCCATCACTAGGTGGAGAAGTATGAACCCTTCCCTCAGTTACCTAGGCTCTTGTTCCCCCGGATCGGGCATGGTCTAATGCAATATTTTATATAGAGTTCATAATATGCATAAGCTCATTTCATCATCATATAGTTAATTATATTATATACATAAGATATATCCATCATCATAACATCATTCAAATCATATCTCATTCTTTGGGCCTTCATTTCCTCAAGAAACCATAACCGGACATTTTATCAAACACCTTGGGGTATCTAATGGGGGTAAAAGACCATGCAATTTAGAGATGAAATCATGCAAGAAAATCTATTGTAAAATCATCAATCAACACGTTGCAACACTCCCAAGACATTCACATCAAAACCCTATATCAAATCCTACATTAGATCCAAGATTTAGAGCTCAAAACATGCTAAAACAACCATACTTTCATGAACTAAAATCATTATGCAGTAAATTTCTCAATATACGAGAACAACATGTAAAATCAACTTTAAGTGATGCATTATTAAGTAAAAGAGGGTTTAGGCACCATGGGTGGAAGGACCCAATGGTTCAACACCACATATCTTAGATTTGGAAAAGTCCTTAGTAAAGGTTGAAGATGGAGGCTTGAAGCTTGAAGAGAATCCTTAGCTTTGGATGAGGGTTTTTGGCTCTTGAATTTGGGAGTGAAAATATAGCTAAGTGTTTGAGTAAGTATTGAGAAATGTTTAGGATAATATAAGGGTAAAATTTGACTTAGTATAGATAAAAACGTGTTTGGGAAACTTAGGACCAATACTTAAAATGTTTTGGGCCGCACAAGAAAATCTGCCAGGCGAAAAACACATCTCCGCGTCTTGGGGAGGATGCAGAAAGGGATTTGTACTAAAGTGTGCCCAAGACGCATCGTAGAAGCATCGCGACCAGCTCATTGAAAATCGTCCCTTAGAAATTTATAATTGCTATTCTTTCGCTCTTAAATCGAGGGTAGACCCTTTTTCACCTAATTTTGACCCCCTGGTCACAAATATGAAGACGAGTTTTTGAAATAACCAACAGATTTTTAAATATATGGAAAACAAGATTCTAGGCACTTTCGAGGCACGTTTTTAGGCACTTTTTGGGGTCGTTACAATATCTCCCCCTTAGTTAACATTCATCCCCGAATGTAGAAGAGACATATAAGATAAGCATAATCATACAAAAATCAGCCCCAACAAGAATGCAACATAACATGTAAAACACCATTTTCAAATCCTCAATATAAGTGTAAAATCATCATAAGTTTACCAACTTAAACATGAATGCATATGAATGACATAGGGGCTGAAATATAGAACTTGAAATCACATATGAGACATAGGGTTAGTACCTTAGGCTTGAGTGGAGTGGAAAAGATAAGGATATCGCTTTTGCATGTCCGCTTCGGCCTCCCAAGTAGTACTTTCGACTTGTTGGTTCCTCCAAAAGACCTTAACGGATGCCACTTCTTTGTTCCTCAATCTCTTTAATTGCCTATCCAAGATCTAAACTGGAACCTCCTCATAAGTCAAGTTATCCGCAACAACACCTACAACATCAAGAGGTACAATGGCATTAGAATTGCCAACACACTTTCTCAAGATAGAAACATAGAACACCGGATGGACCAAATTCATTTCACTAGGCAACTTCAACTCATAAGCTACCTTGCCAACCCTCTCTATTACCTTATTAGGACCAACATATCTTGGGATCAACTTCCCCTTTTTACCAAAACAGACCACACCTTTTATTGAAGAAACTTTCAAATAGACCCAATCACCCACTTGGAATTCTAGGTCTTTCATTCTACATCGGCAAAGGATTTTTGACGACTTTGGGATGTTCTGAACCTTTCCCTACTTATCATAACCTTCTCAAGAGCCTCCATAACCAGATCTGTCCCCAATAAGGCCACCTCTCCAACCTCAAACCAACCCATCGGTGATCTACAACGTCTCCCATAAAGAGCCTCAAAAGGAGCTATACCAATGCTAGAGTGATAGCTATTGTTGTAGGCAAACTTAATCAATGGAAGATGGTCATCCCAACAACCTTTAAGCTCTAAGATACATGCCCTAAGCATATCCTCAAGTGTTTGAATTTTCCTTTCGGCTTGGCATTCCGTTTGAGGGTAGAAGGTTGTACTAAGATGAACTTTGGTACCAAGACCCTTTTGAAAATACCTCCAAAAGTGTGAAGTGAATTGTGCACCCCAATCAGATATGATGGATAAAGGAACCCCATGTAACCTCACTATCTCATGATGTACAACCTTGCATACTCTTTAGCCCCATATGTAGTTTTGACCGATAAAAAGTGTGCCAATTTCGTCATCCTATCAACCACCACCATATTGAATCAAAACCTTTTCTAGTCTTGGGCAACCCAACCACAAAATCCATATTAACTACCTCCCACTTCTAAGTAGGAATCTCTATGTCTTGGGTTAGGCCACCCGGCCTTTGATGTTTATCTTTGACTTGTTGGAAACTATGGCAACTGAAAACAAATTTGGCAATGTCCCTCTTCATGCCTCCCCACCAATACACATCCCTCAAGTCTCTATACATTTTGGTGGAACTAGGGTGGATAGAATAAGAGGAGTTATGGGCTTCATCAAGAATTCTCTCTCTCAAACCATCAATACATGGCACACACAACCTACCTTGGTATCTAAGGGCGCCATCTCCCCCTTGTGAGAAAACCTCTATTTTGCCCTATTTCACCAAGGCTTTTAATTCAAGCAAGATGGAGTCTCGATCTTGTTTTGCTACCACCTCATCAACTAAAGAAGATTTAGAACCATCAACCATAACAACACCATTACCCACATCTTCCAACCTCACCCCCAACCTAGCCAACCTATGCACCTCCCTATCCATCTCTTTTTTACCACCATCCACATGAGCTAGGCTACCCATGGATACCCGACTCAAAGCATCCACCATAACATTTGCCTTACCCGGATGGTAATTCTCACTCATGCCATAGTCCTTAAGGAGTTCTAGCCACCTTCTTTGTCTCAAGGTAAGATCATTTTTGTGTGAAGGCATATTGAAGACTCTTATGGTTGGTAAAGACATCAACATGCACCCCATACAAATAATGTTGCCAAATCTTTAATGCAAACACCACGGCGGCTAATTCAAGATAATGGGTAGGGTAGTTCTTTCCATGTACTTTCAGTTGCCTAGAAGCATATGCTATGACCTTACCATTTTGTATTAGCACACAACCCAAAACAACTCTAGATGCATCACAATACATAACAAAACCCTCAAACCCATCTGGTAGTGACAATATGGGAGCGGATACAAGTCTATCTTTCAATGTTTGGAAGCTTTTCGCACATTCATCGGTCCACACAAACTTCACCTTCTTTTGAGTCAATTTTGTTATAGGGGAAGCAATGGAGGAGAACCCATCCAAAAAACCTTCTATAGTAACCCATAAGGCCCTAGAAACTCCTAATATCCAATGGGGTCAATGGTCTAGGCCAATTCCTAATCACATCGATCTTCTTAGGATCCACTTTTATACCATCCCCCGACACCACATGACCCAAGAATGCAACCTCCTTCAACCAAAATTCACACTTGTTATACTTAGCATACAATCTCTCTTCCCTCAATCTTTGCAACACAACCCTCAAATGGCCCATATGCTCTTCCCTACTATGTGAATAGATCAAAATATCATCAATGAAAACCACAACAAAGGAATCAAGGTAGGACTTGAATACCTTATTCATTAGGTTTATGAAGATGGTCGGTGCATTAGTCAATCCAAAGGACATTACCACAAATTCATAGTGCCCATATCTAGTCCGAAAGGCCGTCTTGGGAATATCACACTCTCCCACCCTCACTTGATGGTACCCGGATTGAAGATCAATCTTAGAGAAAAAGCTAGCCCCTTATAATTGGTCAAACAAGTTATCAATTCTTAGAAGGGGATATCTATTCTTTATAGTGACCCTATTGAGTTGCCGGTTGTCAATGCACATTCTAAGTGACCTATCTTTCTTCTTTACAAACAACACGGGCCACCCTAAGGTGATTGGCTTGGTCTAATAAACCCCCTTTCCAACAAATCTTTCAATTGCACCTTTAACTCCTTCAACTCCACCGGGGCCATAGGATAAGGGGGAATGGAGATACGTTGAGTGTCGGGAAGGAGATTTATGCCATAATCTATCTCCCTTTTGGTAGGGACACTGGAAGTTCATTTGAAAAGACATCAAGAAACTCATTTACAATAGGGATTAACTCAATGGAATGGACTTTAGACTCACATGTTTGACCCTCACAAGATGATACAAACACCCCTTGGAAATTAACATATGGGATTTAATGCATGAGATGAACCTACCCCTTAAGCATAGTAGGCATGCAACCAATCCATCCCAAGAATAACATCAAAATCAACCATATCTAATTCAACAAGATCGCAAGGTAAGATTTTATGCAAGATGCAAACCGGACAATTTCTATACACCCTCCTAGCAACAATAGATGCACCAATAGGAGTAGACACTTCATATGACTCATGCAACAACTCCGACTCAACATAGAACTTCTTAGCAACAAAGGGGGTAACAAAGGAAAGGGTGGCACCTGGATCAATCAAAGCATATAAATCAAGATCAAAGATTTTCAACATACCGGTAACAACATCGGGGACTTTAATAACCCCTTTCCTCCTATGTAGAGCATAAAACTAGTTGTGTGTTGGGGAACCACCTTGAGGACCAACTCTACCCAATGGGACCTTGTTTGCACCCCGAACCTTGCCACTGTTTCTTGGACAATCTACTTTCTTGTGACTAAGATCCCACAACAATAGCATACTATAGTACCCTTCAAACACGGGCCATTATGACTCTTTGCACATCTACGAAAAAATCCATAGGAGCCACCACACCATTACCTTGAGGTCTAGGGAAGTTATTGGTAAAGTCCCTATTTGTAACAGGAGGAGACCTTTGGCCTTGTGGAAGTCTAACACCCTTGTGGAACTTGCCCTCAAAACGGGCCCTCTTGGCCTCATGGCCCCTTCTTTTTCTCAACTTCTATTCTTTCATTTTCTTGCATATGTCATCAACCAAGACAAGTCCATGTCACCAATAAGCAAGGCAGACCAACATTCTTCACTTACAAGTCTGAAACCCCAATAACAAACTTATTCATCCTTGACCTAGAATCGACCACCAAGTGAGGAGCATATTTTGAAAGTTGATTAAATTTGAGGGCATATTCCCTCACACTCATACCACCTTGTTTCAAGTTCATAAACTCAACCAACTTTGCTTCCCTAAGTTCAAGAGGGAAGAACTAATTAAGGAAGGCCAATTTGAATTCCTCCCAAAGTACCACATAGCCATTGCATTTCTCACCCTTCCATTGATCATACAAAATTTGGGCTACCCCCTTGAGTTGGTACGCCGCTAACTCCACCTTCTCATTTGGCCCAACTCCCATGATTGACAAGATTTTGTAGACCTCATCGATAAATTAGAGAGTGAGAGTTTTTGATTCTGATGTCATCTTATACATGCACTGACCTTCGGGTTGTTGTTCCACTATTAACAATAGGATGTAAAGTTTCAAGTTTCAGAGGTATGATCTTGCTTATTTTACATGGATAGATAATAGTTTGATGGTCCTACAAAAGGAGGAAGTAATGAGTTCCTCCATGTTCAAATTGTGATGTTGCGAGTAGTACATTGAGGATGAGGGTAGATGAGGAGTGAGTGAGTATATCCTTATTATGGTATTGGTGTTAAACTTGTGTCATATAGGGATAGAGATAAGAAGGAGGA
>JAABOM020000002.1:5726855-5799352 GCA_011800125.2 Solanum clarkiae
GTGCAAGATGAATGATATACAAGCATGTTTCATTATGACCAGTGCTCATGCATGCCGTATTGAGATTATATATCTATTATTTATGATTATGCATTTTTACTATATTGGCCCATGTATTGTTGCATTGCATTCCACATACTTAGTACATTCAAACGTACTAATGCATACTCTATGCTTACATGATATTACCATGTGGGGACAGGAGCACCTTTTGATCATCTTCCATGTGGCAAGTTGATACTTCGAAGATAAGCTTTGGTGAGTCCTCAAGTCCGAGGACACTATATACATTACTATTGCTATTTTGAGACTGCTTTAAGTTGAGCACTTGTTATTATGAGGGAGAGCCTGGAGAATGTCTTTGCCCCCACTCCATTCCATGTTAGAAGTATTGTTAGATATTATGATGTACTTATGCTATGAACTTGACTATTTATGCTTTTATGAATATCAACATTTCCCTTTGTCCCAGTTCCCTTTTATTTATATCTCTTGTTGTTGTTTATTTTTTTTCTTCTGCGACCAAGGATATGTGATTGATATACTAAGATTCTTGTTTGGGATTCCTTCAGGTTCCCATTCACCGTGTCATGTCTAGGCCCTAGGCTTGGGTCGTGATAATAGCACATAGGTTACCCACACACTTCTTCTAGATGGACACTGGAAGACCGGATGAACCATATTCATCTCTATAGACAACTCCAACTCACATGCAACCTTACCAACTCTCCTCAAAACTCTATAAGGACTCAAAATCTTAGGCCCAATTTCCTTTCTTGCCGAACTGGACCACACCCTTCAGAGGTGAGAATTTCAAGTAAACCCAATTAGCAAATTTAAACTCAAGATATCTTTTTCTCAAATCGGAGGACTTTTTTATACTTTAGGATTTTTTCAATCTCTCTCTTATCAACCTCACCTTATCCAAGGCATCCATAACCAAATCTGGACCTAACAACCCCATCTCCACCACATCAAACCACCCAACCAGGGATCTACAATTCCTACATTATTAAGTTTCAAAAAGAGCCATGTTAATGTTTGAGTGGTAGCTATTGTTGTAATCAAACTCAATAAGTGGAATATGTTCATCCCAACTACCCTTAAAATCCGAAACAAAAACTCTAAGCATATCCTCAAGATTTCGGATAGTTCTTTGGCTTGGCCAACCATTTGAGGATGAAAAGCTGTGCTAAGTTTGACCTTAGTACCAAGACCTCTTTGGAAGGACCTCTAAAAGTGAGAAGTGATTTGAGCACCACTACCCGAAATGATAGACAAGGGAACCCATGCAATCTAACAAACTCATGAATATTTAACTTGGAATAATCATTGGCACCATTAGTGGTTTTGACCAGTAGAAAAGGAGCCGATTTCATCATTCTATCCACAACAGCTCAAATAAAGTCAAAGTGTCTCCTAATCTTAGGCAACCGGCAACAACAAAATCCATGTTGGTCTCTTCCCACTTTCAAGTAGGAATCTTTATGTCTTGGCCTAGGCCACCTAGCCTTTGATATTAGACTTTCACTTGTTGGTAATTGTGACAACTGGATACGAACTTAGCAATATCCCTTTTCATACCACCCCACTAATATACCTCCCTCAAGTCTCTATATATTTTTGTGGAACCGGGGTGAATAGGATAGGATGAATTATGAGCCTCCTTCAAAATCAACTCCCTTAAATCATCAACATTAGGCACACAAAACCTACCTAGGTACCTTGGCCACCATCTTTCCCATGGGAGAAAACCTCAACTTTACATCCTGCACCAAGGCCTTCAGCTCTAGCAAGGTAGGGTCAAGATCTTGTTTTGACTTTACTTCATCAATCGAACAAGATTTAGAACTATCAACAACCACTACACCACCATTTTCAACATCATCCAGCCTAACCGCTAACCTATCCAACCAGTGAACTTCTCTAGACACTTCTCTAGACACTTCTTTGTCGAGATGGTAATGCACACTCATATCATAATCTTTAGGGAGCTCTAACCACCTTCTTCGTCTCAAGTTAAGATCTATTTGTGTAACCAGAAATTGGAGACATTTGTGGTCAGTATGTACCCCATAAAGGTAGTGACGCTAAATTTTCAAAGCAAAAACATCAACATGAACCCTATAAAGGTAGTGACGCTAAATTTTCAAAGAAAATACTACACCGCCAATTCAAGATAATGGATGGGATAATTTCACTCATACACCTTAAGCTTCCTAGAGGAATATGCTATCATGTTGCCGTGTTGCATCAAAAACACAACCAAAACAAATTTTTGAGGCAATAACAATAAACCACAAACCCTTCCAACCCTTCTAGTAGAGCCAAGATAGGAGCCGAGAGAAGCTTATCTTTCAATGTTTGGAAACTTTCTTCACATTCATCAGTCTACAAAATTTTTCCTTCTTTTGGGTCAACTTAGACATAGGGGAAGCAATAGAAGAGAACCCATTCACAAACCTCCGGTAGTAACCTACCAAATCCAAGAAAGTCCTAGTATCCGATGAAGTCAAGGGTCTAAGCCAATTTCTATCACCTCCATCTTCTTAGGATCTATCTTAATCCCATCACCCGACACCACATGCCCTAGAAAAGCAACCTCTTTCTACAAAAATTCACACTTTTTATATTTAGCAAACAACCTCTCATCACTCATGATTTACAACACCACCCTCAAGTGATTCAGACGCTCTTCCTCACTCCGAGAATAAATCAATATATCATTAATAAAGACCACAACAAACATATCAACGTAGGGTTTAAAGACCCTATTCATGAGATCCACAAATATAGTTGGTGCATTAATCAACCCAAAAGACATTACCATAAAATTCAAAGTGCCCATACCTAGTCCGAAAAGTCATCTTAGGAATATCACACTCCCGCACCTTCACTTGGTGGTGTCTGGACTGAAGATCAGTCTTACAAAAGTAACTAGCCCCTTCTAGCTAATAAAAAAGGTCATTAATCCTTGATAGAGGGTACTTGTTCATTTTAGTAACCCTATTAAGTTGCCGGTAATCAATGCACATTCTAAGGGAACCATCTTTCTTCTTTACAAACAACACCGATGCACCCCAAGGTGGCTTGATAGGCCTTATGAAACCCTTCTCCAACAAATTCCTCAATTGATCCTTCAACAACTTCAATTGCGCTGGGGCCATATGGTAACGGGAAATGGAAATGGGTTGTGTATTTGGAAGGAGGTCTACACCAAAGTTTATTTCTTTGTCGGGAAGAACACCGAGAAGCTCATTGGGAAAGACATCAAGAAACTCATTGACTACCAGTAACTCAATAGTAAGGACTTTGGACTCAACATCCCTAACCCTCATAAGATGATAAGGGAAACCCTTAAAAACAATTTTGGGATTTAAGACAAGAAATGAGTCTACCCTTACCACTACATCACGACTTTTCCTCTCAAGGATGGGCCCTCATTAGGGAAATGGAATTTAACCTTACGGGTTCTATAAACAATTGAAGCATAACATGAATGTAGCCAATCCATCCCAAGAATGATATCAAAATCCACCTTATTTAATTCAACAAAATAACAATGCAAGACCTTATGCAATATAAACATGGGACAATTTCTATAGACTCTTTTAGCAACATTTGACTCACCAATTGGGTTAGACACTTCGTAAGGTCCAAATAACAATTCGAGGCTCACATGAACCTTTTGGCAACAAAAGAAGTAGTGAAAGAATTAGTGGCGCCTAAATCTATCAATGCATATACATCACAATCAAAATCTTTAACATACCAGTGATGATATCTAGCATCTTATCCACCCCTTGCATTCCTTAGAGAGCATAGAACCTATTTTGCCTTGAAGCACCCCTTGTTGGCCTCCATTTTCCCTTGGACCTACATTACCACCTTGGCCTTGAGGATGATCACCTCTACCTTTGTTTTGAGCATGGGGACAATCAACAACCTTGTGATCCACTTCACCACAACCATAACAAGCATTAGAGTTTCTAAAAAATGGGGTGCTATGGTTTCTACCACATCTTTGACACTTAGCATTGGACACTCCACTATTATCTCCTTGGAATCTTTGGTTATCATTAGCAAATATCTTGTTAAGAGCAGTGGAAGACTCTTTTCCTTTGAACTTGTGGCCTTAAGGAAACCAGCCACCCTTAGGACCTTGAAAACCACTTTCTAATCGAGCCCTCTTAGACTCAACACTTCATCTCTTTCCATGTTGTTCCCCCTCTAGCTATTCAGCATATGTCATGAGCTGAGACAAATGTATATAACTTAGTAGCATAGCTGTATGACACTCTTCATTAACCAAGTTGGATATCCCCGACATAAATTTGTTCATTCTGGCTTTAGGGTCGGCCACTAAATGTGGAGCATACTTAGAAAGTTTGTTGAACTTTAGGGCATACTCCCTCACACTCATGAAACCTTTCTTAAGGTTTATAAACTCAGTTATCTTAGCCTCTCTTACTGAAATGACCAAAAAAATTGCCCAAAGATATGTCTCGAAAATGCCCATAACCGTAATTTCTATATATCTCAAAATTCGTGCCTGATTTAAAAAATCTGACTTCATATTCATAATTATGGGGAAAATTGAGTGAGAAATGGGTTAATCCCTATTTTAGAGCAAATGTAGCAGAATTTTATTTTTGCAAAAATTTCACTTATAGAGGTTGTTCACGTTGGCTCTGCGACGCGGACCCCTCGCGAAGCAGTGTATATTGTTGCCAGTATTTCAGTTCTAGCCTAAGGCTTTGGGGTCTTGGGTCTAAGCCTTTATATGCATAAAAACACCTATGCTTAGTCATTTTTCAATCCCATATCATACATGACATTCCCCAAAACCCTCTCAAACACTTAGATAAATATTACACTCAAAATCAAGGATCCCAAACTCATTCCGGATCTTAAGGAATTCACTCAAACTCTAAGTTCTCAATCAGATCTTCATCAAGAAATTCTCTAAAGTTGAGGTATGTGGGTTATAACCATTAGATCCTTTCACCTATGGTGTCCAACCTTCCTGTTTATACAAATTGTACGTTTCTAATGATCTACTTATGGGTCTTACTTGTTATGAATTTGTCTATGAACTATGTTGGAGTTTCATAAAAGTGTGACTTTTTAAGAATGTTATGAGCTATGAAGCTATGATCTTAACAAAAAGTTTGTGGTTTGATTTCTTCAAGTTTTCTTGCATGATTTCACTTTTTAATTTAATGGTTATATACTAGCATTACACACCCACCAACTGTTAGATAAAATGTTTGGTTATGGTTTCTTGAGTTGTTGAAGGCCTAATGCTTGATATATGAGTTATGTGACTTTATGATGATGAAAGAAATGTATAAATGAGTTGTTATCATAGAAAGTACCTATAGTGTTGCAAGTGACCATACCAAAGATAAGGGGTATATACCTCATCCACCTTGTCGGGTGGTGGCAATGCCGTACTACTATACATGAGGGGTATGTACCTCATCCACCTTATCAGGTGGTCGCATTCTACTATAGATGAGAGGTATGTACCTCATCCACCTTGTTAGGTGGTAGCAATCCCGTACTACCATAGATGAGGGTTATTTACCTCATCCATCTTGTCGTGTGAATGCATTCCTGTCCTACCATAGATGGCGGGTATATACTTCATCTACCTCCGAAGCAGGTGGCATGCCTTGGATCCAAGTACTAAGTTGGTTGGTCTATGATGATGGTCTCTTCCTTCACATGTAATATGTTTTATATAAGCATGTCTTACTCCAAGCATCATTCATGCATGCCATATTGCTATATGTTCATTTATTGCCTAATTATGCATTTTGATTATGTTGCCTATCTCTTGTTGCATTGCATCCTACATACTTAGTACATTAGAACATACTAATGCATGATGTTACCATGTAGGAACCGGATCTCCACTCGATCATCTACCTCCATGTGGCTAGTACTATCTCATCAAGTAAGTTTGGTGAGTCCTCAACCCCGAGGATTATATTTTTTGTTCCTAAGTGGGCAAAGAATCTCTTTATCTTATTGTACGTTTTTGACTATGAGGGTGAGCCTGAAAATTTGTCTTGGCCCCCGCGAATTCTTTGTTTAGAGGTGTTGTTGGACAAGTTATGTAATGATGCTATGAGCTTTGACTTTCTTGACTCTTGTATGTTTTAAGCAATGAAAGACTCTCTTAGTACCTTTGCCTTGTTTCTATTCTCTTATTGATCTTTAATTGCTTCTGCGACCAAGGATGTGTAATTATATGTTAAAAGGCTTGTTTGGGGTCCTTTGGGTTCCCCATTTGTTGTGCCACGTCTAGGCCATAGGTTTGGGTCATGACAAACTTTGTATCAGACCACTAGGTTGTTAATGGTCCTCGGCATCCAAAAAATCTCATTGATTAGAGTCTTACTCATAGTTGTGTTGTGCACCACAACTATGAGTAAGAGGCTATGAGGCCTTTTAGGAAATATGTCCCTTCTTCTTATTCTATGTCGTGCTGTAGAAGTTAAGTTAAGGTTTTCCCCTAACAAATTTTCTTTGCCATTTTTAGATCATGCCCAAGACAAGAGGGAGAAGAGCTCATATACCCGAGGAACAACTGGCTCATGGAGAGCTTCGGGATACTCTTACCTTGCTAGCTCAAGACATGACCAATCAAGTCAATCAAGGTGCCCAATCCCCTCATGCTCATACTCCGACATCTAGGGTAAGGGATTTTATGAGGATGAACCCAGCGGATTTCAATAGGTCTAAAGTAGATGAGGACCCTCAAGAATATATTGATAAGGTGTACAAAGTGTTGTCTATTATGGGTGTTAGATTGGATGAGAAGGTAGAGTTGGCAGCTTACCAACTCAAGGGGGTGGCCCAAATATGTTATACTTAATAGAAAGAGGAGAAGGGGATCAACCATGTGATTCTTTGGGAGGAGTTTAAGGTGGCTTTCCTCACCTACCTCAAACCACCTAACCAGTGATCTACAACATTTATAATATCGACCTTCAAAAGGAGCCATACCGATGCTAGAATGATTGCTATTTTTGTAGGAAAACTCAATCAATGTATGATGATTATCGCAACTACCATTAAGCTCCAATACACAATCCCTAAGCATGTCCTCAAGAGGTTTGGATAGTCCTTTCATCTTGGCCATCAGTTTTAGAGTGGAAGGCCATACTATGTTTAACTCTTATACCAAGACCCCTTTGGAAGGACCTCCAAAAGTGTGAAATGAATTGAGCTCCATAATCTGATATGATAGACAAGGGAAACCCATGCAATCTCACCAACTAGTGAATGTACAATTTAGCATAATCTTTAGTATCTTATGAACTCTTAAGTGGTAGAAATGAGCGGATTTTGTCATCCTATCAACTACAACCCAAATGGAATCAAAACCCTTTCTAGTCTTGGGAAACCCAACTACAAAATCCATATTAATTTCTTCCCACTTCCAAGTAGGAATCTCTATGTCTTGAGTTAAGCTACTTGGCCTTTGGTGTTCGACTTTGACTTGTTGGCAACTATGAAAATCGGAAACAAATTTGGCAATGTCCCGCTTCATGCCTCCCCACCAATACACCTCTCCCAAATCTCTATACATCTTAGTAGATGGGAGGTGAATAGAATAGGAAGAACCATGAGCCTCATCAAGGATCCTTTCTTTCAAGCCATCAACACAATGTACACACAACCTACCTTGGTATCTAAGGACAACATTTCCACCTTGGGTGAAAACCTCCACCTTACCATTTTTTACCAATGCCTTCAATTCCAATAAAGCGGGGTCAAGATCTTGTTTAGCTTTCACCTCCTCAACAAATGAAGATTTAGAGCCATCAATAACAACAACACCCCCATTATTAACTTCTTCTAACCTAACCCCCAATCTAGCCAACCAATGGACCTCCCTAGCCACCCCTTTGCCACCATCATCAATATGAGCTAGGCTACCCATCGACATCCTACTCAAAGCATCCGCCACCGCATTAGCCTTATCGGGTTGATAGTACACACTCATATCATAATCCTTAAGAAGTTTTAACCACCTTATTTATCTCAAGTTGAGATATTTTTGTGTGAAGACATATTGGAGGCTCTTATGATCGGTGAACATATCAACATGCACCCCGTACAAATAATGATGCCATATCTTTAATGGAAATACCACAGCGGCTAGTTCAAGATAAGAGGTAGGATAGTTCTTTTCATGAACTTTGAGTTGACCTAGAAGCATAGGCTATGACTCTATCATTTTGCATTAGAAAACAACCTAAACTAACGCTGGAAGCATCACAATACACAACAAACCCCTCTAGCCCTTCTGGTTGTGACAAAATTGGAGCAGACATAACCATATCTTTCAAGGTTTGGAAGCTCTCTTCACACTCATTGATCCACACAAACGTAGCCTTCTTTTGGATCAATTTAGTCATGGGAGAAGATACAGAAGAAAACCCATTCACAAACCACTGATAGTAACCCACTAAGCCCAAGAAGCTCTAAATATTCGACCGGGTCAATGGTGTAGGCCAATTTCCAATCCCATCCATCTTTTCAGGATCCACCTTAATACCATCCCCCGACACTACATGACCTAGGAAGGCAACCTCTCTTAACCAAAATTCACATTTTTCATACTTAGCATACAATTTCACTTCCCTATATCTTTGCAACACTACCCTCAAATGAGCCATATGCTCCTCCTCACTATGAGAGCAGATCAAAATATCGTCAATGAAGACCACAACAAACGAATCAAGGTAGGGTTTGAAGACCCTATTAATAGAATTCATGACGATAGCTGGTGCATTGGTCAACCCGAAAGACATCATAACAAACTCATAATGCCCATACCTAGTACAGAAGATCGCCTTGGGAATATCACACTCCCTCACATTCACTTGATGATACCTGAACCGAAGATCAATCTAAGAGAAGTGGCTAACCCCTTGTAATAGGTCAAACAAATCATTAATCCTTGGAAGAGGATACCTATTTTTGATGGTGACCATATTGAGTTGTCGGTAGTCAATACACATTCTAAGAGACCCATCCTTTTTCTTCAAAAACAACATCGGTGCACCCCAAGGTGATTGGCTAGGCCTAATGAAACCCTTCTCCAATTAATCCCTTAAGTTGTCCTTCAACTCTTTTAACTCTGTCGAGGCCATACGGTAAGGGGGAATAGAACTAGGTTGAGTATCAAGGAGAAGGTCTATACCAAAATCTATTTTCCTTTTGGGAGAGACGACGAAAAGGTTATTTGGAAAGACAACAAGAAATTCATTTACAACCAAAATCGACTCTATCGGAAGGACATTGGACTCCACATCCTAACCCTCACAAGATGATAAAGACACCCCTTAGAGATCAACTTACGGGATTTAATGCAAGAGATGAACCTACCCTTGACCACCACATCATGACTCTCCCACTCAATAAAGGGTTCATTTGGGAATTGGAGTTTGACCCCAAGGGTTCGACAATCAATAGAGATATAGTATGCATGCAACCAATCAATCCTAAGAATGACAGCAAAATCAAAATATCCTACTCAACAAGTTCACAAGGCAATATTTTATGAAAGATGCAAATGGGACAATTTCTATAGACCTTTATAGCAACAATAGAAGCACCAATAGGAGTAGATACCTTATCAGACTCACACAACAATTCTGGCTCAACATGAAAGTTTTTGGTAATAAATGGGCTATCAAAAGAAAGAGTGGCACCCGGATCAAAGATTTTCAACATAGTGGTGATGACATTGGGCACCTCATCAACCCCTTGCCTCTCATTCAAAGCATAAAATGGATTGTTCCTTGGGACACCACCTTATTGACCACCTCTACCCAAAGAAACCATATTAGCACTTTGTGGACGAACCTCCTGACCCTTGTTGCCATCTCGAGGACAATCCAATACCTTATGCCCAACTTCCCTACAGTCATAACAAGCATTAGTATCCCTCAATCACAGGCCACTATGACCCTTACAATATTTCGAACACCTTCTATTAGGAACCACACCCCCAACACCTGGGGCCCTTGGAAAATCATGGGCAACCCTCTTATGAAATGCATGAGAACACCCTTGGCCTTGATGGAATAGTCCACCCTTTTGACTTTGGAATTTACCATCAAAACAGGCCCTCTTGGCCTCATGGCTCCTCCTCTTCCTCAACTTTTCCTCCTCCATTTGTTCGACATAGGTAATTAAACAGGACAAGTACATCTGACTATTTAACATACTGAACTGGCATTCCTCACTTACTAAATCGAATACACCCATCATAAATTTATTCATCTCAGACCTTGAGTTGGTAACCATGTGTGGGGCATGCTTTGAAAATGTGTTGAACTTGAGGGCATACTCCCTCACACTCTTAGACCCTTATCTCAAATTCATGAATTTCACCAATTTAGCTTCCCTAAGCTCAAGAGGGAAGAATCTATTCAGAAAATCCGCCTTGAACTCCTCCCAAAGCACCACATTGTTGATCCCCTTCTCCTCCTTCCATTGGTTGTACCATATTTGTGCTACCCTTTGAGTTGGCAAGCTGCCAACTCTACCTTCTCCTCCGACGTAACACCTATGATAGCAAAAATCTTGTGGACCTCATCAACGAACTCTTCAGGGTCCTCGTTCAACTTTGACCCATAAAATTCTAGCAGATTCATCCGCATGAAATCTCTCACTTGAGAGGCCGGTGTAGGAGCATAAGGGGCTTGGGTATCTTGGTTGGCTTGATTAGGCACAATTTGTGATATCAAAGTGATAGCATCCCGAAGTTCACCACGAGATGGTTGCTCCTTATGTGTGCGGGCTTTTCTTCCTCTTATGTTATGCATGATCTAGTAGAGCAAAGGACAATCTTATGGGTGAAAAACTTACCTTAACTTCTATAGAACGACATGGAGTAAGAAGAAGGGAATCATTTCCTAAAATGTCTCATAGCCTCTTACTCATAGCTATGGTGGAGGACACAACCATGAACAAGACTCCAATTGACCGATGTGTTGGATGCTGAGAACCATTAACAACCTAGTGCTCTGATACTAAGTTTGTCATGACCCAAGCCTGAGGCCTAGACATGACACGACGCATGGGGAACCTGAAGGGACCCTAAGAAAGCCTCTTATCATATTACTACACACCATTGGTTGAGAAAGCAAGTAAATGACATAATAGATTAGAGATAAGGGAAAAAGGGACTGAGGGGAAGCTTCATAACATAAATATCAAGAACAAGATAGTCAAGGTTCATAACATAGATACATATCAAGTCGAACAACACCTTTATCCATAGAACTTAGCGGGGGCCAAGACAGGAAACCGGGTTCACCCTCATAGTCAATATACACATAAAAAAATATTGTCTTAGAATTTAGCATGAGATCACAAACATTGTCCCCGGGAAAGAACACTCACCAATATGCTTGGCAGAAATCATGCTAGCCACGTGGAGGAGGATGCTCAATTGAGGCTCTAGTTCCTACACGTGACATCATGTAGGCATAGAATACGCGTTAGTATGTTTGAATGTACTAGGTATGTAGGATGCAATGCAATAGGAAATACTTAACATAATCGAAATACATAAGCATAAGCAATGAGTAGCATATAATGATATAACATGCATGAAAGATGCTTGTAGTAAACTATGCTCGTGAAGAACATAATACACGTGCAAGGAGTGACCATTTCTAGTACATATCCAGTGCCTAGCACCCCTTGGAGAGGCGAATAACGTACAAACCCCTCAATTGGTTGATGAGGTACAAACCACTCAACATGGTTGATGAGGTACAAATCCCCTAACATAGTTGATGAGGTATAAACACTTCAACATGGTTATCAAGGTAAAAACACTTCGACATCATTGCACGGGCCTACCACCTCCAGAGTGAGACAATCTAGGTACAAACCCCTCAACAAGGTTACACGGGCATACAAACACCCAAGCGAGTCTTGGTAAATTCCCAACACTATACAGATAATATCATATACATACATTACTTTCATCATCATAAAGTTATTCAATTCATAAGACACGTGTTAGACCTTTAATTCCTTAAGAAATCATAACTTGGACATTTTATCAAACACTTTGTGGGTGTGTAGTGCTAGTGTAAAACCATACAATTAAAGAGTGGGTTCATGCTATAAAATTTAATGTAAAACTATCAATAGATACTTTGTAACACCTTCGGGAAACATACATCAACATCGTTCATCAAATCTCATAATATATCTTAGATTCATCGAAATATGCTAAAACAATCATAATTTTATTAAATCCAACATAGTGTGAAGCAAAATTCATAATAAGCAAGATCCATGAGTAAATAAACTTTAAATCATGTAATTTTAGGTAAAAGAAAGCTTGGGCATCATGGGTGAAAGGAACCCATGAAAGAAACCCACATACCTTGACTTTGGAGAATCCTTGGAGAAGACTAGAGATGGAGAGTTGAAGCTTGAATGAGAACATTAAGATCCAGATGAGTTTTGGGACTTGAAAATTTTGAGATGAAATATTGTCTAAGTTTTTGAGAGCGTATTTGGTAATGGCTTGAATGATATGAGGGTAAAATGCGACTGAATATAGGTACTTTCATGCATGGGAACACTTAGGCCAAAGACCCAAAAAATAGTGTACAAAAAAACACAATAGCACGCCCTTGGCACATCAATCCAGAGGCGTGGATCGTCACTGGAAATCATATTTTTTGCGATTTTCACATTTTGCTATGGTTTCTCTTAAATTGGTATTAGAACCATTTCCCACTCAACTTGACCCTCTGAACAAGAGTATAAAGTCAAATTTTTGATATCACACACGGATTTTGAGATATATGAACATTACGATTTTGGTCTCTTCCAAGACACATTTTCAAGCACTTTTGGGGTGGTTTTAATGATCTTCCTGAGTTGGATATGGTGTATTTTGATGTTATGTATTATTTTCATGCGTACTATTCTTTTATTGATTGCAGAACCCGTAAGGTCAAGTCTAATTTCCAAACAAACCCATCCTTTAGTGTGAGAGTCATGATCCAGTGGTCAAGGGTAGGTTTATCTCTTGCATTAAATCCCAAAAGTTTATCTCTAAGAGATGTCTCTATCATCTTGTGAGGATTAGGGATGTGGAGTCTAAAGTCCTTTCCATAGAGTCAGTTCTGGTGGTTAAAGACTTCCTTAATGTATTTCCTAATGAACTTCCTAGTGTTCCTTCTGAAATGGAAATAGATTTTGCCACAGATCTCCTTCCCGGCACTCAACCTATTTCTATTCCCCCTTACCTATGGCCTCAGTGGAGTTAAAGGAATTGAAAGAGCAATTAAGGGACTTGTTAGAGAAGGGTTTTATTAGGCCTAGCCAATCACCTTGGGGTGCACAGTGTTGTTTGTGAAGAAGAATGGTACTTTTAGAATGTGCATTGACTATCGGCTATTTAATAGGGTCACCATCAAGAATATGGACCCTTTACAAAGGATCGATGATCTATTTGATCAACATTAAGGGGAAGTCATTTCTCTAAGATTTATCTTCGATCCGAGTATCACCAAGTGAAGGTGAGCGGGTGTGACATTCGCAAGATGGCCTTCAAGACTAGGTATGGAGACTATGAATTCATGGTTATGTCTTTTGGGTTGACCGATGCGCTAGCTATCTTCATAGATCTTATGAATAGGGTCTTTGAAACCTACCTTGATTTGTTTATAGTGGTTTTCAATTATGATATCTTGATCTATTCTCATAGTAAGGAGGAGCATGTGAGTCACTTGAGGGTGGTGTTACGAATCTTGAGGGAAGAGAAGTTGTATGCTAAGTATAAAAAATATGAATTTTGGTTGTAAGAGGGTGCCTTTCTAGGTCATGTGGTGTCGGGGGATAGTATGAAAGTGGATTCTAAAAAGACGAAAGTGATTAGAAATTAGCCTAAACCTTTGACTCTATCGGACTTTAGAAGTTTCTTGGGCCTAATGGGTTACTACCGGAGATTTCTGAATGGGTTTTCATCTATTGCATCTTCCATGACTAAGTTGACCCAAAAGAAGACAAAATTTGTATGGACCGATGAGTGTGAAAGGAGTTTCTAAACCTTTAAGGATAAGCTTATCTCCACTCCTATCTTGTCTCTACCAGAAGGGTTGGAATGATTTGTCGTTTATTGTGATGCCTTACAAATTTGTTTGGGTTGTGTTTTGATGAAAAATGCTAAGGTGATAGCTTATGCCCCTAGAAAACTGAAGGTACATGAAAAGAATTAACCTACCCATGATCTTAAGTTTTCCACCTTGGTTTTTTCTTTGAGAATTTGGCGTCATTATTTGTATAGGGTGCATGTTGATGTGCTTACCGAGCATAAGAGTCCCTAATATGTGTTCACTCAAAAAGACCTCAACTTGAGAGAACGAAGGTGGTTAGATATTCTTAAGGGATATGATATGAGTGTGCATTATCAATCCAGTAAGGGTAACATTGTTGCCAATGCTTTGAGTAGTATGTCTATGGGTAGCCTTACTCATGTTGATGATTGCGGAAAAGAGGTGGCTAGACAGGTTCATCGGTTGGCTAGATTGGGGGTTAAGTTGGAAGAGGTTGATAATGGTGGTATTGTTGTTGTTGATGGTTCAAAATCTTCCCTTTGGCCGATGAGGTAAAAGCAAAGCAAGACCTTGACCCCTCATTGTTAGAATTGAAGTTCTTGGGGAGAGGTGGCAAGGTGGAGGTTTTCTCTCAAAGGGAAGGTGGTGCCCTTATGTACCAAAGTAGGTTGTGTGTGCCTAGTGCTGATGACTGAGAAACGGGATTCTTGATGAGGCTCATAACTCTTCCTATTTCATTCACCCCGGTTCTACAAAGATGTATAGAGACTTGAGGGAAGTATTTTGGTAGGGTGTTATGAAGAGAGACACTGCTAAGTTTGTATTCGATTACCAAAATTGCCACCAAGTCAAAGCCGAGCATCAAAGGTCCAGTGGCCTAGCCCAAGATATAGAGATTCCTACTTGGAAGTGGGAAGAACTTAACATGGATTTTGTGGTTGGGCTGCCTAAGACTAGAAAGGGTTTTGATTCTATTTGGGTTGTGGTTGATAGAATGACTAATGTCATGCCCCAAGTCCCGTTAGGGTAGACTGGCACCCATTGTCGATAATGCCCGGGAGAACCAACCTATATCTATTCTCTTTCTATATATATTATAGGGGATTTCTACATTTGACATGCCTTTAAGAAATTAAATAGTGATAACAAGCCAAAAGGAAATACATATGGCTAGGTCGTTGGGGCTACGGTTTTTAAAGTACGAGATAGGACCACGCTTTAATTTACATAGTCTATAAAGCCTCTAGATAAGGAAAAGTAACTGATAAGGGTCAGGACAGGTACTTCCTCAACTAACTGTACAATACAAACATATAAACTCTAGACATGCAAAGCTCCGAAGCAACCTGGAGCTTGGTATCAACAGCTGGATATCCTGTACTCCTACTGGAGAGATCTACTAGCACCTGTACCTACAGCATGATATGCAGGCCCCCCGTAAGGGACGTCAGTACGGGATAATGTACTGAATATGTAAGGCAGGATATACTATATATGAAGTAACAACTCAACTGAAACTATACACTGGTGTAGGATAAGAGACCACCTTTAGTTATACTGTGGGATCATGTACTTTATGTTTTTTATATTACTTTACCTTTACTATATAATCTGTGTACAACATGTAATACAAACGACCCGTTGATCAGTGGTAAAACTGTATCGAGATCGTCCCTGTCTAGGTGATTCTTCCACCCCTCTGGCTACCACCTATCAGTAAATAATGTATCGAGATCATCCTTGGCTAGGTTCTTCCTTAACCCCTTGGGCTACCATCCACGATAGGATGGTCCCTGGCTAGGTGATTCTTCCACCCCTCGGGCTACCACCTATCCATAAACAATGTACTTTATTTTTCAATTACCTTTGAGATGGTTCTTTTGGTGGTCACAATATTGGAGCTGTAGAACTGTATATGTAGCATGTGACATGTAGATAATCATACAAGACAATATGACAATGAAAAAGAGTACATTACATAAATAATGAAATGCGTATGAGATGGAATAACTCGTGAACTTTATTTCGCAAAAAGAACCCATGTAAATTGGTATCTATATATGTATGAAGATTTGAAGGTGACTATGTATGGAAGCATATGAACATGTGCCAGAGTGTAGATACAGTTAATAGTTGTGTCGGGGTTGGCAAGTGCCTTTATGTGCCAAGGAAGAATCTAGATTTCATGCCAAGTAATACAAAATCAAGTAGCCTTACATACCTCGTTGTATGTCCTTGTTACTACCTCGAGATAACCTTACCTTCCTCCAAAAACTTATCTACAATATAGTAGGTGATAAAACTAGCATTATCAGCCAATAGATACATCTTGGGTTCCCAATCACATAAAAAAAGAACACACAGGCAGCAAGCCTATAATTAGCGACCCAAATGCTTTTCACATCTAATCGTATTTTCTAGCATAAATTCACATGTATACATCATGTGTAGCCTGGTTTAGTGCACTATAGTCTTACAACAGCCCACAAAGTATAACACTTAACAATTCTACAGACCCAACAAATGGACATCATAACATTACCTTCCTTCGCTACATTTCGACGTCGACAATTCCAAACCTATTCAAACTCTAACCAAACTGTTCCAACAACATTTACACATATAAAAAGTCCTAAAAGTCTTAGAACAAAACACAAGAAGTCGTGAATGACGTGAGCCAATAGCCTTCCATCCAATAGCCCACAAGTTCCAATCAACATTACACATAAGATAACACAATAAAACACATTTGTTAAATGAAACCAAAATCAGGGCAGCAACATTAGGGTAACATTTATAACTCAAACCACGTTAAGAACATAAATGTTTCTTCATAATACAGACCATAAATGATATAGAAGTCACTAAAACAAAAGGCAAGTGTGCAGCAACTTTCTAAATATATGCTGTCTCAAATTTTCAGCACAAACATAGTAGCATATACTTCTTGTTTTCCATAAGAAAACCATACTAAACACATGTGTAAGCTACTTACCACTACCCTCAAGATATAGGGCTTCTCCAAGAACCCTAAAAGTTCCTTTTAGCTGCTTTACAAAGCCAAGAGACATTGAGAGAAAACTTGGAGACAATCTGATTTTTTTTATTGGTCAAGTTAACAATGACTTGTGGGAGCTGTTTTGAGCCATTTATAAAGGGGTATTTGTCCTACTTACTAAGGACACTTTAGACTTACATTATAAAGCTGGTGATGCAGCTCCTTTCCCCTTTCACTTGGGCCTAAATGGGTCTCCAAGTTGGTGGGCTTGGGCTGCTCATTTTTCCAATTTCTCTTACTTAGTTTTGGGCCCAAACAACCAAGTGGGTTGTGGTGTCTTTGGGACCTTTTTAATATCCTTCTTGGTCTGTGAATATAATACATGGGTGGTGCTAAAACATGGTACAAATTTACACCCTTAACACGGACTTTATTCATAATCAGACTTAGACAATTCGACGTCGAGCCTTGTCTCCATTTAGCTAGCAAATTTAAGCTAAGCAAGTAGGTGACTCACCTGCTAGCTTCTTAAGTCCTATAAGAACCTCAATTATCTTACTTCATTTAATGTCGTGATCTCCTTAATTTGACACAAAACATGTATACACTCGACCCTCTTAAGCGTTAGACGCACATATAGCCCATTAATGCGAGATTCAAACACTTAAAAAAAATTAGCACTAATTTGAGCAAACCATATCATGGTTCATTTGCATAGTACTAGTATTGTAAGATGTGGGGTGTTACAACTAAGTCAGCTCATTTCCTACCGGCTAAGACTACTTATGATGCCGAAGATTATGCTAAGTTGTACATTCGTGAATTGTTTAGATTGTATCGGGTGCCCTTGTCTATCATATCGGATCGTGGTGCTCGATTCACTTTTCACTTTTGGAGGTCCTTCCAAAGAGGTCTTCGTACCAAATTAAAGCTTAGCATGACCTACAAATAGATGGCCAAGTTGAAAGAACTATCCAAGCTCTTGAGGATATGGTTAGAGCTTGTGTATTAGAGTTTAAGGGCAGTTTGGATAATCATCTTCCACTCACCGAGTTTGTATACAATAATAGTTATCAGTCTAGCATTGGTATGGCTCCTTTTGAGAATCTCTATGGTAGACATTATAGGTACCTTGTTGGATGGTTTGAGGTAGGGGAAATGTCTTTGTTGGGTCTGGATTTGGTTATGGACGACATGGAGAAGGTAAGGTTGATTAGGGAAAGGTTGAAAATTGGCCAAAGTCATCAAAAGTCCTATGCCGATGAGAGTTGAAGGGATCTTGAATTTAATGTTAGTGATTGGATCTATTCAAAGGTCTCCCTCATGAAGGGTGTGGTTCGTTTTGTTAAGAAGGATAATTTGAGTCCAAGATTTGTTGGTCCTTATAGGGTGTTGAGAAGGATAGGTAAGGTGGCCTATATGTTAGAGTTGCCTAGTGAAATGGACTTGGTTCATCCAGTCTTTCATTTGTCTATGTTGAGAAAGTGTGTGGCTGACCCTAGTGCTATTGTACCTCTTGACGTTGTGGGTGTTGCTGAATACAACTTGACTTATGAAGAGGTTGCGATAGAACAATTTGATAGACAAGTGAACAGGTTGAGGAACAAGGATGTTGCTTCCATCAAGGTTCTTTGGAGAAACAAACAAGTTGACAGTTCTACATGTGAAGCCCAACCGGACATGCAAAAGCGATATCCCTATCTCTTCCATCTTACTCAAGCCTAAGGTACTAATTCTAAGTCCCCTATGATATTTCAATCCTTAAGTTTCAGCCCTCATGTCATTTGCATGCATTTATGTTTAAATTGATGAGTTCATGGTGATTTTGAAACTTATGTTTAGATTTTTGAAATGATGTTTAAGTGTATTATTGTATTCTTGTGTGGCCTAAAATTATCTTGCTTACTTATCTTATAGATGATTCTTTGACATTTGGGGACGAATGTTTCTAAGGGGGAGATATTGAAACGACACTAAAAAGTTCCCGAAAAAAGCCTCGAAAATGCCCATACCGTAATTTCCATATATTTCAAAATCTGTGCATTATATCGAAAATCCAACTTCATATTCTTAATCAGGAGTAAAATTGAGTGGGAAATGCTTTAACCTCGATTTTAGAGCAACTGTAGCAAAGTTTTATTTTCACAAAACTTTCACTTCCAGAGGATGTTCGGTTGGCTCCACGACGCTGACTCATCGCGAAGTAGTGTGTTTTATTGCCAGTTTTTCTGTTTTGGTCTAAGGATTTGGGATCTTGGGCCTAAGCCTTTATATGTGTAAAAACACCTATACTTAGTCGTTTTGCAATCTCATATCATATAAGATATTCCCCAAAATTCTCTCAAACACTTCGACTATTATTTCACTCAAAATCAAGGGTCCTAACAGATGATGTTCACGCTCCAATAAGAAAGCGGTCGCTGTCAGCAATTAACCTAACCAAAGGTTAAGGTCAAATCTAAAGGGAATATAGGGTTTGACTACAAGAGTTCAATATCAATCATTTTGAGTTTTAATAACTATATTCTCTAAATGGGAGGGGGGGGGTTTGTGATTAAAAAACAAAACAAAATAAACACTATACTACGAGATGGAAAAACAATAAATTTTATGAAAAACTTGGGAATTATGTTCCCTATGGTTCGTTGACTCGATTACCCCAGGTAACATAACTACAATTGGAGATTCGCGTGCAGGATGATAACTTAGGTTCTTCCAACCCTCTTGTGAAGGTGAAGGTCAAATTTCACTGTGGCGCTTGGTTAGCTACCATGGCATGCAAACTAACCATTACCTATTGTCCCAGTAAACCTCCCATTGGTCAGGTTTTGTTGATTAGACGAGAATACATCAATCGAATTTTGTCATCTACTTCTCTTTTCCTATTGGTCACTACCTTGATCGAGATCATGATAATAGGAAGGGTTTGGTATTGGCTACCACTAAACAACAACCATACTGAAGGGAAATAAACACTACATGCAAAACCCCAATCGTAGGAATGCAATAAAACTAGGTTATCTCAAGTCAAATGTCCATGATTCCCACAACCCTAAGTTGTGGGTGCCTAGCTACTCATGTCTAAAGCATAACAAATAAAAATGCAAATAAATGACATGACTGAGAATTTAACCCATAGAAATGATGATTCGAAGACACCACAAGTTGCAAACCAAAAGCTTGATGGATTGACAATAAGCTCAAAGAAAGATTTGCAATCCCCAAAATTGGATTTTCCAAGAGAAAATGATAAACTAAGATAAAAAAAACTAAAAGTGTCCTTGAGAGAATATTCAAAGATGTTATTTCCTTCTTTGTTTCGAATCACTTTTTTACAAAACCCTAACTTAAATTATTTATAGTGTTTAGAAAATAACCCTAAAAATTATATAGAAAAGACAGTTAGAAGCTTGTATGCCTCGCGGGGATGACTCATAGGGTGACCTATGAGTCATAGTCGGGGTCTCATATCAAGTTCTGGGCATCTTGGACTCAACTGGTACGACTCACTAGTATGAGTCATTGCTTTTTCTACGACTTGTATGCTCCTCTCATAGTCTAGGCTTTCAATTTTTGTTCTAATATTTTGGCTCTCTGATTCCTGCTACGAGTCCATCTAAATGAGTAATAGTGAAACTTATGACTCGTAAGATGGCCTCGTACGGGTGGCCTCCACTTAGCATATTTCAGAGTTTTTTGGTCTTTGTTTCTTGCTTCGACCATCCCCTACTACTCGTAGCTTGGGATATGACTCATAGGTGAGCTCGTATGTCCTATGCTTCAGTAAAATCTGCAATTTTTGTCCAAAATTATGCCAACCTAACTTTTCTGCAAGAACAATACAGAAACACATAAAAACCATAAAAATTGCATTAACAACTCATAAAATCCCTTATTTTACGCATCAAATGTGTTGTATTTTAACAACACATCAACACCATCAACCTAGAATTATTGCTTGTCCTCAAGCGAAGATTCAATCTACGCAGACAATGAGAAATACATAACAACTATACCAATGGCATATACGTCATTCACTCTAATCGAGGGACCCGAATATGATTTTCAAAATCGGATTGTAAAGCTGCTAAGCACAACAAAAACATGATGATGAATCTGGCAACCCAAATTATGATAAGCTAAGGAGCATCAACCATCCACAATCACTGGTATAGCCATATGCTAATCAAGGAGTGCAAATGCCCTCATAGAAAATACGTCCCTCTTACTCAATGAAGAAGCATTTAGAACTCAAGGACTGAGGAAACATTCTCACTCTCACAAATGAAATTCATGCAAAGTGACTAACACCATAAAATTGCCTCTATACTCATCTTCTGTCTTGATAACAGAGGGGATTTGGATCACTTTAGGACTTATAGGCTTGTAACATATGTTCAGGGGGCTTTGGTATGGCATTTTGGGCAAGTAGTGACTAAAAGCTATCCTTGAACAATATTTCCAATACTTTCTGCTTTCATAACACAACCCTTTCCATTAAATCCACCCTTATTCTCCTGTTTCAAACTTTTCTCGAGTGCTTTCTTTCTATTTTTAGCTGTGCATTATTTCTGAACTCAATTCATGGTACTTACTCTCAAATCAAGGCACTTTTATTTTCTTTTTCTTCACTTGGCTCATGTTTTTGCATTTCTTTCTTTATTTTTCAACTAACCACCTCATTGTTATTACTTTACCACAATGAGGGCCACCCTCAACTTAGGCTTTTAGCCTGAGGTGAAGTACATAATATCCATTGCCCAAACCAGGGCCATAATTTGTAGCCACCCTCAACTTAGGCTTTTAGCCTCAATTAAGGTTCATATGTGCAATGACAGACTAGGGGCAATGTCAAGGTATTTTATCAAACAAGGTTAAGCTAGCAAGGTGTCAAGAAAGAATGAGTACATGAGAAGCACAAAAATTTGGAACAAGCGATCCACTCAGTCATTTTGTAGGTCATTTAGGCTAAAAGTGGGTTCATTACGAGAACAAAGGCCTAAGATCCTTTCCAAATCAACCACATCATCAAACAAATTTTTGAGTAATAAGCAAGTTCCGAGTCCATACATGATGCATGAATGTAACAAAATAAGCTCAGAACACACACGAAATTGCACCTACAACAAAGTATAGACTCATAGGTCATGCTTTAAGACTCAACTTACCTTTACATTGTCAGAACAAACATCACCAGATCATCAAAATGTATGAGTGCATTAATAATCACAATCTAAAAAGTTTTAAGGGTACCCAATTTTTTTAACTCTTTCAAAAAGCATTTAAAGACTATGTATATGCCAACGGATAATACTACTATGAATTTATACATTATATACATTACCTAAACATGACAGTTCAACAAAAAATTAAACATCCACAAGGAAAAATAATCATGAAAAGAAAACCTTGGTATCAAAAATAGGGAAGTTATGGACTCGAGGTTACTTAGACTTCACCTTAATCCATAACTTCCCATACCCTACCAAAACAAAATATTTTGTCCTCAAAGTAAAGACAAGAAAGAAAACCAAACACGATAACATATATGTGTATATGTACATACATTAAAAATCAAAAACTAACTTCCACAATATAAGTAAAAACAACATCCAACATAAACAATATTTAAACAAATCCAAAAATAAACATAACCAAAGATTGTCTAACAACGGAATAAAGTATCCATAATGACAAAAATAAGAACTGGATTCAAAAGGACCCAAACATTGTGGTGCATGAAGCACCAGTCTCTGGCTGGTCTACAGGGTCCTGGGTCACTATCTCCTCCTCAACAATTTGGGTCACAGCTGTACGTGAACTTCCCTCTCTATGTGAATGCTGCTGCTCTCTATCTCCCTGTATGGCTTCTAATAGGATCGACTCCTGCACCACCTCCTCTTGTATCGGCTCCTCCACCGGGGTTGCTGGGAAATCATGTCAAGACCTCTTCTGCCTCATCTCTCGATCATCTATCTCGAGGGGCCTCATCCCATGAGCATGCGGGCAGTCATCTAACAAGTCAAACACCTCGTCACCCGCTGGTTCTACCTGTGGGACAACAACAAGGGCTGCTAACAATTGTAATAGGTCAGCCTTGAACTTGTCCAACTCCTCAGTCACTGTGCTCGTGTCAGCAGGCTTAACGCCCTCAAGTCTCTGCTGGAATCTCATCTCAAATGCGTCGACTCGGGCATCCATCGTTCTAACTCTCTCATCTACCAATGCACAGGTGAATGCCTTCATCCTCTCCTCCAAGTCCCTCATGGTCTGGCTGACCCAACGTCTGACCTGTGTTGCTAAATCCTGCAGCCTAGATTCTACTATAGCCACCCTGTACAATAGTGCTTGATAATAGAATCAACCTGTAATATAGATGCTGTTGTTGCTGGCATATTGGAGCATGGTGTGGACTCGATTTAAATTGTTGGCAAAGGCTCCGCAGTGGCTACAGTGGTACTGGTGGTAGCTGGAGTCAGACCCTGAGTTTGAGGGTCTATTGGGAATGGATCTGGGATAGCCGAAGAAGCTGCATGAGGTAGGGCCACTAGGTTCTCATTAGCTTTTATTAGGCTGAGATCCATATTGTATGTGACCTCGATATGTTGGTCCCGATAGGGGTCTATAAAAACACCTACTGCACTGCATAATCGGTGGATAAAAATAGGAATAGTAGTGAGGTGTTTGTCCGGACGATAGACTCGTGGATGTACTGAGAGATTATCTGTGAAAGAAGGATTGATACTCCAACAGATAATGAACCACCAAAACTTGGACTAGAAGGAAAGGTAGGATTTTACTATCGGATTTGTATGGTTTGTCACCTAGGTCAGTTCAAAACCCTACTCATAAATCTGACTGGCAATCCACTGTAGAATCTCTATCCTGGCCCCAATGTCCTTTCCAGTCACCGCTCTCCTCATCTTGTCAATGCGTCCATCATAGTCTGTGATAGACTGAGGCACTCTATAAGTGTTCCTAAATTGGATCCGCCGAACAGTCTCCTTGAAATAGGAACTCTCCTAGCCCAGATTGGCACCACTTGTAACCTAGGCTGCTCAATTGGATTCTTGTTCTTCGGTAACCCTTAACGGAGTTTAGCAAGATACGCCGCATAAAACTCATGGACTACATAAGGGGCATACTTGCCCAGTTGTTGTATGGTCCATTATAGTCCGTGCTCATCTATCTTTGCATCCAAACTTAGAACCCTATCTAGTCCTGGGGTATTCAGCCTAGACTCCTTATGAAACTGTCTAGCTGGTTTACCTTGCCCCTTTGTCTTTAACCCTTGATCATAGATCTCTTTCATTCCTACAACGCACCATCTAAAGATGGTCGATTGCTGTGGTTGTACTTCCTCCTATTGAGCTTGTGACCCCTCCTTAGAATCTATCTCAGTGTGTGTGGTGGTTGTCTGTGGTTAGCTGCTCTCGGACCCATCACTGCTACCCTCCTCATCATACTGGGAGGGATTCTCAACTTCTACTAGGGCCATAGCAGTGCGGCCTCGAGTTTGAGGCATATTTGCCTCAGGGTCTATCCTAACTTTGTGGATTTCTATAAAGCCTTCCGATTGCTTAGTCTCAGAGAATTCATCAACCAAGCTCCATTGAAATGATTGGATTGCTTGTTTATCCTTTGGAGGCATTATATCTACAAACCAATCATATAACAACATATGAGCTTCAAGATGTTTGACCAATCAATGATCACATGGCAAAGAATAAGAAACACAACCACTTAAACATAGAAAGAAAACAAGATAGAAGAAAAATCTCTGATGTAATTACAGGTTTGCAGAAATGAGTACAACTACAGCTCGTAGGGTGTCAGAAGAGTCGTATAATGGCCTCGTAGTAACAAGATTTATTACAAAAATGCAATCTGAGCTCAGATACGAGGGGCATTTACAACTTATAGGGGAGCCCACAAGTCATAGTCTTGCCTAGTAACTATTTCTAGAGACGTTTTTAAGAACATAGATAAGCTTACGAGACCCTTACTACGAGTTGTAGCAGGTACTACGAGTCATATGTGGGTCTCCTATGAGAAACATGAAGGAACCACATGTGACTGGTGCTTGCTACGAGGGACCTCTACGACTCGTTGGGTAATTACTAGTCATAGGGCTGCCTCGTAGGTGAAACATAAGGCACCAGGAGTGCCTACCACTTTCCCACAAAAAGCACAAGCTAAACAAACACAATTCAAGATATGTCAATTATAGGAGAAACACAATAGATTCAACACATTAATGGACCCACTACAAAATGAGCCTAAGATAACCATTATCCCTAAAAATGGAAGTTGATTTCAAATCACATCAAGCACAACCACAGATAATTTCATTTCAAAACTTGCTTTCCATTGATGTGCAGGTGCAATTCACACAATTTCAAATAAGGCTACCAATACGCAGCATTTTAGAACAAACCGCCATTTCCAAACATTCCAATCAGAAAATAACGTGCCCAATGTTCAACACTACATTCAGGGGACTATTACTTTCACAGCTATGACCACTCCTACAAGATTTTCTAACCAAAAATCAAAGCATAATAGAATTTTAAAGCACTTAAACCCTACATTTCAACTCTAAACACAACATCATCACATGGGTATGACACCTCATGATTAACCCTAGCACATAGTCAATCAAGAGTAAAATTCACCAAAATAATGCACTAAAGTTAATCACGAAACTTACCCAATGAGAGAGGAATCAAACAAATGCATAGTAGAGAGCAAGAGATGCAGAAAACCTTAGAAAAATAGTGTCCTTATTGGATTACTCACCAAAAAATGACGTGTGTAGCTAAAATTTGATAGGAATAGTGAATGGGGGAAAGGTTTGGTAATTTCTGATGGAATTAGGTTGTACAAATGAAAATGGGGGTCAAATTTTTATTTTGACCCCGTTTTATAAAAAATCGGGTCACACTTTAAAAAGTTGTAGATCGAGGCTACGAGACCCCAACTACGAGTTATAGGGTGATCTATGACTTGTAGATCCTGATCTCGTAGTAGTCCCAACACTTGTGAAAATTTAAAATACATACTTGGGCAATACGAACCTCACTTATGACTCGTAGGAGCCCCTACGAATCGTAAGGTTAGGTTGTGGTGTGTATGTCAACTTCTAATACTTATTGTTTCCATCTATGAGGTATGACTAAGACTTGTAGATCTGCTCGTAGGGGCTACTCCAAGTGACATTTTCTCTAATATTCTGTTCTTCAATTTCCACCTACAAACGAATTCTCAAAAACACAATAATCTTCAAAATATTACAACTGCATCAATGTCTTTCACCTTAATACAAACACACACCTTCTACCTAAGAATTTCAATAACCAAACACACTTAAAATAGAAAAACAATTCTCAAAGATGCTTGGGTTGCCTCCCAAGAAGTGCCTTGTTTAACGTCGCGACTCGATCATGCCATCATGGATAATCATACTCCTCCATGAGTTCCATTGCTACCCCTTCTATTCTTCATTTGCTCATCCTATACCACCTCTAGCTTCTTAGAAAGCTGCTTATGCTATTGGCAAGTCTTTGCATTAACAAGGTTTGTTTTTCCACTTTGTAGTTACTTTTGAGAACATCAAACTTCATCTCTCGAACAATGTTATCTTGCTCATTGACCTTGATCTGGACTTGTTCAAGCATATGCTCAATCCTTGTCAGCTTATCAGTGACACAATGCTAGAATGGCATCCTCGGGCAATTTGGCACATTTTCACTTTTAGGTTTACTTGGGGCTTCCTTAAATACACTAGTGGATGGTCCGACCAGTCCTTGAAAGGGTTGGTAGATTTGGGGAACTGTAAATAGCTTATCCATATACTCGGTGATCTCATTAAATGGTTGTCTGGGAATGCCCAACAGTCCTTTCCAAACAATGCATCAGCATGCCCTTGTTGTATAGAGGTTAGTGCTCGGTAGTAGCTAGCTGCCAATTCATCATCAATCAAATAGTGGTTTTGATTCGTTGCCAAGCACTACTTATACCTTTCCCAAGCTACTACAAAGGTTCTCCTGGCACCCTTTTAAAATTACAGATATTATTCTGTAACTTTTACTTGTTGGGCTCATTATAGAAGTTCATGAGGAAGAATCTTTGTACCTCCCCTCTAGTTAGAACAAACATCAGGCGTGATAATTGATCACTATTTTGTATCCTCACTCCTGAGAGTCATGAGGAAATCTGGAAGAGCCATGTCCTCCGAAGCAAGATGCCTTGTCCCAAGAAACCCCCTCAACATTTGAGTAAAATTCTACGTACGAGTTTGGGGGTCTTTGGACTCTTGTCCATAAAATAAAACTCACCTCTGCAATGTCTCGAACAATTCAATTGCAATATAGAGCTTTTGTTCAGTCGTGGTGCCAACCAACCTGGGAATAAGCGAAACAACAAAAATAAAAAGTAAAAGTAAAATACAAGACAATTTAGAATTTTACACTAGAACAAACTAATAGTGAAATAAAGTCAAAACCTAGTCGTATTCCCCATCAATGGCTCCATAATTTTTGATGTTGCTCACACTCTAAGAAGAAAGAGGTCGTTGTTAGCAATTAACTTTAGGGTCGAATCTACAAGGATTACATGATTTGACTACAGGAGTTCACTATCAATCATTTTGAGTTTCAATAACTAAATCCTCTATATGGGGTTTTTTTGGATTAAAAAACAAAATAAAATAAACATTATACTACGATGTGGAAAAACACTCAATTTTAGGGATAACTTCGGAATTGTGTTCCTCATGGTTTGTTGACTCGATTATCCTAGGTAACATAACTACAAATGGAGATTCACATGCAGGATTGTAACTTAGGTTCTTCCAGTCCTCTTGTGAAGGTGAAGGTCGAATTTCACCATGCTACTTGGTCGGCTACCATAGCGTTCCAACTAACCATTACCTATTTTCCCAATCAACCTCCCCTTGGTCAGGTTTGGTTGATTAGATGAGAATAAATCAACCGAATTATGTCATCTACTTCCCTTTTCCTATTCGTCACTACCTTGGTCTCGATCATGATAGTAGGTGGGGTTTGGTGTTGGCTACCACCAAACAATAATCATAATGAAGGAACTAAAGAATACATGCAAAACCCCAATCGTAAAAATGCAATAAACCTAGGTTATCTGAAGTCAAATATCCATGGTTCCCACAATCCGAAGTTATGGGTACTTAGTTACTCATGCCTAAGGCAAAACAAAAAAAATGAAAATAAATGACATGATTGAGAATTTTAACCAAAAGCAGTGAAGGTTTAAAGACACCACAAGTTGCAAACCACAAGCTTGATAGGTTGATAATAAGATCAAAGTGAGATTTGCAATTGCCTAAATAAGGTTTTCCAAGAGAAAATGATAAACTAAGGTAAAAACCTAAAAGTGTCCTTAAGAGTATATTCAAAGATGATATTTCCTTCTCTGTTTTGAATCTCTTTTTTACAAAACCCTAACTTAAACTATTTATAGTGTTTACAAAATAACCTTAAAAATTATACAGAAAAGACAGCAGGTAGCTTGTACGCCTGGCAGGTATAACTAGTAGGGTGACCTACGAGTCGTAGTTGGTGTCTCGTGTTAGGTTCTTAGCATCTTGAACTCAACTGGTACGACCCACTGGTACAAGTCGTTGCCTGGGTTATGACTCATATGCTCCTCTTGTATTCTAGTCCTTCAGTTTGTGGTCCAACATTTTCGCTCTCTGATTCCTACTACGAGTCCGTCTGTACGAGTCATAGTGAAAGTTACGACTCGTAGGATGGCCTCGTACAAGTGACCTCCACTTAGAAAATTTCTGCATTTTTGGTCTTTAGTTCTTTCTACTACCATACCCTACGACTCGTAGCTTGGGCTACAACTCGTAGGTGAGCTCGTATGTCCTATGCTTCAGCAAAATTTGTAATTTTTTTCCAACATCATGCCAACCTAATTTTTCGGCAAGAACAACACAAAAACACATAAAAACTATAAAAAGTCATATTATGAACTCATAAAATCTCCTATTTTAGTTATCAAATATGCTGTATTTTGACAGCGTATCACTAATTCATCAAAAGATCTTAAGGAATTCACCAAAACACCAAGTTCTCAATCAAATCTTCATCAAGGAATTTTTCAAACTTGAGGTATGTGACTTTCAACCATTGGGTTCACTCACCTATAGTTCCTAACCTTCCTCTTTATATAAATTGTGTGTTTTTAAGTTGACCCACTTATGGCTCTTACTTATTATGAATTTGACTATGAACTGTGCTAGAGTTTCATAAAAGTGTGACAATTTAAGAATGTTTTGAGCAATGAAGTTATGATCTATTTGAGATTTGATGAAGCATGTCAATGTATATTTCATAAGGGTATCACAAAGTATTGGTGGGTTGATTTACTTCAAGTTTTCTTGGATAAGACTCTTGAATTGCATAGTATTACTAGCGTTACACACCCGCCAAATGTTTGATAAAATGTCTGGTTAAGGTTTCTTGAGTTGTTGAAGGCCTAATGCATCTTATATGAGTTATGTGATTTTATGATGATGAAAGGAATGTATAAACCAGTTCTTATCGTGTATACTATATGTAGGAGTGCAAGTGACTATACCAAAGTTGAAGGGTATGTACCTCATCCACCTTCTCAGAAGGTGGCAATCTCATACTACCATGGATGAGGGGTATGTACCTCATCCACATTGTCGGGTGGTGGTAATCCCATACTACTATAGATGAGGGTTATGTACCTCATCCACATCGTCTGGTGTTGGCAATCCCGTATTACCATAGATGAGGGGTATGTACCTCATCCACCTCCCAAGCGGGTGGCATGCCTTGGATTCAAAGTACTAAGTTGCTTGGTCTATGATGATGGTCTCTTCCTTAACACGTAATATGTTCCATATAAGCATGTCTTACTCGAAGCATCATTCATGCATGCCATATTGCCATATCTTCATTTATTGCCTAATTATGCATTTTGATTAGGTTGCCTATATCTTGTTGCATTGCACCCTACATACTTAGTACATTCAAACTTACTAACACATACTCTATGCCTACATGATGTTACTATGTAGGAAGTAGAGCTCCACTCAATCACCTTCCTCCACGTGGATAATACTATCTTTTCAAGCAAGTTTGTTGAGTCCTCAAATCCAAGGTTGATATCTTTTGTTCCTATATATGCAAAGACTCTCTTTATCTTATTGTATGCTTTTGACTATGAGGGTGAGCCCGGAAAGTTCTCTTGGACCCCGCTCGATTCTATGTTTAGAGGTATTTTGGGTAAGTTATGTAGTGATTCCATGAGCTTTGACTCTCTTGACGCTTGTATGTTTTAAGCTATGAAAGACTCCCTTAGTCCTTTTGCCTTATTTCTACTCTCTTATTGATCTTTAATTAGTTCCGCGAACAAGGATGTGGAATGATATGTTAAGAGGATTGTTTACGGTCCCTTTGGCTTCCCAACTCACCATGCCACGTCAATGCCCTAGGCTTGGATTGTGACACTTAGCTTGATAGGAAAGAACCGGTGGGGGAAGGCAGCTTTGAACTCCTCCAAGGAATAACATTATCATCTGTCCTCTTTAATTTCCATTAAGTGAACCAAATTTTGGCCACATATTTGCATTGGTAGGTTTCTAACTCTGCTTTCTCCTCAGAATTGACCCCCATTATAGATAACACCTTGTACACCTCATCAATAAGCTCTTGGCGATCCCATTTCGGCTTGGACCCATAAAACTCCAGTGGATTCATTCTTTAGAAATTCCTCTCCCTTAAGGCTAGAGTGGGAGCATGAAGGTCTTGGGCCCCTTAGTTCATTTGGTGGGTCATAGCATGGGCCAACATTGTGATAGCATCCCAGAACTCATCATGGGCTACCCCTCCATCTTGAGGAGCTTGTGGAGCGGGAGAGTTCGGTTGCCCCTCGGTAGTACAGGCTCACCTTAGTATTCCCCTAGGTATTGGCATGATCTAGAAGATCAAAAGCATTCGTTAGGGGAAAATCCTTACATTCACCCCTTAAGCACGATATCGACCATGAAGAAGTGAAACATTTCCTAAACGCCTCATAGCCTACCATTTATAGTTATGGCTCGCTTCAAAACCATGAGTAAGACTAATCAGCATCGTGTGTTAGATCTCCGAGGACAATTGACAACCTAGTGCCTTGATACCATGTGTGATATGACCCATGCCTAGGGACTAGATATGACATGGCGAATGGGGAACCCGAAGGGACCCCAAACAAACCTCTTAGCAGATCGTTCACACATCCTTGGCGGGGCAGCAAATAAGCATCAACAAGTGATATAATTAAAGAGGGAAGTAGGACTAAGGGAAGTCTTGTTAATCACAAGAGCATAAAGAGTCAAACTCATTGCATAATAGGGAAGGCTTGCTCACCCTTGCAATAATAAGTATTCAACATAAGATTGAGTATCAACATGATATGGAATAAATGATATTGTCATTGGAATTGAAGACTTACAAAAGCCTTCTCTGAGAATCGAACTAGCTACATGGAGAAGGATGATCAATAGGAGCTTCGGATTCTACATGGTGATATCATGTAGGCATAGAGTATGCATTAGTATGTTTGAATGTACTAAGAATGTGGGGTGCAATGCAATAAAGACATAAGTCAATATATTCAAAATTCATAGTCATAGGCAATAGATATACAATCTCAACATGGCATGCATGATCATTACTTGTAATAAAACATGCTTCTAAAGCATTCAACTTGGATACTGCATAATACATTTGTGGGAAGAGACCATAAATGGCATAGACCAAGCGAGCTACTACTTGGAATCGAAGGCATGTTACCACCTTTGTAATGTGATCAAGGCATGTCACCCTCTCGATAAGGTAATCGAGGCATGTTACCCTCTCAACAAGGTGTCGTCTACTATCCACGGTAAACCATACAATAAATAATTAGAGGCATATCACTTCCTTATCAAGGTGCGGTATAGCTAGATGGATCCACTAGTATAGTAAGGGTAATAATAATAATCCTATGGTGGCACATACTTTAGAAACTAAAGACTTTATATAAGGATCCTTTGAGTCGAGCGCCAATCTTAATCCTCAATCGATGCTAAGTCAAATCCCACGGAATACTTGAAATAATCATAACTTTAATAACCATGAAATAAAAATGCTTGATCTATACTAGTGAGCCTAACTTGAACATGATAGTAGATCATAATTATTCATGAACCCTTGCTTTTATCATAATTATTCATGAACCCTTGCTTTAACATGAATGGCACACAAGGAGTAGAATCTAGAAATAGGGATAAACTTGATACTTGCAACATCATAGATACTTTTCATGAATTCAATATGTTCTTGAAGCCCTTAATCATCATATAGTCACTTGACTTGTAAATAATATAATAGATCATCAATAACTTGAGAATTCTTGTCATGTCAATTTATAAAACACATGGTAGGTTAATGGTACTTGTTCAAAATTATGTAATTCAAGAGTGAAATAAGATGAATAAACTCAAAGAAATTCAACCCACCAACATGACGTAAAACCCTCGTATAGTGTACCTTGAAATCCATCACAAAAGCTCATAGTAATTCATAGTTTTATAGCTCAAAACATGCATAGTCTCAATAGACACAATCAATTCATGGAATAAACTTGAAATAGACATTCATGCATAATTAATCAATAGTTGGTAAAAATCCAACATGGTATATGTTCATAATTCATTATAAGAGATACACATAGGTAAAAAAAATTGAAATCATGCTATTTTCATGAAAAGAGAAGTTTGGGTTCAATGGGTGAAAGGACACATGGATGGAGACACACATACCTTAAACCTTGAATTCTTTGAGGTAAACTTAAAGTAGAAATAGATCTTGAAATGAGTCCTTGAGTAAATTTGACCTTGAAATTATTAGATTTGAATGATAGAATTAATAGTCTTATAGAGGGTTTTTTGAGTTATAGAGTTGAAAAATGGCTAAGTATGGGTAGTTTCACGTTTAAGTGGGCATGGGGCTATGAACCCAATCCCTTGGTCTAATTTAAAAAACCAAGGAAAATAATGCACTGGTCAGTGCCCCTGGTGTGATGCAGACCAAATATGGACCATGAACTACACTAGTTCGCGCTCGTGGCGCATCGCATCCATAGCGACATTAGCAAAATTTAATTTTCACTACGGGTCCTCTTCTAAAATCCATGTTATATCCATTTCCCACTCAACTTTTCCCTCTGATTGAGAATATGAAGTTGAACTTTAAAATCACGCACAAATTTTGAGATATACCAAATTATGATTATTGGGCATTCTGAAACACATAAGGGGAGTTTCAATATCTTCCCCTTGGGAACATTCGTCTCCAAATGCAAAAGAAACATGGATAAGAGAAATAATTATGAAGATTGCAGCCCAACATGATTGCAACAAATTCATTTAAACATCATTTTCAAAATTCCAACATGAATGCTAACAATCATCATAAACTTGTTACCATAAATATAAATGCATGTAAAATGACATGAGAGCTAAAACTTAAGACTTAAAATTACATAGGTGTCTTAAATTATTACCTTTGGTTTGAGTAGTGTGGAAGAAATATGGATATCACTTTTTCATGTCTGCTTCGACTTCCATGTGGTACTTTCAAGTTGTTGAGTCCTCCGAAGGACCTCGCAGAAACTACTGTAATGAACCCAAAAAATGCCCAAAAATGTGCCTCAGAATGCCCAGAATTTTAATTTTCATATATCTCAAAATTTGTTCATTATTTCTAAAATCTGACTTCGGATTCTTGTTTAGGGGGTCCAAATTAGGGGGAAAAGGGTCTAACCCTGATTTAGGAGAAAAGATTTAGCAATTACGAAATTTCAAGAACGCGATTACCAAAGGGGTTTCCGCATCTCCCTCGCAACGTGCCCCTGTGTATTTTAGGGATTGTCTTTTTAGTTTGGTCTAAGACTTCTATTTCTTGGTCCTACGTGTTCCCGAACATATTTTTACCTATACTTAGCCAAATTTCACCCTTATATCATCCTAAACATTTTCCAATACCCCCCAAAACACTTAGTCATATTTTCATCCCAAAGCTCAAGTCCCAAATCCTCATACCAAGCTAAGCTTTCCTTCTAGGTTCTTCTTCAAGCTTCAAGTCTCCATCTCCAATCTTCACCAAGTTCATCTCCAAGCTAAGGTATGTGGGATTCTTTCATGGGTTCCTTCCAGCCATGATATTCAAGCCTCCTTTTACTCAAATTGCATGATTTTAAAGTTGATTTAAAAATGGATCTTCATTACTATGTAATTCACTACACACTATGCTAAAGCTATGTAAATTTGTCACTGTTTTTGTTATGTTTTGAGCTATAAATCTTGGATCTATTGTAAGATTTGATAAGGGGTTTTGATGTATATGTCTTGAGGATGTTGCAATATGTTGATTGATCAATTCACGATGGATTTTCTTACATGATTTCATCTCTACTTTGCATGGTTTTGTAATACCACTTCACACCTCAAAGTGCTCGATAAAATATCCGGATGTGGTTTCTTGAGGAATTAAAGGTCCAAAGCGTGAGATATGATATGAATTTAATGATGAAGTGATCTTATCTATATGATATACCTTATATAAAGTGATGCATTAGACCATACCCTATCCTGGGGGACAAGAGCCCGGTAACCATGTTAGGGGTTTATACTTATCAACCATGCGAGCAGTTTGTACTTCATCACCGTATTGCTAAGGTGTGAGTACCATCAACCATGTGAAGGGTTTATACCGGACAACCACCAAGGGGTTTATACCTTGAATAGCTAGCTTAGTCTCTCCTTCATATATGATATCCTATATGAGCATGAATTACCTAAGCATGTTTTACTTAAGCATTGAACATACATGGCATATTGTTATATTATGTCTATTGATTAACATTATGCATTTTGATTATGATACCTACTTATTGTTGTATTCCATCCTACATACTTAGTACTTTCAGATAGACTAACTCATACTCTATACCTATATGATGTCACCATGTAGGAATCGGTGCCCAAGTTGATCATCCTTCTCCACGTGGCTAGTTTGGTGCTATTCAATCTAATGATGAGTCCTCCACTTTGGGGACCTAGTCTATGCTCTCTAATCTACATTGTGAGCCTCTTTTATGTTTTATTTGACTATGAGGGTGAACACGGTTGCTTTGTCTTGGTCCCTGCTCTTATCTATATAGTTGAGGTGGTTGTTGGACATGTTATATATATCTGTGATATGGTTTAACTCTTTTCTCTTTATTATGATGTTCAACAAGATTTTACCTGAGCCCGATATTTTCCCATTCATTTATCTTTGATGCTTCATTTATTGCTTCCGCGACCAAAGATGTGTAATGATGCCTTATGAGGCTTGCTTGGGGTCCCTTCAGGTTCCCCTTGCACCGTTCCATGTCTATGCACTAGGCTTATGTTGTAAAAATCTTGGTATCTGAGCACTAGATAAGATCCTCGGAGTCTGGAGTATTATTCATAGTTATGAAGTATGCCACGACTATGAATAGGAGGCTACGAGACATTTTAGGAAATATTTCGCTTCTTCATGTTCTAAGTCGTGATATAGTGTTGTGGTAAGTTCTCCCTCCCCCCCAACAATTATTCTTTGCAATGCTAGATCATGCCAAACACTAGAGGAACACGGGCCCAAACTCCCGAGGACCAACCTACCAATGGTGAGCTACGGGATGCTCATATTATACTTTCCCAAGTGGTGGCCAACCAAGTCCAACAAGGGGCATAATCCCGCCATGCTACTACCCTGGGAGCTACGGTAAGAGAATTTATGAGGATGAATCCTTCGGCTTTTCCATGGTTTAAAAGTGGATGAAGATCCACAAGAGTTAATTGATGATGTTTACAAAATCTTGAATATCTTGAGTGTTGGGCCAAATGAAATGGTAGAGTTTGCGGCGTACCAACTAAAAGGGGTATCCCAAATTTAGTATGAGCAATGGAAGGGCGAGAAGCGGGTTGGTAGCATAGTGCTTTGGGAGGAGTTCAAATTGGCTGTCCTTAATCGATTTTTTCCTTTTGAGCTTAGGGGGGCAAAGTTGGTGGAGTTTATGAACTTGAAATAAGGTGCTATGAGTGTGAGGGAGTATTCTCTCAAGTATAATCAACTTTCAAACTATGCTCATCATTTGGTGGCCGATCCTAGATCTGGGGTGAATAAGTTCGTGATGGGGGTCTCTAACTTGGTAAGTGAAAAATGTTGGTCTGCCATGCTAATTAGTAAAATGGACTTGTTTCGGTTGATGACCAATGTTATGCAAATGGAGAAGGAGAAATTGAGGAAGAGAAGGGGGCATGAGTCTAAGAGGGCTCGATTTGAGGGTAAATTCCAAAATGGTGCTAAATATTGTCAAGGCCAAAGGCCTTCTCATACTACTAATAGGGGGTACACTAATGACTTCCCTAGGCCTCAACGTATTTGTGGGGTAGCTCCTATTGATGTGTGTCCTAGATGTGGGAATAGTCATAATGGCCAGTGTTTGAAGGGGGTCTAATGCATGCTATGAATGTGGGGAGCTTGGTCACAAGAAGGTAGATTGTCCAAGAAACAATGGCAAGGTCCGGGGTGCTAATGTAGTCCCATTGGGGAGAGGTGGTCCTCAAGGTTTGTGCCCCAAGGTCCAATCAATTTTATGCTCTACATGGGAGGCAAGGGGTTGGTGAGGTCCCCGATGTTGTTACCAATATCTTGAAAATCATTGAATTTGATATGCATGCTTTGATTGATCCGGGTGCCACTCTTTCCTTTGTTACCCTCTTGTTGTTAAAAAGTTTCATGTTGTCCCCGAATTATTGCATGAGTCACATGAAGTGTCTATTGCTAGTGGTGCCACTATTGTTGCTAGGAAGGTTTATAGGAGTTGTCCTATTGGTATTTTGCATAAGTTTTTGCCTTGTGATATTGTTGAATTAGACATGGTAGACTTCGATGTCATTTTTGGGATGAATTGGTTGAATTGCTACTATGCTTCTATTGATTGTAGAACATATAGGGTTAAGTTTCAATTTCCTAATGAACCCATCCTTGAGTGGGAAAGTCAAGATGTCGTGGTCAAGGGTAGATTCATTTCATGCATTAAAGCCCATAAGTTAATTTCTAGGGGGTGTTTGTATCATCTTGTGAGGGTTAAAGATGTGGAGTTCAAAGTTCCTTCCATAGAGTAGGTCCACAATGTAAACGAGTTTCTTGATGTCTTCCCAAATGACCTTCCTGGTGTCCCTCCCAAAAGGGAGACAGATGTTAGTATAGATCTCTTTCACGTTACTCAAGCTATTTCCATTCCCCCTTATTGTATGGAGTTGAAGGAGTTAAAAGAGCAATTGAAAGATTTGTTTGATAAGGGATTTATTAAATCTAGTTAATCACCTTGTGGTGCTATGGTGTTGTTTGTGAAAAATAAGGATAGGTCACTTAGAATGTGCATTGACTACCGACAACTCAATAGGGTCACTATAAAGAATAGATATCCTCTTCCAAGAATTGATGACTTGTTTAACCAATTGCAAGGGGATACCTTCTTCTCTAAAATTGATCATCAGCCTGGATACCATCAATTGAGGGTAAGGGTGTGTGATATTTCCAAGATGGCCTTCTGGACTAGATATGGGCATTATGAGTTTTTTGTGATATCGCATGGGCTGACTTATGCGTCGGCCATCTTCATGGACCTAATGAATTGGGTCTTCAAACCTTACTTTGATTCCTTTGTTATGGTCTTCATTGATGATATATTATTCTATTCAAATAGTAGGGAGGAGCATATGGGCCATTTGAGGGTGGTGTTACAAAGATTGAGGGAGGAGAAATCGTATGCTAAATATGAAAAGTGTGAATTTTGGTTGAAGGAAGTTGCTTTCTTGGGTCATGTGGTGTCGAGGGATGGTATAAAAGTAGATCCTAAGAAAACCATGTGATAAGGAATTGGCCTATACCATTGACCCCATTAGATATTTGGAGCTTCTTGGGTCTTGCGAGTTACTATAGAAAATTTGTTAATGGGTTCTCCCCCGTTGCTTCCCCTATGTCAAAATTGACTCTAAAGAAGGTTAAGTTTGTGTGGACCAATAATGTAGAAGGAACTTCAAAACATTGAAGGATAGGCTTGAGTCCGCTCCTATATTGTCACTACTGGATCGGCTTGAGGGTTTTGTTGTGTATTGTGATGCATCTAGAGTTGGTTTGGGTTGTGTGCCAATGCAAAATGGTAAGGTCATAGCTTATACTTCTAGACAACTCAGATTGCATGAAAGGAACTACCCTACCCGTGATCTAGAGTAAGCCCCGTGGTGTTTGCATTAATGATTTGGTGTCATTACTTATTTGGGGTGCATATTGATGTCTTCACCGATCATAAGAGCCTCCAATATGTCTTTACTCAAAAAGATCTCAATTTGAGACAACGAAGGTGGATAGAACTTCTCAAAGATTATGACACGAGTGTGCATTATCATCCAGGTAAGGCAAATGTGGTCGAGGATGCTTTGAGACAGGTGTCCATGGCTAGCCTAGCTCATATGGATGGTGGTGATAGGGAGATGGCTAGGGAGGTGCATAAATTGGCTAGATTAGAGGTTACGTTGGAAGAGGTCGGTGATGATGGTATTGTGGTTATTGATGGGTCTAAGTCTTCTTTGATTGATGAGGTGATAGAAAATTAATATCTTGACTCCTCCTTGGTTGAATTGAAGGCCTTGGTGAAAGAGGGCAAAGTAGAGCTTTTCTCCTAAGGGGGAGATAGTGCCTTTATGTACCAAGGTAGGTTGTGTGTGGCTTGTGTTGATGGTTTGAGGGAGAAGATCCTTGATGATGCCCATAATTCTTCTTATTTTATCCATCCCAGTTCCACCAAAATATATAAAGACTTGAGGGATGTGTATTGGTGGGGAGGCATGAAGAGGAACATTGTCAAATTCATTTCTGGTTGCCATATTTGTCAATGAGTCAAAGCCGAACATCAAAGGTCGGGTAGCCTAACCCAAGACATAGCGATTCCCACATGGAAGTAGGAGGTGATTAATATGGATTTTGTGTTTGGCTTGCCCAAGCCTAGAAATGGTTTTGATTCCATATGGATGGTGGTTGCTAGGATGACGAAATCGGCTCGGTGTCTACTAGTTAAGACTACATATGGGGATGAAGAGTATGCAAGTTTGTACATCCATGAGTTAGTGAGGTTACATGGGGTTCCTTTATCCATTATATCGGATCGTGGTGCACAATTCACTTCATGCTTTTGGAGTTCTTTCCAAAGGAGTCTTGGTACCATAGTTCACCTTAGCACGACCTTTCATCCCCAAACAAATGGCAAAGCAAAGAGAACCATTCAAACCCTTGAAGATATGCTTAGGGAATGTGTATTGGAGTTGAGGAGTAGTTGGGATGACCATCTTCCTTTGTTTGAATTCGCATACAACAATAGCTATCACTCTTGTATCGGTGTGGCTCCATTTGAGGCTCTTTATGGGAGACGTTGTAAATCACCAGTAGGTTGGTTTGAGCTTGGATAGGTGGTTTTACTGGGGCCAAATCTTGTCATGGAGGCTGTTGAGAAGCTTAAGAGAATTAGGGAAAGGTTTAGGATAGCCCAAAGTCGTCAAAAATCTTTTGCCAATATAAGAAGGAAAGACCTAGAATTCCAAGTTGGTGATTACGTCTATTTGAAGGTTTCTCCAATGAAAGGTGTGGTCCATTTTGGTAAAAAGGGGAAGTTGAGTCCAAGGTATGTTATTCATTATAAGTATATAGAGAGGTTTGGCAAAGTAGCTTATTAGTTAAAGTTGCCATGAGAAATGAATTCGGTTCACCCAGTGTTCCATGTCTCTATGTTGAGAAAATGTGTTGGTGATCCTAAGGCCATTGAGCCTCTTGATATTGTGGGTATTGTTGAGGAAAACTTGACTTATGAGGAGGTTCCAAATCTGATCTTGGATTGGAAAGTAAAGAGATTGAGGAACAAAGAGGTGGCATCCATTAAGGTCCTTTGGAGCAACCAACAAGTTGAAAGTGCTACATGGGAGGCCGAAGCGGACATGTGAAAGGGGTATCCTTATCTTTTCCACTCCAATCAAGCCTAATGTGCTAATCCTAAGCCCCTATATGATTTGAAGTCTCATATTTCATCCCCTAATTCATTCATATTCATTCATGCTTATGTTGGTAAACTTATGATGATTTTACACTTATATTGAGAATTTTAAAATGGTGTTTTACATTTTCTGTTGTATTCTTGTTGGGCTGATTTGTTGATGATTACTCTTGTCCTATTTTCCTCATTTAAATTCGGAGACGAATGTTCCCAAGTGGATGATATTATAACAACCCTAAAAAGTGCCCAAAAATATGCCTCGAAATGCCCAAAATTTTAATTATCATATATCTCAAAAACCATTCGTTATTTCAAAAATATGACTTCGGATTCTTGTTCAGGGGGTTCAAATTAGGGGAAAACGGGTTTAACCCCAATTTTTTAAGAGCAAAGATTTATCAATTACAAAGTTTCAAGAACGTGATTTCCAGAGGGGTTTCCGCGTCCCCCTCCCGACGCGCCCTTGTGTATTTTGGGGACTGTCTCCTTAGTTCGGTCCAAGACTTCTTAGTGTTACGATTAAGAGTTCCCAAATGCGTTTTTACCTATAGTTAGCCAAATTTCACCCTTGTATCATCCTAAACATTTTTCAATACCCCCCAAAACACTTAGTCATATTTTCACTCCTAAAACTCAAGTCCCAAACCCTCATCCCAAGCTACGGTTTCCTTCAACATTCTTCTTCAAGCTTCAAGTCTCTATCTCCAATCTTCACCAAGTTTATCTCCAAGATAAGGTATGTGGGTTTCTTTTATGGTTTCCTTTCACCCATGATATCCAAGCCTCCTTTTAATCAAATTGCATGATTTAAAGTTGATTTACAAATTGATCATGATTATATGAAATTCACTGCAGGTTAAGTTGTGACAGTTTTTGTTATGTTTTGAGCTATAAAGCTTGGATCTGTTCTACGAATTGATGATGGGTTTTGATGTTTATGTCTTGAGGGTGTTGCAAGGTGTTGATTAATGGTTTTACAATGGATTTTCATGCATGGTTTTATACTACCATTTCACACCCTCAAAGTGTTCGATAAAATGTCCGAATGTGGTTTCTTGAGGAGTTAAAGGTCCAAAGAATGAGATATGATATGAATAATGTTGTGATGATGAAATGAGCTTACGTATATGATATACCTTATATAAAGTGTTTCGTTAGACCATACCCGCTCTAGGGGGACAAGAGCCTAGGTAACTATGTTAGGGGTTTATACTTATCAACCATATGAGCAATTTATACTTCGTCATCATGCTTGTAAGGTGTGAATATCATCAACTATGTGAGGGGTTTATACACACAACCACCAAGGGGTTTAAACCTTGAATAGCTATCTTGGTCTCTTCTTCACATATGATATCCTATATGAGCATGAAGTACCTAAGTATATTTTACTTAAGCATTGAACATACATGTCATATTGTTATATTATGTCTATTGCTTAATATTATGCATTTTGATTGTGATGCCTACTTATTATTTCATTGCATCCTACATACTTAGTATATTTAATCATACTAACTCATACTTTATGCCTACAGGATGTCACATGTAGGAACCAATGCCCAAATTAACTATCCTCCTCCACATGGCTAGTTCGGTGCGATTCAAGCTAGCGGTGAGTCTTCCAGTTCGGGGACCTAGTCTATGCTCTCTTAATATATTGTTACTCTCTTTTATGTCCTATTTGATTGTGAGAGTGAGCCTGGTGAATTTGTCTTGGTCCCACGCTTTTTTATGTAGTAGAGGTAGTTGTACGACATGTTATGTATCTAGGATATGAGTTTAACTCTTGTCTCTTGATTATGATGTTGAGAAAGCTTTTCCCTTAGCCCGATTTTTCCCCATTCGTTTATCTTTTATGCTTGATTTATTGCTTCCACAAACAAGGATGTGTGAAGATGCTTTATGAGGCTTACTTGGGGTCCCTTCGTGTTCCCCTCGCACCGTGTCACATGTAGGCCCTAGGTTTGGGTCATGATAGCAACATTTTTTTTCTCAACCTCTTCACTTGTCTATCGAAAATTTCCAGGGAGACCTCCTCATAGGTCAAATTATCTTCCACAACTCCCACAACCTATCGAAGTATAACACTTTGGTCACCCACACAATTCCTCAATATGGACACACGGAAGACCAGATGAACCATATTTAGCTCCATAGGCAACTCCAACTCATACATAGCTATACTAACTCTCCTCAAAACTCTATAACGACCCACAAATCTTGGGCTCAATTTCCCTTTGTTTCCAAACCGGACCACACCCTTCATGGGTGATACTTTCAAGTAAACCCAATCACCAACCTTAAACTCAAGATCTCTTTTTCTCACATTACAGTAGGACTTTTATCTACTTTGGTTTGTTTTTAATCTTTGCCTTATCAACATCACCTTCTTCAAGGCTTCCATAACCCAATCAGGACCTAGCAATGCCATCTCCCACACATCAAACTACCCAACTGGGGATCTACAACGCCTACCGTATAAAGCTTCAAAGGGAGCCATGTTAATGCTTGAATGGTAGCTATATTTGTAAGAAAACTCAATAAGTGGATGATGTTTATTAAACTACCCTTAAACTCCAAAACACAAACTCTAAGCATATACTCAAGAGTTTGGATAGTTCTTTCAGCTTCGCCATCCTTTTGACGATGAAAAGTTATGCTGAGCTTAACCTTGGTACCATGAACTCTTTTGAAGGACCTCAAAACTGAGAAGTATATTGAGCACCAAGATTTGAAATGATAGACAAAGGCACCCCATGCAATTTAACCAACTCATATATATGCAACTCGGCATAATCTTTGGTACCATAAGTGGTTTTGACCAATAGAAAATGAATTGACTTCGTCATTCTATCCACAACAACCCAAATAGAGTCAGAGTGTCTCCTTAGCTTAGGCAACCCAACCACAAAATCCATGGTGATCTTACCCATTTTCCATCTCTATGTCTTGGCTAGGCCACCCAGCCTTTGATGTTCGGCTTTTACTTGCTGGAAATCGTGACAACTCGATATAACCTTAGCAATATCCCTTTTCTTACCACCGTACCAATATACCTCCCTCAAGTCTCTATAAATTTTTGTGGAGTTGGGGTGAATATAATAGGATGAATTATGAACGTCCTTCAAAATCAACTCCCTAAATCATCAACATTAGGCATATATAACCTACCTTTGTACCTAAGGCCATCGTCTTGCCCTTGAGAGAAAACCTCCATTTTATAATCCTTTACCAAGGCCTTCAACTCTAGTAAGGCAGGGTCAAGATCTTGTTTTAAATTTACATCCTCAATCAAAGAAGATTTAGAACAATGAACAATCACTACCCCACCATTTTCAACTTCATCCTACCTAACCCCCAACCTAGACAATCGGTGAACTTCTCTAGCCTCTTCTTTGCGACCATCATCAATATGATCTAGACTATCCACGGACACTCTACTTAGGGCATCAACTACATCAGTAGCTTTGCCGGGATGGTAATGCACACTGATATCATAATCTTTAAGGAGCTCTAACCACTTTCTTTGTCTCAAGTTAAGATCTTTTTGTGTGAACACATATTGGAGATTCTTGTGGTCGGTAAACACATCAACATGAACCCCATACAAGAAGTGACGCCAAATATTCAAAGCAAGCACCACGATTTCCAATTCAAGATCATTGGTGGGATAATTTCGCTCATGCACCTTGAGTTGCCAATAAGCATATGCTATCACCTTGCCATTTTGCATCAAAACACACCCCAAACCAATTCTTGAAGCAATATAGTAAATAACAAACTCTTTTGACCCTTCAGGTAGAGACAAGATAGGAGCAAAGACAAGCTTATTCTTCAAAGTTTGGAAAATATTTTCAGATTCACCGGTCCACACGAATTTTGCCTTCTTTTGGGTCAACTTAGTAATAGGGAATTCAATAAAATGGAACCCATTCACAAACCTCCAGTAGTAATATCCCAAACCTAAGAAATTCCTAATATACTGATGGAGTCAAGGGTCCAGGCCAATTTCTTATCACCTCTGTCTTGTTAGGATCTACCTTAATGCCCTCACCCGACACCACATTCCCTAGAAAAAGAACCTCTTTCAACCAAAATTAACACTTTTCAAATAACCTCTCATCCCTATAAATTTGCAACTCTACCTCAAATGATTCACATGCTCTTCCTCACTATGGGAATAAATCGATATATCATAAATAAAGACCACCATAAAAATATCAAGGTAGGGTTTAAAGACCTATTCATGAGATCTAAAAATATAGTCATTGCATTAGTCAACCCAAAAGCCATTACAACAAATTCAAAGTGCCAATACCTTGTTTGACAAGTCGTCTTGGGAACATCATACTCCCTCATCTTCACTTGGTGGTATCCAGACTGAAGATTAATCTTAGAAAAGTAACTAGCCTCTTAGAGTTGTTCAAAAAGGTCATCAATCTTTGGTAGAGGGTACTTATTCTTTATAGTAACACAATTACGTTGCCGGTAATCAATGCACATTCTAAGGGAACCATCCTTCTTCTTTACAAACAACACTGGTGCACCCCAAGGTGACTTGCTAGGCTTATAAAAGCCTTCTCCAATAAATACCTCAATTGATCCTTCAACTCCTTCGATTCCCCCGGAGCCATACAACAAAGGGGAATGAAAATGAATTCTGTATCGAGAACGAGGTCTATGCCAAAGTCTATTTCCCTTTAGGGAGGAACACTAGGAAGCTCATCGAGAAAGAGATTAGGAGACACATTGACTACAAGAATCGACTCAATAGTAAGGATCCCTAACCCTCAAAAGATGATAAAGACAACTTAGAAATCAACATTTGGGCTTTAAGACAAGAAATAGATCTACACTTGACCACTACGTCCTGACATTTGCTCTCAAGGACGGTCTTATTAGAGAATTGGAGTTTAACTTTATGGGTTCTACAATCAATGGAAGCATAATATGCATGTAGCCAAATCCATCCCAAGAATAATATCAAAATCTACCATATTTAATTCACCAAAATCACAAGGCAAGACCATATGCAACATTAAAATGGGACAATTTTTATAGACTCTTTTAGCAACATTGCACTCACCAATGGGGTTAGACACTTCATAAGGTTTACATAATAATTTGGGACTCCCATGAAGCTTTTTGGCAACAAACGGAGTAATGAAAGAAAGAGTGGCACCCAGATACATCAAAGAATATATATCATAATAAAAAACCTTTAAAATACCATTGATGAAATCCGGCACCTCATCCACCCCTTGCCTTCCTTGGAGAGTGTAGAACCTATTTTGCCTTGTAGTACTCCATTGGTGGCCTCCCTTTTCCCTTAGATCCACATTAGCACCTTGGTCTTGACGACGACCATCACTACCTTTGTTTTGAGCATGGCGACAATCAACAACCTTGTGACCCACTTCACCACAACCGTAGCAAGCATTAGAGTTTGGAAAACAAGGGCCACTATACATCTTTAGAATTTAGGATTAGACACTCCACCATTACCTTATTGGAATCTTGGGTTATCATTACCAAATCTCTATTTAGGAGCATTGGAAGACCCTTGGCATTGGAACTTGTTTCCTTGAGGAAATCGGCCACCCTTAGGACCTTGACAACCACCTTCAAATCGAGCCCTTTTGGACTCACCACTTCTTCTCTTTCTAAGCTTTTCCCCCTCTAATTGCTTGATATACGTCATGAGCCAAAACAAATCTATATCACTCACTAGCATGGTGGTACACCACACTTCATTAACCATATCGGACATTGCCAACACAAATTAGTTCATTCTAGCACTAGGGTTGGCCACCAAATGTGGAGCATACATGGAAAGCTTGTTGAACTTGAGGGCATACTCCCTCCCACTCATGGAACCTTTCTTAAAGGTTCATAAACTTAATCATCTTAGCCTCTCTTAACTCGCTAGGAAAGAACTGATTGAGGATGACGACTGTGAATTCCTCCCAAGGAAAAGCATCATCATCTATACTCTCCAATATCCATTGGCTGAACCAAATTTTGTCCACACCTTTGAGTTGGTAGGTCAAGAACTCTGCTTTCTCCTTCAAATTGACCCCCATGATAGATAACATTATACAGCTTATCAATGAACTCTTACACATTGTCTTCCTGCTTGGACCTATGAAACTCCTGTCGATTCATTCTCATGAAATCCCTCAACCTTGAGGCCGGAGTAGGAGCATGAGGGGCTTGGACTCCTTGGTTCATTTTGTTAGAAATAGCATGGGCCAACATTGTGATAGCATCCCAGAATGCATCATGGGCAACCCCCCTATCTTGAGGAGCTTGAGGATCAGAAGCGGCAGGTTGCTCCTTAGGAGTAAGGGTTCTCCTTAGTCTTCCCCTTGGTATCTGAAAAGACCCCAAAAAGAGCCCGAAAACATGCCTCACAAATCTCAGAATTTTAAATTCCATATATCTCAAAATTTGTTCATTATTTCGAAAATCCGACTTCATATTCGTAATGAGGGGGTCAAAATTAGGTGAAAAAAGATCTAACCTTGATTTAAAAGAGAAAGATTAGCAATTATAAATTTTTAAGTGACAATTTCCAGCGAGGTCTGCGCGATGGAGGCACGATATGGAAGAAGCCAATCTCAATGTATTTTATTTAAGTTCATCAAAATTTTTCTATGTATTGGGCCAAAGTTTTCCCAAACGTGTTTCTACTTATACTTATATTCAACCTATAAGTGTTGAGCCAAAATTTTCTATGTGTTGGGCAAATGTTTTTCGAAAGGGAGATAAATTTTGGCATAGATCTCCTTCCTGATACTCAATCTACCTCCATTCCCCCTTACTATATGGCCACGGTGGAGTTTAAGAAATTAAAAGAGCAATTGAAAGATTTGCTGGAAAAGGGATTCATTAGACCTAGTCAAATCACCTCGGGGTGTTCCACTATTATTTGTGAAAAAGAAGGATGGGTCAGTTAGAATATGCATTGATTACCGACAACTTAATAGGGGCACTATAGAGAATAGATATCCTCTTCAAAGAATGGATGACTTGTTTGACCAAGTGCAAGGGGCTAGCTTCTTCTCTAAGATTGATCTTCATCCGAGTATCATCAGGTGAGGGTGAGGGAGTGTGATAAACCTAAGATGGCCTTCCAGACCAGATATGGGCAATATGAGTTTGTTGTGATGTCGTTTGGGTTGACTAATGCACCTGCCATCTTCATGGATCTAGTGAATAGGGTCTTCAAACCTTACCTTGATTCCTTTGTTGTGGTCTTCATTGATGATATATTGATCTATTCGCATAGTAGAGAGTAGCATATGGGGTATTTGAGGGTTGTGTTGCAAAGATTAAAGGAGAAGAAATTGTATGCCAAATATGGTGTGAATTTTGGTTGAAGGAGGTTACATTCCCGGGTCATGTGGTGCCGAGGGATGGTATAAAAGTAGACCCTAAGCAAACTGATGCGATTAGAAATTGGCCTAGACCATTGACCCCGTTAGATATTAGGAGTTTCTTGGGCCTTTCGGGTTACTATAGAAGATTTGTTAATGGGTTCTCCACCATTGCTTCCCCTATGACAAAATTAACTCAAAAGAAGGTTAAGTTTGTGTGGACCGATGAATGTGAGAGAAGCTTCGAAATATTGAAAGATAGGCTTGTGTTCGCTCCTATATTAACATAATCGGATGGGCTTGAAGGCTTTATTGTGTATTGTGGTGCATCTAGAGTTGGTTTGGGTTGTGTACTAATGATAAATGGTAATGTCATAACCTATGATTCTAGGCAACTCAAAGTACATGAAAGCAATTACCCTACCCATGATCTAGAGTTAGCTGCCATTGTGTTTGCATTGTAGATTTAGCGTCATTATTTGTATGGGGTGCATGTGGATGTCTTTACCGATCGTAAGAGCCTCCAATATGCCTTCACTCAAAAATATCTCAACTTGAGACAAAGAAGGTGGCTAGAACTTGTCAAAGATTATGACATGAGTGTGCATTATTATCCGGGTAAGGCATATCAGGAGGTGATGCTTTGAGTTGAGTGTCCATGGGTAGCCTAGCTCATGTTGATGGTTGTGATAGGGAAATTGCTAGAGAGGTGCATAGATTGGCTAGGTTGGGAGTTAGGTTGGAAGAGGTTGGTGATGATGGTGTTGTGGTTGTTGATGGGTCTAAAGTCTTCCTTGGTTGATGAGCTGATAGCAAAACAAGATCTTGACTCTTCCTTGCTTGAATTGAAGAACTTGGTGAAATAGGGAAAAGTAGAGGTTTTCTCCCAAGGGGGAGATGGGACTCTTAGGTACCAATGTATGTTGTGTGTGCCTTTTCTTGATAGTTTGAGCGAGAATATTCTTAATGAGGCCCATAATTCTTCTTATTCTATTCTCTTCGATTCCACCAAAATGTATAGAGACTTGAGGGATGTGTATTGGTGGGGAGGCATGAAGAACGACATTGCTAAATTTGTTTCCTGTTGCCATAGTTATCAACAAGTCAAATCCGAACATCAAAGGATGGGTGGCCTAACCCAAGACTTAGAGATTCCCACTTAGAAATGGGAGGTGATTAATATGGATTTTAAAGTCGGGTTGCCAAAAACTAATCAAGGTTTTGATTCTATTTGGGTGGTGGTTTATAGGATGACGTAATCTGCTCACTTCCTACCAATTAATATGACATATGAGACTGAAGGGTATGCAAGGTTGTACATCTATGAGTTAGTAAGTTGCACGGGGTTCCTTTGTCCATCATATCGGATCGTGGTTCACAATTCCCTTCACACTTTTGGAGGTCTTTTCAAAGGGGTCTTGGTACAAAAGTTCACCTTAGTACGACATTCCACTCTCAAATGGATGGCCAAGCCAAAAGGATAGTTCAAACCCTTAAAGATATGCTTAGGGCATGTGAATTGAAGTTGAGGGGTAGTTAGGATTACCATCTTCCTTTGATTAAGTTTTCCTACAACAATATCTATCAGTCTAGTATCGGTATGGCTCCTTTTGATGCTCTTTATGAGAGATGTTGTAGATCACTGATTGGTTGGTTTAAGATTGGACATGTGGCTTTATTGGGATGGTATCTAGTTATGGAGGCTCTTGAGAAGGTTAGGATGACTAAGGTAAGGTTCAGTACAACCCAAAGTCATCAAAAATCTTATGCCGCTGTGACGAGAAAAGACCTTGAGGTGTGGTCCATTTTTGTAAAAAGGGGAAGTTGAGTCTAAGATATGCTTGTCCTTATGAGGTCTTGAAGAGGGCTGGTAAGGTAGCCTATCAATTTAAGTTTCCTTGTGAAATAAACTTGGTTCATCCGGTATTCCATGTCTCTATTCTGCCTCTTGATGTTGTGGGGTTTGTTGAAGATAACATGACTTATGAGGAGGTTCCGATTAAGATCCTAGATATGCAAGTAAAGAGATTGAGAAACAAGGAGGTGACATCAGCTAAGGTCCTTTGGAGGAACCAACAAATCGAAACTTCTACTTAGGAGGCCGAAGTAGATGTGCAAAAGTGGTATCCTTATCTTTTGCACTCTATCAAAGCCTAAGGTACTAACTCTAAGTCCCCTAAGTTATTCAAGTCTTATGTTTCATCCCCTATGTCATTCACATGCATTCATGCTTAAGTTGGCAAGTTTATGATGATTTTACACTTACATTAAGGTTTTGAAAATGGTGTTTTAAATGTAATGCAGCATTTTAGTTCGGGCTGATTTGTTTATGATCATTCTTGACTTGTATGTCTCTTTTACATTCAGGGAAGAATGTTCCCAAGGGGGAGATACTAAAACGACCCCAAAAAGTGCCCAAAAAATGCCTCGGAATGCCCGAAATTTTAAATTTCATATAACTCAAAATTCGTTCGTTATTTCGAAAATCAGACTTCATATTCATGATCAGGGGGTCACAATAAGGTGCAAAAGGGTTAAGAGGAAAAGATTAACAATTATAAATTGTTAAGTGATGATTTCAAGTGAGGTCCGTGCAATGGAGGCGCGACATGCCAGCAACCAATCTCAGTGTATTTTTTTTAGTTCGTCCAAAATTTTCTAAGTGTTGGGCCCAAATTTTTCCAAACATATTTCTACTTATACTTACCCAAATCATATCATCCTAAACATTTCCCAAAACTCACAAAAATACTTAGTCATATTTTCATTCCCCAAACTCAAGTCCCAAACCCTCATCCTAAGCTAAGGTTCTCCTTTAAAGTTCTTTATCAAACTTCAAGTCTCCATCTCCAATCTTCACCAAGATCACATCTAAGCCAAGGTATATGGGTTTCTTTCATGGTTTCCTTTCACTCATGATACCCAAGCCTCCTTTTACTTAAATTGCATGATTGAAAGTTGATTTACAAATGGGTCTTGCCTATTATGAAATTCACTACACACTATGTTAAAGCTATATAAAGTTGTGACTGTTTTTCTATGTTTTGAGCTATAAGTCTTAGGTCTATTGTGAGATTTGAGAACGAGTTTTGATGTATTTTGCTTTAGGGTGTTGCAATGTCGTGAATGATGATTTTACGATGGATTTTATTGCATTATTGCATCTCCAATTTACATGGTTTTATACTACCACATTTTACCCTTTAAGTGTTTGATAAAATGTCTAGGTGTTGTTTCTTGAGGAATTGAAGGTCCAAAGAATGAGATATGATATGAATGACTATATGATGATTAAATAAGCTTATGTATAAGATGTATTCCACATAAAGTATTGCATTATACCATGCCCGATCCAGGTGACCTAGTTGAGGGTTCAACATCTCAACCACTAGGGTGATGGGTGCCATCATCACTAACATTGATTAGGGGTTTGTACCTCAGTCACTAGGGTGATGGGTGCTATAATCACTAACCTTGATGAGGGGTTTGTGCCTCACAAACTAGGGTGATGGGTGCAATCATCACTAACATTGATAAGGGGTTCACACCTCACACACTAGGGTGATGAGTGCTGTCATCACTACCTACCAAGAGGTTTGTACTTTGAAAATCTAGCTTGGTCTCTTCTTCAAATATGATATGCTATATGAGCATGATTTACTTAAGCATTGAACTTACATGCCATATTGTTATATTATGCCTATTGTTTAGTATTATGCATTTTGATTGTTATGCCTATATATTGTTGCATTGCATCCTACATACATAGTACATTCAAATGTACTAACGCATACTCTATGCCTACATGATGTCACCATGTAGGAACCGGTGCTCAAGTTGATCATCCTCCTCCACGTGGCTAGTTCACTGCTATTCAAGCTAGTTGGTGAGTCATCCATTTCAGGGACTTTAGTGTATACTCTCTCTTATTATGCATTGAGACACTATTTTTTATGATCTATTTGACTATGATGGTAAGCCCGGTTACCTTGTCTTGGCCCCTGCTCTTATCTATGTATTAGAGGTGTTTGTTGGACATGTTATGTATCTAGATATGTGTTTGACTCTTGTCTCTTGACTATGATGATATTGTGTAAGCTTTTTCCCCTTAACCCCGGTTTCCCGTTCTTTTATCTTTGATGCTTGATTTATTGCATCTGTGACCAAGGATGTGTAATGATGCTTTATGAGGCTAGTTTAGGGTCCCTTTAGTTCCTCCTTGCACCGTGTCATGTCTAGGCCCTAGAATTGGTTCATGACAGTATTAACATAATCTAGAAGAAAAAAGAGCATTCGCTAGGGGTAAAGCTTTACATTCGCACCTAAAGCACGATATAGACCATTAAAATGTGAAAAATTTCCTAAACACCTCATAGCCTCCCATTCATTGTTGTGGCGCACTTTACAACCATGAATAAGATTCTTGTCAATGTTATGTGCTAGATCTCCAAGGACCATTAACAACCTAGTGCTTTGATACGAAATTTGTCACAATTCAAGCCTAGATCCTAGTCGTGACACGACGAATGGGGAACCCGAAGGGACCCCAAACAAGCCTCTTAGCATATCATTCACACATCCTTGTTCGCAGAAGCAAATAAACATCAAAAAGTGATATAATTGAAAAGGAAAGTGGGACCAAAAAGTGATATAATTAAAAAGGAAAGTCGGACTAAGGGAAGTCTTGCTAATCACAAGAACCTAAAGATCCAAGTTCATCACATAAATACATCATAGTATCCATCAACACCTCTATCTTAGAATAGAGCGGGGGCCAAGACACTTCCTGAGCTCACCCTCATAATAATAAGTATTCAATAGTAGAAGAAGTCTCAACATAACATAGAATAAGTAGATTTCTCCCCATAATTGAGGACTCATCAAAACCTTCTCCAAAAAATGAACTAGCCACATAGAGGAGGATGATCAATAGGAGCTCCAGATCCTACATGGTGATATTGTGTAGGCGTAGAGTATGCATTAGTACATTTGAATGTACTAAGTATGTGTGGTGCAATACAACAAAGACCTAAGCTAATATATTCAAAATGTATAATCATAGGCAATAGATGTATAATCTTAACATGGCATGCCTGATCAATACCAGTAACAAAACATACTTATGAAACATTCAACTTGCATAACTCATAATACATGTGTGGTAAATGACCTTAACAGACATAGACCAAGCGAGCTACTATATGGAATTCAAGGCATCTTACTGCCTCAGCAAGGTTATCGAGGAATGTCACCCCATCGACAAGGTGATCGAGCCATGTCACCCCTTCGTTAAGGTATGGTATAGCTAGATGGATCCACTAGTATAGCAAAGATAAAAATCATAATCCTATGATGGCACAAAATTTAGAGGCTAAAGACTTTATATAAGGAACCCTTGAGTCAAGCCACCATCTTAAGCCTCAATCTGTACTAAATCAAATCCCATGGAATAGTTGAAATAATCATCACTTTAATAACTTGTAAGATACATAATAACATGACATGAGTAGCTCTTAAAGATACTTGACATCTACTATTGAGCCTAACCCTAACATGAGAGTAGATCATAATCATACAAGAACCCTTATTTTAACATTAATGGCTCACAAGAGGTAGAATCTAGAAATAGGGATAAACATGATACTTACAACATGATATAAACATTTTATGAATTCAATACATTCATGTAGCCCTTAATCATCATATAATCACTTGACTTGTAAATCACGTAATAGATCATCAATAACTTGAGAATTCTTATCATGTCAATTGATCAAATACATAGTGGATTTATGATACTTGTTCTGAATAATGCAATTTAAGAGTGAAATAACATGAATAAACTCAATGCGATTCAACCCACTTTAAACAACCGCAAAAAGTGACAGAAAATGTGCCTGGGAAGTGCCCAGAAATGTAATTTTTATATATCTCAAAATTCATGTGTGATATTAATTATCTGATATCATTTTGTTATTCAGAGGGTCACAATTAGGGGGCGAGGGTCTAATCCTGATTTTAGAGCAAACGTATCAAAATTCAAAATTCCCAAATGCCAAATTCTAGTGACTAAAGCGCGCAGCTTCCACGATGCGCAGGTGCTTATTTTTGTGACAATTTTTTGGGTCTCGGTCCAAGAATTTTATGTTTTGGGCATAAGTGTTCTCAAACGTGTATTTACCTATACTTAGCCACATTTCACTCTCATATCATCCTAAATACTTTCCAATATTCACTCAAAAACTTAGCCATATTTTTAAATCCTAAATTCAAGTCTCAAAACTTCATTCGGATCTAAGGATTTCCTTCAAGCTTCAAGTCTCCATTTTCAATCTTCACCAAGCGTTTCTCTAGAGCTAAGGTATGTCGGTTTCAGCCATTGGGTCCTTTCATCCATGGTTCCCTAATCTCCTTTTTACTCAGTTTGCATGATTTAAAGTTTATTTTACAAATGGGTCTACTAGTATGAACTTGTCTAAGAACTATGTTAAAGCTATATTAAATTGAGACTGTTTTTCTATACTTTGAGCTATAAATCTTGGATCTATTGTAAGATTTGATGAGGGGTTTTGATGTATATTAATTGAGGGTATCACAAAGTGTTGATTGATGGTTTTACAATAGGGTTTCTTGCATGATTTTGCTCTTGAATTGCATGGCTTTACACTAGTACTATACACTCTCCCAGTGTTTGATAAAATGTTCGGATAGGATTTCTTTAGGAATTGAAGGTCCAATACATGTCTTTTGTTATGAAGACTCTATGATAATGAAAGAAGGGTAAATTTTTGTTGATTTCATGAAAATTATCAATGGTGATGAAAGATGATCAATTGCCTAGTTCGGGGGGTAATAGTCCTGAACTACCACATTGAGGGGTATATACCTCATTTGCGTAGCTCGAGGGGTGGTAGGCCCGTGCTACCACATTGAGAGGTATATACCCCATTCGCCCAGCTCAGGGGGTGGTAGGATTGTGCTACCACATTGAGGAGTATATATCTCAATTTCCTTCCTAAGTAAATAGTAGGCCTTGGTATATGATAATGGTCACCTTCTTTACTTGTAATATGTCAATCTTAGGGAAGACCATTCGAATGGTTAAATTGATACTTTGCTTCGATCTTCTAAGCATGTATTACTTTAAAGTAGCATTCATTCATTTATTATTACTATAATGCTATCTATTTATTATGATATTTTATCTTGCCTAAGTGCTTATCATTTTGTTACATTACATTCTACATACTTAGTACATTCAAAAGTATTAACATATACTCCTGCCTAAATGATATCACCATGTAGGAACCAGAGCCCAAATTGATCATCCTCCTTCTCCATGTGCCTAGTATGGTAAAGTCAAGCTAGTTGGTAAGTCTTCCATTTTGGAGGCGTTAGTTTATGTTTCTCTTATTATGTATAGAGACACTCTTCTTATTTGTTTACTTTGACTTTGAGGGTGAGCCTGATTGCTTTGACTTGTCCCCCGCTCTATCTATGAAGTGGAGGTGTTGTTGGACAAATTATGTATCTATTCTATGAGTCTTGACATGCATTGGACCTTCAATTCCTCAAGAACCCATAACCAGACATTTTATCAAACAATTAGAGGTTTTGTAGTGCTACTGTAAAATTATGCAATTCAAGAGTGTTAACATGCTATAAAATTCAAGGTAGAACCATTAATAGATACTTGGTAACACACACTCAAGCAATATACATCAAAAACCTTCATCAGATCTCAGATTAGATCTTAGATTCGGAGCTCAAAAACATAGTAAAACAGTTATAATTTCATAGTTCCCAACATAGTGTGCAGTGATTTTTCATAATAAACAAGATCCATTTGTAAATAAAATTTGAATCATGCAATTTAGGGTAAAAGGATACTTGGCATCATGGGTGTTAAATTTGAATCATGCAATTTAGGGTAAAAGGATACTTGGCATCATGGGTGAAAGGAACCCATGAAAGAAACTCACATACCTTAGATTTGGAGATGAACTTGATGAAGATCGGAGATGGAGATTTGAAGCTTGAATAAGATCTTTTAAATCCATATGACTTTTGAGACTTGAGTTTAGGAGTAAAATACTTGACTAAGTGTTTGAATGAGTATTGGAGAATGTTTTGAATTATATAAGGGTGAAAAATGGATAAGTATAGCTATTTTCACGGTTGGGAAAAGTTAGGCCCAAGACATAAATAACTTGGATCGAGGTCCAAAACTGGACAAAAAAATACACAGAGGTGCGCCCTTGGCGCATCACGCCAGGGGCATGAAAAACTCTCCAGAAATTGCAATTTGCAATTTTCAAATTTTGATACGCTTGCTTCTAAATTGATGTTCAACCATCTTTCCACTCGATTTGACCCCTTAAACAAGAACGTAAAGTCAGATTTTCTATATCACATATGAATTTTGAGATATATGGAAATTACAATTTCGAGCACTTTCAAGGCACATTTTGGGGCACTTTGTGGGGTCGTTTCAATATCTCCCCCATGGGAACATTCGTCCCCAAATATCAAAGAAACATATATGAGAGACACAAACATGATAATTTCAGCCCACAAAAGGATGCACAATGCACTTAAACATCATATCAAAAAATCTCATCATAAGTGTAAAATCATCATGAACTTGTCAATTTTAAAATGAAAGTATGCATATGTCATGGGCTGAACTTAGACTTGAAATAACATAGGGGAATTAGAGTGATACCTTAGGCTTGAGTGCAATGGAAAATATAAGGATTTCGCCTTTGTTTGTCCACTTTTGCCTCCCAAGTAGCACTTCCAACTTGTTGATTCCTCCAAAAGACATTAACGGAAGCCACATCCTTGTTCCTCAATATTTTCACCTGCCTATCCAAAATCTGAACCGAAACATCTTCATATGTCAAGTTGTCTTCCACAATACCCATAACATCAAGCGGCACAATAATGTTACGATCACCCACACACTTCCTCAACATAGACACATGAAATACTAGATGAATCAATTCCATTTCTCTAGGCAGATCCGACTCGTAAGCTACCTTGCCAATTCGACTCATTAACCTATAACAGCCACATCTTAGGCTCAATTTGCCCTTTTTACCAAAGCGAACCACATCCTTCACGGGTGACAACGTCAAATAAACTCAATCACCCACTTTGAATTCAAGATCCCTTCTCCTAACATCGTCATAGGACTTTTGGCTACTTTGAGTTGCTTTAAACCTTTCTCTACTCATCCTAACCTTTTCAGGATCCTCCATAACTAGATCTTGTCCTAACTTAGCCAGCTTAGTAATTCCAAACCATCCAACCAGTGATCTACAACATTTACAATAAAGATCCTTAAGTGGAGCCAAACCAACGCTAAAATGATAGTTATTATTGTAGGCGAACTCAATCAATGGAAGATTATCATCCCAACTTCCCTTGAGCTTCAACACACAAGCCCTAAGCATGTCTTTAAGAGTTTGGATAATCTTTTTGGCTTGGTCATCCATTTGAGGGTGGAAGCCTGTACTAAGTTTAACCTTTGCATCAAGACCCCTTTGGAAATATCTCCAAAAATGTGAAGTAAATTGAGCTCCCTGATCTGATATGATGGATAAACGAACACCATACAATCTCGCTAAGTCATAGATGTACAACCTAGCATACTCTTCAGACTTATATATGGTCTTAACGGGTAGAAAGTGAGCTGATTTCTTCATTCTATAAACCACAACCCAAATGGAATCAAAACCCTTCCATGTCTTGGGCAATCCAACTACAAAGTCCATATTAATCTCTTCCCATTTCCAAGTAGAAATCTCTATAGGGTGTTACCAAGTGTTGGTGGGTTGATTTACATTAAATTTTCTCACATGATTTTACTCTTGAATTGCGTGATTTGGAACTAGCATTACACACCTACCAAGTGCTTTATAAAATGTCAGCTTAATGGTTCTTGAGTTATTGACGATATATTGCATGTCTATGAGTCAAGTGACTTTATGATGATGAAAGACATACATTTATGTGATGAATTTATGGAAAGTATCTATGGTGTTGCAAGCTGACCACACCTTGTTGAGGGGGTGATATACCTCAACCACTTTGATGGGGGGTGCTATGCCCATCTACCATGTTGAGGGGTATATACCTTGACCACTTTGATGGGGGTGACATGCCCATCTACCCCCCATCATAGTGGTTGAAGCATAACACCTCCTCAAATAGGTGTGGTTAACTTACAACAGTATAGACACTTTTCATGAGATCAACACATACATACATTCCTTTCATCATCATAAAGTCACTTAACTCATATGACATGCATTAGACCTTCAATGTCTCAAGATTCCATAGCCAGACATTTTATCAAACACTTGGCATGTGTGTAATGCTAGTACAAAATCATGCAATTCAAGAGTTAAATTATGCAAGAACAATCAATGTAAAACCACCTACCAACACTTGGTAATACCTAATGCAACACATATCAAAATCCTTCATCAAATCACTTAATGAATCATAGATTCATAGCTCAAAAGACGCTTAAACAATCACATTTTATGAAACCCCTATATAGTTTATGATCAACTTTCATAGTAAGAGATACCGATAGATAATCTAACTTCAAAACATGCAATTTACGTAAAAGGAAGTCACCATGGGTGAAAGGACCTAATGGTTGAAACCCACATACCTTAACTTTGGAGATTTCCTTGATGAAGCTTTATGAAGTCCTTGAGATCCTGAATGAGATTAGGACACTTGAATTTGGGTGAAATATTTGTCTAAGCGTTAGAGAGCGTTTTGGAAAGTCTTGAATGATATGGGGTTGAAATATGAATAAGTATAGGTGTTTTTATGCATGGGAAGGCATAGTCCCAAGACCCCAAAAATATAGGCTGAAGTTAGAAACAGGCAACAAAACACACTACTCCACAAGGGCCCCACATTATAGAGACAATGCACACCCCTACTGTTTTCCGCAAATTTGGAAAAATCAAATTTTTCTATGGTTTCTCTAAAATCGGAGTTATACCTATTTCCCACTAAATTTTTTCCTCTGATCACAAATATGAAATTGGATTTTTCATATCTCACACAGATTTTGAGATATATGAAAATTACGATTATGGGCACTTTCGAGGCACATTTTGGAGCACTTTTTTGGGTCGTTTCAGTATCTTCCCCTGGGAACATTCATCCCGAACTTCAAAGAAACTCATATAAGAGAAATAATCAAGATAATTTCATCCCCAAAATAATGCAACAATGCACTTAAACATCATTTCAAAAACCTCAATATAAGTGTCAAAATCACCATGAACTTGTCAATATAAGCATGAATTTATGCAAATGTCATGAAGGCTGAAAGTTAAGACTTGAAATCACATAGGGGACTTAGATTATTACATTAGGATTGGATAGAATGGAAGAGATAGGGATATCGCTTTTACATGTCCGCCTCGGCCTCCTATTTAGCACTCTCAACTTGTTGATGCCTCGAAAGAACCTTAATAAAAGCTACATCCTTGTTCCTCAACCTTTTCACTTATGTATCAAACATTTCCAGTGGAACCTCTTTATAAGTCAAGTTGTCTTCAACAACACCGACAACATCTAATGGTACAGTAGCATTTGGGTCACCCACACACTTCCTCGACATAGATAGATGGAATAGTAAATGACCCGTATCAATTCCACTAGTCAATTCCAACTCATAGGCTGCCTTACCAATTCTTCTCAATTCCCTATAAGGACCCACAAATGTTGCACTCAATTTACACTTTTTACCAAAAAGAACCACACCCTTCATCTGTGAAACCTTCAAATAGACCCAATCATCAACCTTAAATTCAAGATCCCTTCTCCTCACTTTGCATAGGACTTTTGTCTACATTGGGTTGTTTTCAACCTCTCTCTTATCATCCTCACTTTCTCTAAGGCCTCTTTAACCAAATCCGGACCAAACAAAACCAACTCTCCCAGTTCAAACCACCCAACCAGTGATCTACAATGTCTACCATAAATGGGCTCAAAATGAGCCATACCAATATTTGTATGATAGCTATTATTATAAGCCAACTGAATTAGCGGAAGATGATTATCCCTACTACCCTTAAGCTCTAAAACACAAGCTCTAAGCATATCCTCAAGAGTTTGGATAGTTCTTTCAGCTTGGCCATCCGTTTGAGGATGGAAGGCTGTACTAAGCTTAACCTGTACCAAGACCTATTTGGAAGGACCTCAAAAAGTGTGAAGTGAATTGACCACCACAAGCCAAAATGATTGGCAAAGGCACCCCATTCAATCTAACCAACTCATGGATGTACAATCTGTTATAATCTTTAGCACCAAAAGTAGTCTTAACCGGTAGGAAATGAGCTGACTTTGTCATCTATCAACCATAACCTAAATAGAATCAAAACCCTTTCTAGTCTTAGGCAACCCAACTACAAAATCCATGTTGATTTCCTCCCACTTCCAAGTAGGGATCTCTGTATCTTGGGCTAGGCCACCTGACCTTTGATGCTTTGCTTTAACTTGTTGTCAATTATGGCAATCGAATACAAACCTAGAAATCTGATTCTTCATACATCCCTACCAATACACCTTTCTCAAATCTCTATACATCTTTGTAGAACTAGAGTGAATTGAATCGGAAGAATTATGAGCCTTATTAAGAATCTTCTCTCTTAAGACATCAACACAAGGCACACACAACCTACCTTGATACCTAAGGACACCATCTCCCCCTTGGGAGAACACCTCCACCTTACCATATCTGACCAAGTCCTTCAACTCTAACAAGGTGGGGTGAAGATCTTGCTTTGACTTTACCTCCTGAACTAATGATGATTTAGAACAATCAATCACCACTATACCACCATTGTCAACCTCTTCCAACCCAACCCCCAAATTAACCAACCGATGGACCTCTCTAGCCACCTCCTTGCCACCATCACCATCATGCGCTAGGATACTCATAGACACCCTACTCAAAGTATTGGCCACAATATTAGCCTTACCAGGGTGAAAATGGACACTCATATCATAATCTTAAAGGAGATCCAACCAACTTCTTTGTCTCAAATTAAGATCCTTTTGAGTGAACACATATTGGAGACTCTTACGATCGGCGAACACATCAACATGCACCCCATACAAATAGTGATGCCAAATTTTCAAAGCAAATATCATAGCGGCTAATTCAAGATCATTGGTAGGATAATTCTTTTCATGCACTTTAAGTTTTCTAGAGTAATAAGCTATCACCTTACCATTTTGCATCATAACAGAACCCAAGCCAATTCTATAAGCATTACGATACACAACAAACCCTTCAAACCTTTCCAGTAGAGACAAGATAGGACTGAAGATGAGCATATTTTTGCAAGGTTTGGAATCTCTATTCACATTCATCGGCCTATATAAACTTTGTCTTGAATGGGGTCAATTTAGTAATAAGAGAAACTATAGAAGAGAACCCATTCACAAATCTCCGGTAATAAACCGCTAAGCCTAAGAAGATTCTAATATCCTATGGATTCAAAGGTCTAGGCCAATTTCTAATCACCTCCATCTTCTTAGGATCCACGTCTATACCATCACCCAACACCACATAGCCTAGAAAGGCAACATCTTTCAACCAATACTTACACTTTTCATATATGGCATACAACTTCTCCTCGCTCAACATTCGTAACACTACCCTCAAGTGAGCCACATGCTCCTCCTCACTATGGGAATAGACCAAAATATCATCAACAAAAACTATAACAACAAATCAAAGTAAGGTTTAAAGATGCTTTTCATAAGATCCATGACGATAGTAGTGAATTAGTCAAACCGAATGACATAATCACAAACGCGTAGTGCCTATACCTAGTTTGGAAGGATTTCTTGGGAATATCACACTCCCTCACTTTCACTTGGTGATACTCAGACCATAGATCAATCTTAGTGAAGTGAATAACCCCTCGAAGTTGGTCAAAGAGATCATCAATCCTTGGTAGAGGATACTTATTTTTTATGGTGACCCTATTAAGTTGCTGGTAGTCAATGCACATTCGAAATAAACTCTCTCTCTTCTTCACAAATAACACTGGTGTACCCCAAGGTAATTTGCTAGGCCTCATAAAACCCTTCTTCAGTAAATCCCCCAATTAATCCTTCAACTCCTTTAACTCCGTCGGGGCCATACGATAAGGGGGAATAGAGATGGGTTAAGTATTGGGAAGGAGGTGTATACCAAAGTATATTTTCCTTTTGGGAGGAACACTAGGAAGATCATTAGGGAAGACATCAAGAAACTAATTAACCACCAGAACCGACTCCATAGGAAGGACTTTGGACTAAACATCCCTATCCCTCACATGATGATAGAGACGCCCCTTAGAAATCAACTTATGGGCTTTAATGCAAGAAATGAATCTACTCTTGACCACCACATCATGACTCTCCCACTCAAGGACGGGTTCATAAGGGAGGAACTTGGCCCTATGGGTTCTACAATTAATAGAAGCATAATATGCATGCAACTAACCCATCCAATGAACGACATCACAATCCACCATACCCAACTCAACAAAATCATAAGGTAATATTTTATGCAAAATGCAAACAAGATAATTTTGTTAGATACTTCTAGAAACAACAGATGCACCAACGAGAGTAGACAGCTCATGTGGCTCACAAAACAATATGGGTTCAACATGAAAAGTTTTGGCAACAAATGGGGTAACAAAAGAAAGAGGGGCACCAATCAAAAACTTTTAAAATACCGGTGATAAAATCAGGCACCTTATCTACCCATTGTCTCCCTTGAAGAGTATAGAATTGATTGTGCCTTAGGGCACCACCTTGTTGGCCACCGCTTCCCTTAGGAACCACATTTGCACCTTTGGACAAACATCCTTACCCTTGTTTCGATTTCGAGGGCAATATACCACTTTATGTCCCATTTCACCACAACCAAAACAAGAATTGGTGTCCTTCAAACATAGGCCACTATGACCCTTACGAAATTTTGGACATGTAGAATAAGGCACCACATCACTATCACCTTGGAACCTTGGGTTGTCATTGGAAAAAATTCTATTAGGAGCATGCGAAGACCCTTGGCCTTGATGAAATAGGCTATCCTTTGGACTTTGGAACCTGCCTTCGAAACAGCCCTCTTAGCCTCACCACTCCTCCTTTTTTTAAGCTTCTCCCCCTCCATTTGTTTGGTATACGACATTAGGCGGCACAAATCCATATCACTAATCAACATAGTGGCATAATACTCCTCATTAACCAAATCAGATAGCCCAATCACAAATTTGTTCATTCTAGACCTTGGGTTGGCAACCAATTGTGGAGCATATTGGGAGAGTTGGTTGAACTTGAGGGACCACTGCCTCACACTTGTATATCCTTGCATTAATTTCATGAAATCCATCATTTTGGCCTCCCGAAGCTCAAGAGGGAAGAACCGGTTGAGAAATGCCGCATTAAACTCTTCCCAAAGGATGACATTGTTGTTTTCCTTCTTCGCTTTCCATTTGACATACAATATTTGAGCCACCCCTTGAGTTGGTACGTTTCCAAATCCGCCTTCTCCTCCCATCTAACCCTCACGATAACAACACTTTATACACCTCATCAATAAATTCTTGAGGGTCCTCTTCCACTTTAGCCCCGTGAACTCTGGTGGGTTCATCCTAGTAAAGTCATTCACCCTTGAAGCTAATATGGAAGCATGAGGGGATTGGGTCCCTTTGTTGACTTGATTAGTCATGGCATAGGCTAGCATGGTGATAACATCCCAGAATTCCTCATGAGCAGCGCGCCCATCTTGAGGACCTTGAGGAGCGAGAGGAGCTAGTTGTTCCTTGAGTATGTAGGCTAATCTACCTCCTGTATTAGGCATGATCTAAAATGGAAAAGAACATTTGTTAGAAGGGAAACCTTACTAACTTCTATAGCATGACATAGATCATAAAGAAGGGAAATATTTCCTAAAACGTCTCATAGCCTCTTGCTCATAGTCGTGGTGCACTTAATAATCATGAAAAAAACTCTGATCAATGCAGTTTGTTGGATGTCGAGGAAGATTAACAACCTAGTGCTTTGATACCATCATTGTCACCACCCATGCCTAGGGCCTAGAAGTTACACGTCGAATGGGGAACCCGAAGGGACCCCAAAATAAGCCTCTTAGCATATCATTACGCATCCTTGGTCGTGGAAGAAAGTAAACAACATCAAGAGAACATAAAGAAGGGTTGAAAGGGCTAAGAGAGTCTTTCATATCTTAAGCACATACAAGAGTCGAGAGAGTCAAATCTCGAAGAATTATTACATAACTTGTCCAAAAACACCTCCTAGCTTATATTCGAGCCGGGGGCAAGAAAATCTTTCGGGATCACCATTTAGTGTCAAGGTGCAACACAAAGAGATAACAAGAGTGAAAGAGCAAAGCTAATGTCCTCGAACTTGAGGACTAACCAATAGCTTATTTTCAAGAGGACCAACTATCCATGTGGAGGAGGAATATGATCAAGTGGGGCTTTGATTCCTACATGATAACATCATACAGGCATATAGTATGCATTAGTATATTTAAATGTATTAAGTATGTAGGATGCAATGCAATAAGAGATAAGCGACATAATCAAAATGCTTGATTAGGCAATGAATAAACATAATAGCAATATGACATACATGAATTATGCTTGAAGTAAAACATGCTTATATAGAAAATATTACATATGTTGGAAGAGACCACCTTTATATACCAAGAAAACTAGTACTTGGAATCCAACGTATGACCACCCCTTGGGAAGTAATTGAGAAATTTTCCCCTCAATTGGTAGTCGGGCATACCATCCCCCATCATAGAGGTCAAGGTATATTCTCCTCAACATGCTAGATAAGCATAACCACCCCCATCAAAGTGATTAAGGAATATATCCTCCCCTCCCCCCCAATTAGTAGCCGAGCATGACCACCCCCAACAAAGTGATTGAAAAATATACCCCCCAATTGGTAGGTGGGCATACAACCCCCCATCATAGTGGTTTAGGAATAACACCTCCTCAACTAAGTGTAGTCAACTTACAATATTATAGATACTTTTCATGAGATCAACACATACATACATTCCTTTCATCATCATAAAGTCACTTAACTCATATGACATGCATTAGACCTTCAATGTCTCAAGATTCCATAACCGAACATTTTCTCAAATACATGGCGGGTGTGTAATGCTAATACAAAATTATGCAATTCAAGAGAGAAATCATGTGAGAAAAATCAATGTAAAATCTCTCACTAGAACTTTGTAATACCTTCACAAAAGATACATCAAAACCCTTCATCAAATCACATAATGGATCATATATTCATAGCTCAAAACATGCTTAAACAGTCACATTTTATGAAACTCCAATAAAGTTTATGATCAACTTCATAGTAACAGATACCATAGATAATCTAACTTGAAAACATCCAATTTAGGTAAAAGGAAAGTTAGGTACCATGGGTGAAAGGACCTAATGGTTGAAACCCACAAACCTCAACTTTGGAGATTTTCATGATGAAGATTTGATTGAGAATTTGAAGCTTGAATTGAAATCCTCTAGATCCGAGATGAGATTAGGACATTTGAATTTGGTTGAAATATATTGTCTAAGTGCTAAAGAGGGTTTTGGGGAAAATCTTGAATGATATAGGGTTGAAATATAATGATGTATAGGTATTTTAATACATGGAAAGATTTATACGCAAGACCACAAAGCCTTTGGCCAAATTAAGAAAACTGACAAAACAATACACTGCTCTGTGATGCTCTGCATCGCGGAGCCAACGCATACCCCTACTATTTTCTGCAAACTTGGAAAAATCAAATTGTGCTATAGTTGTTCTAAAATTGGGGTTATACCCATTTTTCACTCAATTTTTCCCCTGCTCATGAATATGAAGTCAGATTTTCACAAATTTTGAGATATATGAAAATTATAATTATGGACACTTCTAAGGCACATTTTCGGTCACTTTTTGGGGTTGTTTCAAATTCTTGCCTCTTGAACCAAGGGAGTCCAAAATGATGGAACTCATGAATCTACAGCAAGGATCGATGAGTGTGAGGGAGTATGCCCTTATGTTCAATCAACTCAAAATATGCTCCATAATTGGTGGCCGAGTCAATGTGTACGATGAATAAGTTTGTGATGAGTGTATCTACTTTGGTAAATGAGGAGTGTCATGCCATCATGTTTATGGGTTATATGTACTTGTCCTGCCTTATGACTTATGCCGAGCAATTAGAAGGGGAAAAGTTGAGAAAGAGGAGAATGGGTGAGGTCAAGAGGACTAGTTTTGAAGATAGATTTTAAAGTCTCAGGGGTGGCCGGTTTCATCAAGGCCAAGTGTCTCCCAATGCTCCTAATATGAGGTTTGCTAATATCAACCTAAGGGTCCAAGGTGGTGGGGACGTGGTGACTAGTCCTATGCACCCAAAATGTGGTAGAGGTTACAATGGACCATGTTTGAAGGATACTAATGCTTGTTATGGGTGTGGTGAAGTGGGTCATAAGGTAATGGATTGTCCTCTTAATCAACACAAGGGTAGAAATGGTTGTCCACAAGGCCAAGGTGCAAATATGAGTCCTAGGGAAAGAGGAAGCCAACAAGGGGGTGCTCCAAGGGAAAATCGATTCTATGCTTTTGAAAGGATACAAGGGATAGATGAGGTTCTCGATGTCATCATCAGTATGTTAAAAGTCTTTGATTTTGATGTATATGCATTGATAGAACAGGTGACACTCTTTTCTTTAGTACTCCTTTTGTTGCCAAAAAGCTTTATGTTAAATTTGAATTGTTCAGTGAGCCATCTGAGTGTCTACTCCCGTTGGTGCATCTATTATTGCTAGAAGGGACTACAAAAATTGTCCCGTGTTTATTTTTCATACAACATTGTCATGTGATTTTGTTGAGTTTGATATGGTAGATTTTGATGTCATTCTTGGAATGGATTGATTGCATTCATATTATGTATCTATTGATTGTAGAACCCACAAGGTGAAACTCCAATTCCCTAATGAACCCTTCCTTGAATGGGAGACATGATGTGGTGGTCAAGGTTAGATTTATTTCTTTCATTAAAGCCCAAAAGTTTATTTCCAAGGGGTGTCTCTATCATCTTGTGAGAGTTAGGGATGTTGATTCCAAAGTCCTTCCTATAGAGTCGATCCCGGTGGTGATTGAGTTCTTGATGTCTTTCCTAGTGAGCTTTCCTGTGTTCCTCCCGAAAAGGAAATTGATTTTTGCGTAGACCTCCTTCCCAATACTCAACCCATTTCTTTTCCCCCTTATGGTATGGCCCTGGTGGAGTTAAAGGAGTTAAAGAGCACTTGAGGAATTTGTTGGAGAAGGGTTTTATTAAGCGTAGCCAATCACCTTGGTGTGCACCGGTGTTGTTTGTGAAAAGAGAAGGATCATACTCTTGGAATGTGCATTGACTACCGAAAACTTAATAGGGTCATCATAAAGAATTAGTACCCTCTACCAACGATTAATGATCTCTTTGACCAACTTCAATGGGCTAGTTACTTCTCTAAGATTGATCTTCAGTCCGGGTATCACCAAGTGAATGTGATGGAATATGACATTCCCAAGGCAGACTTCCAGACTAGATATGGACACTTTGAGTTTGTCGTTATGTCTTTTAGGTTGACTAATGCACCGGCTATCTTCATGTATCTTATGAATAGGGTCGTTAAACCCTAACTTGATTTGTTTTTGGTAGTTTCTATTGATGATATCTTATGAATAGGGTTGACTAATGCACCGGCTATCTTCATGTCTCTTATCACCACATTAAAGCTAATGTTGTGGTCGATGCTCTAAGTAAGGTGTCTATGGGTAGCCTATCTCTTATTGATGATAGTGGAAAAGAGGTGGCTAGAGAGGTCCATCGGTTTGCTAGATTGGGGGTTAGGTTGGAAGAGGTTGATAATGGTGGTGTAGTAGTTGTTGATGGTTCTAAATCTTTATTGGTTGAGGAGATGAAGGCAAAGCAAGATCTTAACCCCGCCTTGTTAGAGTTGAAGGCTTTGGTGATACATGGTATGGTAGAGGTTTTCTCCCAAGGGGGAGATGGTTCCCTCTTGTAACGACCCCAAAAAGTGCCTGAAAATGTGCCTCGAAAGTGCCCAGAATCGTAATTTCCATATATCTGAAAATTTGTGCGTGATATAAAAATTTGACTTCATATTCTTAATAAGGAGGTCATTTTGAGTGGTCAATGGGTCTAACACCGAATTTGGAGCAATCGAATCATAATTTCAAATTTCCAAAATTTCAATTTCCAGAATGAGTCTACGATAGTGCCGCGATGCGTAACTATCGCGAATATGTGTAAACTTGGTCTCCTAGACAGGTCTATGATGCGACCTTTGTAAATTCAGCCTAGTTATTTTTTTTAGTCCAACCTTTTTGAATGTTGGGCCCAAGTTTTCCCGAACGTGAAAATACCTATACTTAGCCAATTTCACCCTCATATCATTTTAAACATTTTCCAGTACTCATTCAAATACTTAACCAAGTATTTTACTCCTAAACTCAAATCTTAAGACCCTTTTTAGATCTAAGGATTTCATCTTAAGCTTCAAGTCTCCATCTTAAATCTTCATCAAGTTCCTCTCCAAAGCTAAGATATGTGGGTTTTTTTCATGGGTTCCTTTCACCCATGATGTCCAAGTATCCTTTTACACTAATTTGCATGATATAAAGATGATTTACTCATGAATCTTATTTATTATGAAAATCATTGCACACTATGTTGGGATTTATGAAATTGTGACTATTTTGCTATGTTTTGAGCTACGAAATCAAGGTCTATTGTAAGCTTTCATGAAGGGTTTTGAAATATATTGACTGAGGGTGTTACCAAGTATCTAGTGAAGGTTTTATATTGAATTTTCTAGCATGAATCCAATCTTGAATTGCATGATTTTACACTAGCACTACACACCCTTAAGTGTTTGATAAAATGTCTGTTTATGGCTTCTTGATGAATTGAAGGTCCAATGCATGTCTTATGAATTGAATGCCTTATGATAATGATATGATGATGATGTGATGATGAAGTATTGATGAAATGTATATGAGGACTATATGATGATGAAGTGAATGTATGTATATGGTATTCTCTACATAGTGTTGGAATTCGACCATGCCCTACTCAGGGGTTACGTACCAGGTAACCCCGTTAAGGGGCTCGTACCTTGATAACCTATTGGGGGTTCATACTCTGGCACCACGGGTGGTAGGGTGCGACTATCCATCAACCTTGTTGGGGGTTTGTTCCTTAATCACCAAGGAGGTTTGTACTCCCGCACCACAGTTGGTAGGGTGCGACGATCCAACAACCTATTGACGGGGTTTGTACCTCAATTACCAAGGGTGGTAAGGGGTGACAATCCACCAATAGTTTAGTGGTCTCTTCTTACACATATGTTTTTTTCTATATAAGCATGTTTTACTTCAAGTATTATTCATACATGTCATAGTGATAGTATGCTACTCATTGCGTATGATTATGCTAGAGGTGTTGTTGGACAAGTGATGTAAATACTTTGACTCTTCTATGATTTATGCTTTTAAAGACTTCCCTTAGTCCCTTTATCCTTATTTGTACTCTCTTGTTGTTGTTTAATTGCTTCTGTGACGAAAGATGTGTAAATGATATGCCAAGAGGCTTGTTTGGGGTCCCGTCAGATTCCCATTCAGCGTGTCACGTCTAGACACTAAGCTTGGGTCGTGACACCTATAGAATTCAATCACCAGTACAGTAGATTTGCCGAGGACCTTCTTTTAGAGGTGCTTCCCCAGATTGAAGAAGCTCTAGTTGAAGGACCAGATCAACAACTTTGAGCAACATCCTAGTGATTTGATTAGTACTACTTAGGAGATGTTCACAAAATGCTTGAGAAACATCCCTTACCATAAGATGGTTGATCATGCCTTTGTGGAGATCTTCTACAGTACCCCTGATGAGAACATTCAGGCTTGTTCTAACACTATCATGGGGGGCATGTTCTTAGATCAGCCATTTGCAAGGATTGCAAAGCAAATGGAGCGAGTGGTCAAGACGAATCACGCATAGGCACAGAGAGATAGAGTATCCACTCAAAGTTTGTGCACTATCATTGTTGGTTTGGAGCAAGAAAAGATCAATGATTAAATCATGAAAGAGCTTGCCCAAATTCGCAAAGGGATGGAGGTAGTGCTGAAACAGAACCAAGAGCGAGTCAATACAGTGGTTGATCAACCTCCGTGTGCACCCATGTATGATGAGCCTTATTATGATGAGGACACATGCTTTTTTGCTGATCAAAAAGGGGTTTTTGGACCAATGCACAAAGGTCCAATCAGGACTAGTGGCGCTATCTTCAAGGAAATCATGGTCAGAACTTTAAAAAAGATGAAGCTTATGGGGATAACCGTGAAGGATATTATGAGAGGAATAACAGTCTATAAAGAGATGCAGATTGTGGTTATAGAGATGGCTTTATAAATGGTCACTATGTTCCACCACAAAACCACGACCGGGTGCAAGTTCAAGAATTGAGGAGATGTTTTATTGCATGTTGAAGAAAGCTGAGACACAGGATGAGACTCTAGGGGACATGAAATCTGAGATTTCTAGTATCAATCAGAAAATTGAGTTTCATTCTGTGACTATCGAATAGCTTGAGCAACAGTTTGGTCAAGTTTGGACTTAACTTAATCAGTATTAGAGAGGTACACTTCCTAGCAATATAGTTCAGAATCCTAAGAATGAAGAGTAGTGTATGGCAGTTACTACTCGGGGTGGGAAGAGCACCATTGATCCTCCTATGCAAGTTGATGATGATGATGTTCGAGAAGAGATGGTTGAAGCTAAGGATGCAGATGAAAGGGAAGATCGTGGCTAGGATAGGGTGAGTTAAGCTGCTGATGTACCATATATGTTGAAGCCCATTCCTAGGCCTCCTCCTCGCTTCCATCAAACAATCAAAAAGAAGGAGGAGGAAGACAAATTCAAGCATTTTCATTGATGCATTGGAGAAGATGCCAGGGTTGGCAAAGTACATGAAGGACGTAGTCACTAAAAAGCACACTGTGAGTCAGGAGCTTGACATGACCCAAGTCTAGGGCCTCGTGATGTAACATGGCGAATAGGAACCCGAAGGGACCCAAACATGCCTCTTAGCATATCAATCACACATCTTTGGTCACGGAAGAAAAGTAAACCACAACAAAATATAATAAAAAGGGAAATTAGGACTAAGGGAAGTCTTTGATAGCATAAAACATAGAAGATTCAAAGCTCATAGCATAAGTACACCATTTGTTCCAACAAACCTGTAAATCATAGATTGGAGCGGGGGCCAAGAAACTTTGTAGGCTCACCCTCATAGTATCAAGAGTTCAACATAAAGAGAAAAACAAAGTAAGATAGCTAATGTCCCCAAACTTGAGGACTCACCAATGCTCTTCTTCCAAAATGCTAAGACTAGCCACGTGGAGGTTGATAAAGAAAGCTTCCTACATGATAACATCACAGAGGTATAGCGTGTGAGTTACTACATTTGAATGTACTAAGTATGTAGAATGTAATGCAAAAAGACATAGACAATTCAGTCAAAATGCATAAACTTAAATGACCGCAAAAAGTGCCCAAAAATATGCCTCGAAAATGCTCGAAATCATAATTTCTATATATATCAAAATTTGTGCATGATATAAAAAATCTAACTTAATATTCTTTTTCAGAGGGTCAAGTAACCCCAATTTAATAGCAACCATTGCAAAAATGTGATTTCCAGTGATGATCCGCGCCAATGGCGCGCTATGGTGTATTTTTGTACACTGACTTTCCATCTCGGTCCAACACTTTTGGGTCTTGGACCTAATTGTTCCCATGCATGAAAATACCTATACTTGGACTTATTTCACCCTTATATAATTAAAGAAATTCCCAAATACTATATCAAACACCTAGAAAATATTTCATCTCCAAATTTTAAGTCTCAAAACTCATACTAATCTTAAGATTCTTATTCAAACTTCAAGTCTCCATCTCCAATCTTCTTCAAGGATTCTCCAAAGTCAAGGTACGTAGGTTTCTTTCATGGGTTCCTTTATCCCATGATGCCCAAACTTTATTTTACCTAAAATTGCATTATTTCAAGTTGATTTACTCATGGGTCTGGCTTATTATGATTTTCGTTGCATACTATGTTGAGGTTTTATGAAAGTATGATTATTTTATCATGTTTTGAGCTTTAAAACTAAGATCTATTGTGAGATTTGATGAAGGATTTTGATGTGTATGACTTGAGGGTGTTACCAGGTATCTATTGATGGTTTTACATTAAATTTTCTAGCGTGAATCCACTCTTCAATTGTATGGTTTTACACTAGCACTACACACCCACCAAGTGCTTGATAAAATGTCTGGTTGATGTATTTTGAGGAGTTGAAGGTCCAATAGATATCTTATGATTTTAATGTCTTTATGATGATGAAAGGAATGTATGTATATGATATCTCTATTGTGTTGGGAATTGGCTAAAGCTCACTCAGGAGGTTGAAGGCTCGGGTAACCTTGTTGAGGGGTTTGTACCTCAACTGCCTTGCTTAGGAGGTGGTAGGCCCATGCAACTATGTCAAGGGGTTTATACCTAGTGCGAGGACTGAAGGAGACTCCTTGGCTCAACCAGGCGAATCCCACATCAGCTGTAGAGAGGGAGTTACTGGGCTATTTGAAGGGGCTTGGAACTTACATGTGCATAG
>JAABOM020000002.1:5802420-5834399 GCA_011800125.2 Solanum clarkiae
TTATATATAAAGACAAAAGTTTCATACAATACCTTTCTTCCTCCTTTTCTTGATTGCTTCTTAGTTGATTTAGTACGAGTATAAATCCTATCTAGGATGTCCTCAGATGACTCATTCCGGGTATTACATATATAATTAGATCACAAAGACTAAAAGGATGACGTACATTTTGGATTAGCATGAAATTGGACAACTGAAAAATTTATCTTCAATCAAAGAAATCTTGAATCCACTTTATGAATACACTTTACTAAATTGAAGACAATTGTATTGAATGATGGAGCATTTACAGATTGATAAGGAGGGAGAGCCACCGTTTGTATCAAGCCAAACTATTATGCAAATTGACTTAATCAAGGTCTCAAACATTAAGGAAACTTGACCAGATATCGTTTAATACTTGGTTACTAGTGGAATGATGCAATGGAAGTCTTAGTCATACAAGAGAATATGGAATAAACCAGCTAGGAGTTATGAAGGAGCACAAATAGAAGAATTTAAAGGATTCCTGGAAGTTGTTCGATTTTAACTTGCCTTGAGCAAGTGCAATCCCAAAATTTGGGCAATTTTTGGAATTATAAGGGAAAGATCTGTATTCTGGAAAATAAGACTGCAACCAAAGCTGCAGGATCCAGAAAGGGTCCATTATAGTACTGAACCCTCTGGTAACTAAGTTTCTACAACCTCAATATAGATGAGATAGTACAAAGGGAGCCAAGGTAATCATCCTTCCTGAAGCAAGAGCAATGACAAATTTACTACACTCCATTGTTAATCTTAATGAACCATTATAAAAGGGGAACATGTTGAGCCACATAGTAAGGAAAGAAATATGTTCATACTCCGTTACATCCTCTCTTTCAGAGCGTAACACAACATACAAATGACTTTGAACTTTGGCCAAGTCTAATTTTCTCAAGTATTTGAAACTACTTTTTCTCCATATCTTCCTTTTCAAAAATCACATATAAATACTATTGCAGCCTAATTACATTAAGATTGACATCCACAACTTCAGAGATAAAAGATTTCAAAACTTTAGTGAAAGACAAACTAGCATAGCTAGCTTTCAGTCACCTGAAAACAATAGTGACAATATCAAGAAGGAAACTTTGGCAGACAGTTATTCACAGTGATAATTGATGATAATGTCATCAAATTGAAAAAATGGCAGCAAATAGAAAAGCACTGCACACATTTACTTGCATACTGGCATCAAGTATGCAGTTCTTCTTAATGTAAAAGTATAGTGAAATTACAAAACTATATTGTTAACTATCATTTACAAAAGTATACTTACTTGCAAAAGTATAATAAAATTACAATTAACCAGCATTGTAAATCATCGATTGCCTGAGTTTTTCTTCTTGATATTATTAGTGATATTATCAGGTGGTGGCTGAAAACTAGTTATGCTAGTTCTTCTTCTATTAAATTAATGAAATCTCTTAATTTTGATGTTGCGGATGCTAAACTTAATTAATTAGGATGCAACAGTATTTGGATAAAATTTTTGAAAAAGAAAAATATGGAGAAAAATCTTTCGATCTAATGGCGTTAAGAGAGACTATCATGCTTGTCTCTAAAGCATCTAAGAAGGACTTTGACAAAATTTTTCATCTTTTTCTACTTGACTTTGAGCCACTTGCAAGCATCCTTCAACCTTTTTGAGTCATTTTTATGTTGCTAAGATCTTTCTTTTCTTTTTACCAAGTCTTTAGCTACTTTAGAGTAAAGCATGGAGGTCCTTCTTGACGCCATAAGATAGAAAGACGTTTTCTCTGAATCATCCTTCCAAGAAAGCTCACACAAATATTATTACAACCTAATTATATTAGTCATGAGATATAAAACTTCAAAGACAAAAGATTTCAGAACTTTAATGAAAGAAAAACTAGCATAATTAGTTTCCAGCCACCTGATAACATTAGTAATAATATTAAGAAGGAAACTCTAGTAGCTGGTGATTCATAATGATAATTTATGATAATGTCATCATATTCGACAAAACTAGCAGCAAATAGAAGAGCACTGCTCACTTTTACTTTCATAAACTACATCAAGTATAAAGTGATGTTGCCAAAGAACAGTCCTCCTATACTTGCTAGCATTTTTGCCAAGTGTAGTGACATTACATTAACTATCATTATAAATCATCAACTGCTTGAGCTTTTCTTCTTGATATTGTTAGTGATATTATAAGTCGGCTGAGAACTAGTTATGTTAGTCCTTCTTCTAGTAAAGATATGAAATCTTTTATTTCTAATGTCGCGGATGCTAAGCTTAATTAATTAGGCTGCAGTGGTATTTGGATGAGATTTGTGAAAAAGAAAGCTCTGGAGAAAAAAACATCCAATCTAATGACGTCAGAGACTATCATGCTTGCCTCTAAAGCAACTAAGGCGGACTTAATAAAAAGTAATACAAAAGTCTTAGCAGCAGAGAAATGACTAGAAAAGGATGAAAGACACTCGCAAGAGGCCCTGAGTAGGGAAGGTAAAAAGGTTTGTCTAAGTATTTGAAATATTGGGTGGAAAGGTTTAGCAAGCATCATAAAGGCTAAGGATTAATCACAATATTGACTGAATAGGTTGAATAAAATTCTCTAGCCCATAACTATTTTAATTCTATCACTTTTTTTTTGGAAACTATGATGATTATCTTAACATAGTTATTTATGTGTCTAGTGAGTGACATTTTTAAAAATTATGAAATAATTATCGTGAAGTAAAAAAAATGGTGCATGACCAATCTTCATTTCACATTACGGTAGAATTTGATTCTTTTTATGTAAAAGTACCTATATTACAGATAGAATATTTTGATATACTACAAACGTATAAACCTAATTTAAATATTAGTATCATAAGATAGAAGGATCCACATCCAGGATGGGTAAAATATAGCACAGATGGAGCAAGTAAAGGGAATCTAGCTATGAGCTACTATGGATTTTCCATAAGCGATAAATAGGAAAATCTTATATATGTTAAAACAAACTACATAGGGGAGACGACTAACACAATTGTGAAGCCAGAGCCATCAGGGAAGCTCTAATGTTTTGTGAATCACAAGGTTTTGAGGACATATTGTTGGAAATTGATTCATTAAGTTTGAGAAACATACTTCAAAAGCTATGAAAAATTCCATGGGAGATAGTGAACTTGGTGGAAGAGATCCTAATGCTAATGGAAGATAGAGGCATACAAGTTGAACATTTATTTAGAGAAGTTAAATCAATTAGCAAACTACATAGCTAATACAACAATTGATAGTGAGGAAAAGCATATATTCAGGTCATTCAATCATTTTCCTAGTATGGAAAGAAAATTTTAAAACATGGGTAAGCATATATCCATTCAATACCATTAAGGAGAAGGAGCAACATAAATGTTAGGCAGCAGGTTCAAAGCTTATTACATGGCCCACGGGTTTGCACTGAACATATATTAACGACACAGTAGATGGCAAAGGAAAGTACTGTCCAAATCCTAGCTAAACCTAAGTTAATCAACTCTCAAAAAGTAATACAAAACTAGCGAAAGGGGAAGAGTCATGACTAGATAGAGAATAAGAGTATGCATTCATATTTAGACCATGTCAAAATCCACGCGACCGACCAGTTTTCTCCATTAGGATTTCTAACTATAAAAATATGATCAAAAGAGAAATAGAAGTACAACAAAGTAGAGGAGGGTAGACAGACGCGACTCACATGGACTGATATGAGAGATGGGGTAATTTACTCTTCAAATGAGGATTTTTCTACTGAAGACGACACCTAAACAAATAATGACAAGCTTAATGCTCCGTAGATTGGTGAAGCAAAATGAAAGAATGGCCGATGACTAACATTTGATAGATGAACATTTTATGCGACACAAGATGAAGATAAAGGAAGTCAGTTACCAAGAAACTAAGGAAGATGAATCACCTGGTCGGAGTTCACAGGAGGATTTGATGCGATGGAGAGACGAAAGTGAAGGAATGGGAGTCAAAATTAGACAATTGACCATTCCTTTTATTATACACATGGTCGGTGTAGTGACCAACCTTTAAACTCCTTTGTACTGGAACTTTTTTATTATGGGCTTTTTTAAAGCCCATTTGCTTTTGAATGAAATAAAATCGACTCACTGACCCAAAATTTGATTTTTTAAAAATAAACTCCTTTTATTAACATTCACATTCACATTATGTGTATTATAGAGTTTTTCATATAAAAAATAACTTAATATTTTTATGTAATGTTATAACAAGCTTGAATGATCGTCGTAATTAGCATTATAATAACTGTTTCTTTCCTTTTTTCTACTCAAGGAGTACTTGGACTAATTCATTTCAAATTTGATAACTCAGTAATTTTTTAGAAAGAAAAAATTGAAGTACATACAAATTGATCCCAACATGTTCAATCACTTAAAAAATAAATCATCAAAGTCAGAGCCTTAGGAAAAAATGACGAGATCTTATTACATGAAATCAGAAATACACAGCAAAACTACTGAGGTTTGATGCAACACTTGTAATGCAATAAAATATGATGCAGCACTTGGAATGATATAAAATATGAGTGATTTTGTAAGTCATCTTCAAGAAAGTATGTTACACTTGGAATGCAAGAAAGTACACAACAGAGCTACTTAAAATGTGATTGAACAATTAAATTTAAAACTACACTATATGACTAAAACTAGAAATTTATTTGAACACTTGGAATCTTATTTGCTCGAACTTTGTAAAAATGTTGTTGCACCTATGTCGGATCAAATCTTTAAAAATATAGTATTTTTGGAGGATCCGACATGCACCTCCTGTTATTTTTGAAGAATTTGAGCAACATAGCTTGAAATGCAAAAAAATCTGAGCAACATAGATCTGAGTGCAAGAAAATATGACTTGTTTTTCTAATTTTAAAAGGATACGGGGTTGTAACCTCAACATGAAATATCTATTTCATGAATATCTTCCTTACATATATAGGACTGATGATTATAACTCAATTGGAAACTACTTACTAGAATTTTCCTATTCTAGCAAGGTAAAATCTTCTTCCCATCTTAATATGTTTTTCACCCTTCTATCTATAAATTCAATCAAGGCATTGCTATATTTTTTTTATTAAAAAAATACTAGTTTCTGAACACATGCGTTGCATGTGAGTTTCATACGATTCTTTTTATAAATTTGTTGAAATGATTAAATTCTATGAAAACATGCTTCTAATGAGTAATAAAATGTATAAAAAAATACAAAAATACTCAAAACAAGAAACTTACATGCACAAATGTCAGCACATATCCTCATTACATTAAAAAGAACATAGTCTAACGATTATAAAACAATTAAAACTGAAATAGAAAAGGCAAATTGATCTCAGCTCAGTAATCACAAAAAGAACTTGGTTATCAACAAATTTATTCAATAGTCTGATCAAGATAGTAGCAGAATTTCATCATCTGCAAATATTAATACTTGGAGTCTTCATGAACCTTACAAATCAAATCAGGCAATTCATTGCTTTTTAAAGACTTTTTGGAATTCCAAAGAGCATAATGTTCCAAAATTCAATAATTATCACGTGTATTAAATTCCAATAATGAACAAAAATTTCGAAACGAACCAAAGATATAGTACAACATTGCCATTTCATTTTGAAGAAGTGGATACAATTCAACTATTACACCACAATTACGAGCATTGCCGTTTCATTTTGAAGAAGTTCATGATATGCCAAAATTATTAGTAAGTTTAATGTCTTTGTACGATATTATTGTGGCTGATTCAATATAAGTTATACAATATGAATACTCTATGCAGAAACAGTAACTATTGAATGAGTATTAACATTTATGCACAAAAAGATTATATGGTATTAATTTGGTTGAAGGTTAAAAGATCAACTTTTAATGGGAATTTTGGTAATTAGACTTAGTGTGGGAGAAAAATGGTTGAAACACCCCAAAAATGTGCCTCGACAATGCCCATTATCTTAATTTTCATATATCTCAAATTCGTGCGTGATATCAAAAATTCAACTTCATATTCATGATCACGGAGTGAAATTGAGTGGGAAATGGGTATAACCCCGATTTTAGAGAAACCATTGCAAAAAATAAGTTTTCAAAAAGTTCAATTTCCAGTGGCGATCCGCATCCTTGCCGCGATGCATCAGGGGTGCAGAACAGTGTTATTTTTTCCTGAAAATTTTGTTTCGGCCCAAGGGCCTTGGGGTTATAGCCCCATGCCTATATATGGGTGAAAACACCTACACTTAGCCATTTTCCAAAACTATATCACTCAAGACCCTCTCAAAACCCTCTCTAACATTTAACCAAATATTTCATCCAAATTCAAGTTTCTTAAGCATAATTCTAGATCTCAAGAAATCCCTTCAAGCTTCGAGTCTCCTTCAAGTCTACATCAAGAAAACCCAAGTTTTGAGGTATGTGAGTTTCATCCATTGGGTCTTTTCACCCATGTAGTCCAATCTCCCTTTTTATGAAAAAAATACATGTTTCCAAGTTGCAACTTCTATGGATATCTTTTATTATGGACTTTGATTATAAATCATGTTGGGGTTTTATGAAATATTAATTGAATATCCATGTTTATCTATTTCAAGCTTATACTACGAAGTGGTTTTTGCTATTGAGACTATGCATTTTTTGAACTATGAAACTATAATCTATTATGAGATTTTATGACTAATTTCAAGGTATCATACATGGGGGTTTTACTATATGTTGGTGGGTGGATTTACATTGAGTTTTATCATACTAATTCACTCTTGAATTGCATGATTTTGCACTTGTGTAAGACACACACAAAGTGTTTGATAAAATACCTTGACAAGGATTCCCAAGTTGTTGATGGTCTATTATATGATTTATAAGTCAAGTGACTTTTTCATGATTAAGAGATTGTATGTATGTATTTGAAACACCCCAAAAAGTGCCTAAAAATGTACCTCAGAAATATCCAATCATAATTCCCATATACCTTAAAATCCATACGTGATATCGAAAATCTGACTTCATATTTGTGATCAAGTGTCAAAATTGAGCGGAAAATGGGTATAACCCCGATTTTTGAGAAATCGTAGCTAAAAATCATTTTTCAAAAAAATCAATTTCCAGGGGCGCGGACGCATGTATTTTTGTGGCCAGGTTTTCTAGTTTCGGCCTTAGGCCTTGGGGTCTTGGGCTCATGCCCTCCTATGCATAAAAACACTTGTACTTAGACATTTTTCAACTCCATATCACTCAAGACACTTCAACGCCCTCTCTAACACTTAGCCAAATATTTTCATCCAAACTCAAGTGTCCCAAGCTCATTTTCGGATTTTAAGAACTTCATTCAACCTTTAATTTCTCATTCAAATCTTCATCAAGGAAGTCCCCAAGTTTGAGGTACGTGGGTTTCAACCATTCGGTCTTTTCTTCCATGGTGTCCAACCTTCCTTTTTATGTAAATTGCATGTTTTCAAGTTTTATTATCTATGGGTATCTCTTATTATGAAAATTGATTATAAACTATGTTGGGGTTTCATAAAGTGTTGACTGTTTAAGCATGTATTGAGCTATAAATCTATAATCTATTATGAGATTTGATGAGGGGCTTCAATGTATCTTGCATGAGGGTTTTACCAAGTGTTGGTGGGTTGATTTACATTGAGTTTTCTCACATTATTTTACTCTTGAATAGCATGATTTTAAGCTAGCATTACACACACGCCAAGTATTTGATAAAATTCCAGTTAAGGATTCTTGAGTTATTGATGATCTATTCTATAGCTTATTAGTCAAGTGATCTTATGATAATGAAAGGAATGTATGTATATGTTGAATTCATGAAAGGTGTTTATGGGTTGTAAGTTGATCACACCTTTTTGGGGGATGTTAAGCTTAATCACCTTGTTGAGGAGGTATTACGCCTCAATAACCTTGTTGGGGGGGGGTATTAAGCCAGTACTACTTTATTGAGGGGGTGACATGCCTCAATCACTTTGTTGGGGGGGGGTGACATGCCTTAATTACCTTGTTGAGGGGGTGACATGCCCCAATCACCATACAAGGGGGTGATATGTCAAGGGTTTTAAGTACAGCTCGATTGATCTATGTTGGTTAAGGACTCTTTCCACACATGTATTATGTTCTATATAAGCATAAGATTTACAAGCATTTTTTACTTCAAGGATTGATCATGCATGCCATATTGTTAATATACTTATCCATTGTTTATACTTATCAATTTTGACTATGTTGCCTATGTCTTGTTGCATTACATCCTACATACCTAGTACATTCAAACGTACTAACACATACTCTATGCCTACATGATGTTACCATGTAGGAACTGGAGCCCCTCATGATCATCCTCCACATGGCTAAGTTTGGCATCTTAAAGAAGAGCTTTGGTGAGTCATCAAGTTCGAGGACATCAGATATCTTACTGTTGTCACTAATTTTCTCTTCGTGTTGAACTCCTGACACTATAAGTGTAAGCCTGGAAGGTATCTTGGCCTCTGCTCAAATCTATGTTTAGAGGTGTTGTTGGAACAAATGATGTACTTATGCTTTGAGCTTTGATTCTTCTATGTTTTGTGTTATCAAAGATCTCTCTTAGCCCCTTTTATGTATATCTCTTGATATTGTTTATTTTTCTTCCATGATCGAGGATGTGTATATTATAAGCTTAGGGGCTTGTTTGGTGACCCTTCGGGTTCTGTCACATCTAGCTCCTAAGCTTGGGTTATAAAAAACTTGGTATCAAAGCACTAGGTTATTAATGGTCCTTGGATTCCAACACACCCCACCGACTAGAGTCTTATTCATGGTTGTCAAGAGTTCCACGACTATGAGTAAGAGGCCATGGCGCATTTTAGGAAATGTTTCACTTCTTCATGGTCTACATCATACCTTAGTTGTAAGGTAAGTTTTCCCACTAACAAATGTTCTTCAGTCTTCTAGATTATGTCGTTCCAAAGATGAATACCAAGGAGGAATCGTGCACCCATGCGGCAGCCGGCTTACCTGCTCCTCAGGCTCCTCAATGTGGAGGGGCTATCGAAGTTGACTTCCGAAATGCTATCACCATGTTGACTCATTCTATGACCAACAAAATTCACCAAGGGGTCCATGCCACTCTTGCTTCCACTCTGGTTTCTAGGGTGAGGGATTTCAATAGAATGAACCCACCGGAGTTCCATTGATCTAAGGTGTATGAGGATCCCCAAGAATTCATTGATAAGATTTATAAGTGTTGTCTATTATGGGTGTCAGTTCTGAGTAGAAGATGGAATTAGTGGCCTACCAACTAAAGGGGGTGGCTCAAATTTGGTTTGTGCAATGGAAGATGGAGAGGGGAAATCATGATGCCATTTCTTTGGAGGAGTTCAAGGCCACCTCCTCAATCGGTTCTTCCCTTTTGAATTAAGGGAGGCCAAAATGATGGAATTCACAAATCTAAAGCAAGGGTCTATGAAAGTGAGGGATTATACCCTCAAGTTCAACCAATTCTCCAAATATGCTCCATAATTGGTAGCCCAGCTGACGTCTCGGATGAATAAATTTTTGATGGGTGTGTCCAACTTGGTTTATGAAGAATGTCGTGCCGCATGTTTATAGGTGATATGGATTTGTCCCGCCTCATGATTTATGCCAAATAACTTGAAGGGAAGAAGCTCTGGAAGAAGTTAAGTGAGGAGTCCAAGAGGGATCGATTTGATTGTGGCTTCCAGGGTTAAGATCCCTCTAATGCTCCAAACAAGAGATTGGCTATTGATACGGTGTCTAGACCTAGGTGTCAAAGGTATGGGAGGAACAATGGTAAACCATGCTTGAGGAAAACCAATACTTGATATGGTTGTGGAGAAGAGGGTCACAAGTTAGTCAATTGTCTTATGCTTGAAAAAGAGGTAAAGGTGGTCATGGTGGTCAAAGGGATCAAGAAGGCCAACAAGAGGGTGCTCCACGACATAATTAGTTCTATGCTCTTCAAGGGAGGGAAGGGTGGATGAGGTGTACAATGTTGCTACCGATATGTTTGAGGTCTTATTTTTATGTGCATGCTTTTATAGGTCTGGGTACCATTATTTCTATCACTTTTCCTTTTACTGCTAGTAAGTTTCATGTGTGCCTCGAATTGGTATGTGAACCTCTTAGGTTTCTGCCCCATTGGTGAGTATATTGTTGGTAGAAAAGTGTATAGACATTGTCTCTTGTCCTTATAGCACAAAATGTTATTTTGTGACGTTGTTAGATTTGAGTTTGTCCATAAGGTGGTTTGGTTACATGCATATCATGCTCCCATTGATTGTAGAACTGGTAGAGTGAAATTCCAATTCCATAATGAGTCCGTACTTGAGTGTAAAGGTTGTAAAGTGGGAAGTAAAGGTAGATTCATTTCTTGTCTTAAGGCCCAAATTGATCTTTAAGGGTTGCATTTACCATCTTGTAAGGGTTAGAGATGTTGAGTCTAAAATCTTTCCTATTGAGTCGGTTCCGATAGTAAATGAGTTTCTTGATGTCCTTTCCGATATTTTGAATTTGTGGTAATTTCCTTTTTCTTGATCAATGACCTAGCTATGTTTGTGGATCTCATGAATAGTGTCTTTAACCTTACCTTGATATTTGTGTGGTAGTTATGGATTGTATATTGAATTATTTCTAGAATGAAGGAGAGCTTGTGAGTCATTTAAGGGTGATGTTGCAAAGCTTGAGGGGTGAAAAGTTCTTTGTTAAATATGATAAGTGTGAATCTTGGGTAATGAAAAGGTGGTTAGAGAAGTACACTGGTTAGCTAGGTTGGGAATGAGGTGGGATGAAGTTGAGAATGGTAGTGTAGTGGTTTTGATGGTTTCAAATCTTCTTTGGTTGATGAGGTAAAGTCAAAGCAAGACTTTGACCCCGCCTTGCTAGAGTTGAATGCTTTGGTGGAAGATGCTGAAGTGGAGGTTTTCTCCTAAAGGGGAGATGGTGTCGTTGGGTACTAAGGTAGCTATATGTGCTTGTGTTCATGATTGGGTTCACTTGAAAGTCCCACCCATGAAGGGTGTGATCCTGTTTGACCAGAAAGGGAATTGAGTTAAGGTTTGTGTGTCCTTATAAAGTGTTGGGGAGAATTGGTAAAGTTACTTATGGATTTGAATTGTCTAGGGAAATGAATATGATTCATCTGGTCTTTCATGTGTCTATGTTGAGAAGATACATTGGTGGCCCAAGTGCTATAGAACTTTTTGAGGTTATGGGGGTTGTGAAGGATGAGTTGACCTATGGGAAGTTCCCGGTGGAGATATTGGATGGACATGGGGGAAGGTTGAGAAACAAAAATGTACCACTCGTCAAAGGTCTTTGACGTAATGAACAACTTGAAAGCATCATTTGGGACACCGGAGTGGACATGAAGAGGCGATATCTGTCCTTCTTTCACTATATTCAAGCATAAGATAGCAAAACAAGTCACTTATATGATTTCAAGTCTTAAGTTTCAGCCCTTATGCCATTTTCATGCATTCATATTTATGTTGACAAGTGTATGGCGATTTTGACACTTATGTTGAGGTTTTTGAAATAATATTTTTAATGCATTTGTTGCATTCATGTGTTGGGCTGAAATCATCTTGATTACTTCTCTTATGTATGTTTCTTTGACATTAGAGATGAATGTTCCCAAGGTGGAGATATTGAAATGCCCCCAAAAGTGCTCGAAAATGCCCATAATCGTAATTTCCATATACTTTAAAATTAATGCATGATACCAAAAATTCGACTTCATATTTATGATCAGGGGGCAAAATTGAGTGGAAAATAGGTATAATCCCGATTTTAGAGCAACTATAGCAAATAATAAATTTCAAAAAAACTAATTTCACAAGACGAATCACGCTGGAGTGACGGAGACATGTATATTTGTTTCCAGTTTTTCTAGTTTTAGCCTAAAGCCTTGGGGTCTTGGACCCATACCTCCTATGCGTAAAAACACCTATACATAGCCATTTTTGAGCTCATATCACTCAACATACTCTCAAAATTCTCTCTAACACTTAGCCAAATAATTTCATCTAAATTCAAGTGTCCCAAGCTCATTTCCGGATCTCATGAACTTCATTCAAGCTTCAAGTTTTTATTCAAATCTTCATCAAGGAAATCCCCAAGTTCAAGGTATGTGGGTTTCAACCATTGGGTCCCTTCACCCATGATGCCCAACCTTCCTTTTTATGTAAATTACACGTTTTCAAGTTGGATTATGTATGAATATCTCTCATTATGAAAGTTGATTATAAATTATGTCGGGGTTTCGTAAAATGTTGACTATTTAAGCATGTTTTGAGCTATGAGTCTATAATTTATTATGAGATTTGATGAGGGATTTCAATGTATCTTGCATGAGCATGTTACCAAGTGTTGGTGGATTGATTTACATTTAGTTTTCTCACATGATTTCACTCTTGAATTGCATGATTTTAAACTAGCATTACATACCCGTCAAGTGTTTGATAATATGTCCAATTAAGGATTCCTGAGTTATTGATGATCTATTGTATGAGTTATGAGTCAAGTGACCTTATAATGATTAAAGGAATGTATGTATGTGTTGTATTCATGAAAGGCATTTATGGGTTGCAAGTTAACCATACCTTTTTGGGGGGTGGTAACCCCAATCACCTTGTTGAGGGGGTGTTAAGCCTCAATCACCTTGTCGGGGGGTGTTAAGCCCGTACTACCTTGTTGAGGGGGTGACATGCCTCATTCACCTTGTTGAGGGGGTGACATGCCTCAATCACCTTACAAGAGGATGATATTCCTTGGGTTCCAAGTAGTAACTCGCTTGATCTATGTTGGTTAAGGACTCTTTCCATACATGTATTATGTTCTATATAAGCATATGATTTACAAGCATATTTTACTTCAAGCATTGATCATGCATGCCATATTGTTAATATACTTATGTATTGTTTATAATTATGCATTTTGACTATATTGGCTATGCCTTGTTGCATTACATCCCGCATACTTAGTATATTCAAATGTACTAACATATACTCTATGCCTACATGATGTTACCACGTACGAACCGGAGCCCCTCACTATCATCCTCCGCACGATTTGTTTTGGCATCTTGAAGAAGAGCTTTAGCGAGTCCTCATGTTCGGGGACATTAGATATCTTACTCTTGTCACTTAATTTCTCTTTGTGATGAACTCTTGATACTATGAGGAGCCCAAAAAGTGTCTTAGCCCCCACTCAAATCTATGCTTAGAGGTATTGTTGGAACAAATGATGTACTTACGCTCTGAGCTCTGACTCTTCTATGTTTTATGTTTTCAAAGATTTCCCTTAGCTCCATTTACCTTATTTATTTCTCTTGATATTGTTTATTTTTCTTTCGCGACCAAGGTTGTGTATATTATAAGCTAAGAGGCTTGGGTCGTGACAGTATTGAATTCATGAAGAATATCTATAGTGTTGCGAGTTTAGCACACCTTGTTGGGGGGTGACATGCATGTACTACCATGTTGAAGGGTAGATACCTTGACCACCTTGTCGGGGGTTAACATGCCCGTACTTCCATGCTGAGGAGTAGATACTTTGACCACCTTGTTGAGGGGTGACATACCCATAATACGATGTTGAGAGGTAGATACCTCGACCACCTCACTGAGGGGGTGACATGCCACAAATTCCAAGTAATAGTTACTTGGTCTATGAGTATGGTCTCTTCCCATACATGTAATCTATATTTGCAAGTTATATGATTTACAAGCATGTTTTACTTCAAGCATTGATCATACATGCCGTATTGATATTATGCCTATTCATTTCTTATGACTATGTATTTTGACTCTGTTGCCCTATATCTTATTGCATCATCCTACATACTTAGTACATTCAAACGTACAAATGCATACTCTATGCCTACATGATATTACCATGTAGGAACCGGAGCACCTCTAGATCATCCTCCACGTGGCAAGTCCGGTGCTTTGGAAGATTAGATTTGGTGAGTCTCAAGTCCAGGGACACTAGCTATGCTACTCTTACTATTTGAGATCTTTATATGTTGAACACTTGATATTATGAGGGTGATCCCGGAAAGTGTCTTTGCCCCAGCTCTAATCTCCGTTAGAGTTGTTGTTGGAATAATTGATATGTTATGCTTTGAGCTTTCACTCATTTATGATTTATAAATATCAAGACTTCCCTTAGTCTCATTTCCCCAAGTTGTATCTCTTATTGTCTTTTATTTTGCTTCCGCGACCAAGGATGTGTGAATAATATGCTAAGAGACTTGTTTGGGGTCCCTTCGGGTTCCCATTCGCTGTGTCATGTCTACACCCTAGTCTTGGGTCATGAGAAACTTGGTATTAGTGTACTAGGTTGTTAATGGTCCTCGGAATCCAACACATCTTGTCGATTAGTGTCTTGTTCATGGTTTTGAAGTGCATCACAACTATGAGTAAGAGGATATGAGGCATTTTAGGAAATGTTTCCCTTCTTCATGATCTATGTCATGCTTTAGAAGTTAAGGTAAGTCTTTTACTTTAATGAATGTTCTTTGATATTCTAGATCATGCCTATTCCAAGAGGAAGACTAAGGAGAGCCCGTTTACTTGAGGAGCAACCAGCCCTTCCCGCTCCTCATGCTCCTCAAGATAGGGGAGTGTCTCGTGATAAGTTCCGAGATGCTATCACCATGTTGGCTCATGCTATGACCAATTAAATCAACCAAGGGGCCCAAGCTCCTCATGCTCCTACTCCAGCCTCAAGTGTGAGAGATTTTACTAAGATGAATCCACCGGAGTTCTATAGATCCAAGGTAGATGAGAATCCCCAAGAATTCATTAATGAGAGGTATAAGGTGTTGTCTGTTATGGGGGTTAACTCGTAGGAGAAAGAAGAGTTGGCGGCCTACCAAATCAAAGGGGTGGCTCAAATTTGGTTCACTCAATGGAAGATGGAGAAGAGGAATAGTGATGCTATCCTTTGGGAAGAGTTCAAAGCGAAATTTCAAAACTAGTTTTTTCCTATTGAGCTAAGGGAGGCAAAGATGATGGAATTTATGAATCTGAAGCAAAGTCTATAAGTGTAAGGGAGTATGTCCTCAAGTTCAACCAACTCTCCAAGTATGCCCCACAATTGGTTGCCGAGCCGAGCTCAAGGATGAACAAATTTGTGTTGGGTGTATCTAAATTGGCTAATGAGGGGCATTGTACCACCATGCTAATAGGTGATATGGATTTTTTCCGCCTCATGACATATGCCGAACAATTAGAGGGTGAAAAGATTAAAAAAAAAAGAAGTGGTGAGTCTAAGAAGGCTAAAAAAAATAAGTGGTGAGTCTAAGAAGGCTAGTTTTGAAGGTGGATTCAAAAATTCCAAGGGTGGCCGATTTCCTAAGGGCCACAAGTTTTAAGGCCAACAGTCTTCCAATGATCCTAGTAAAAGGTTTGCTAATGAAAAACCAAGGTTCCAAGGTGGTGGTGGTGTGGTGCCTAACCTTGTGTACCCAAGATGTGGTGGGAGCCATAATGGCCCATGTTTGAAGGACTCCAATGCTTGCTATGGTTGTGGTGAAGTGGGTCATCAGGTGATTAATTGTCCTCATGCTAGAAACATAGGTAGAGATGGTCTCCACAAGGACAAGGTGCAAATGCTGGTCAAAAGAGGGAGAGGAGGCAAACAAGGGGGGTGCTCCAAGGCAAAATAGATTCTATGTTCTTCAAGGAAGACAAGGGGTAGATGAGGTTCCCGATGTCGTCACATAAATGTTTTTGCTTTGATGTGTATGCATTGATAGACCCGGATGCCACTCTTTCTTTTACTACTCCTTTGTTGCCAAAAAGTTTCATATTAGTCCCATATTGTTGTGGGAGCCATATAAAGTATCTGTCCCCACGGCTGAGTCTATTGTTGCAAAAAGGATCTATAGAAATTTTCCCATGTTCCTTTTGCATAAAATACTGCCTTGTGATTTTCTGGAATTAGATATGGTTGATTCTGCTGTCATTATTGGGATGGATTGGTTGCATGCATATTATGCTTCTATTGATTGTAGAACCCGTAGGGTTTAATTCCAATTCCCTATTGAGCCCTTCGTTGAGTGGGAGAGTCGTGATGTTGTGGTCAAGGGTAGATTCATTTCTTATCTTAAAGCTGAAAAGTTTATTTCTAAGGTGTGTCTCTATCATCATGTAAGGGTTAGGGATGTTGAGTACAAAGTTCTTCCTATAGAGTCGGTTTCGGTGGTTAATGAGTTTCTTGATGTCTTTCCCAATGAGCTTCCCTGTGTTCCTCTCGAAAGGAAAATAGACTTTGGTATAGACCTTCTTATCAACACTCAAACCATTTCTATTGCCCCTTACCATATGGCCCTGACAGAGTTGAAGGAGTTAAAGGAGCAATTGAGGAATTTTTTGGAGAAGGGTTTCATAAGGCCTAGTAAGTCACCTTGGGGTGCACCGGTGTTGTTTGTGAAGAAAAATTATTGTTTTCTTAGAATGTGTATTGATTACCGGCAACTTAATAAAGTCATCACAAAGAACAAGTACCCTCTACCAAGGATTGATGACCTTTTTGATCAACTTCAAGGGGCTAGTCACTTTTCTAAAATCGATCTTTGGTCCAAGTATCACCAAGTGAAAGTGAGGGAGTGTGACATTCCCAAGATAGATTTCTGAACATGGTATGGGCACTTTGAGTTTTTGGTTATGTCCTTTGGATTGACTAATCCAACGTCTTTATTTGTGGATCTTATGAATAGGATTTTCAAACCCTACCTTGACTTGTTTGTGGTAGCTTTTATTGATGATATCTTGATCTATTCCCATAGAGAGGAGGAACATGTTGATAACTAGAGGGTGGTATTGCAAATCTTAATGAAGGAGAAGTTGTATGCAAAATATGAAACATGTGAGTTTTGATTGAAAGAAGTTGTATTTCTAGGGCATGTGGTGTTGGGCAATGGCATTAAGGTGGATCCTCAGAATATTGAGGTGATTAGAAATTGGTCTAGACCTTTGACTCCGTTGAACATTAGATGTTTCTTGGGTTTGGCAGGTTATTACCGAAAGTTTGTAAATGACTTCTCTTCTATTGCTTCTTCTATTACTAAATTTACACAAAAGAAGGTGAAATTCACGTGGGCCGATGAGTGTGAAAAGAGTTTCCAAATTTTTAAAGATAAGCTTGTCTCCGCTCCTATCTTGTCTCTACCAAAAGGATTCGAAGGGTTTGTTGTATATTGTGATGCCTCAAGAATTGATTTGAGGTGTGTTTTGATGCAAAGTGGTAAGAGGATAGCATATGCCTCTAGACAACTTATGGTGCATGAGAAGAATTGTCCCACCTATGATCTTGGATTGGCGGTTGTGGAATTTGCTTTGAAAATTTGGCATCACTACTTGTATGAGGTTCACGTTGATGTGTTCACCGATCATAAGAGTCTCCAATATGTGTTCACCTATAAAGATTTTAACTTGAGACAAAGAAGGTTGTTAGAGCTTCTCAAAGATTATGATATGCGTGTGCATTATCACCCCGACAAAGCTAATATTGTGACTGATGCTTTAAGTAGGGTGTTTATGGGTAGTCTGGCCTATGTTGATGATGGTGGCAATGAGGTGGCTAGAGAGGTTCATCAGTTAGCTAGATTGGGGGTTAGACTGGATGAGGTAGACAATGGCGGTGTAGTGGTTGTTGATGGTTCTACGCCTTCATCATTGAGAAGGTAAAGGCAAAACAAGATCTTGACCCCTCGTTAGAGTTGAAGGCCTTTGTTAAGAATGGTAAAGTATAGGTTTTCTTCCAAGGGGGAGATGGTGCCCTTAGGTACCAATGAAATGAACACAAAAACTTCCCGAAAATGTTCCTCAGAAGTGCCCATAATTGTAATTTCCATATATCCCAAAATTCGTGCGTGATATCAAAAATCCAAGTTCATATTCTTGATTGGGGGAAAATTTAGTGGGAAATGGGTATAACCTGAATTTTAGAGGAACTGTAGCGAAAAATGAAATTCGCCAAAATTTGATTTCTAGAACCTATTCGCGTTGGCTCCGCGAAGCGAGTAGTGTATTTGCTGCCAGATTTTCTAATCTCGGTCCAAGGCTTTGGGGTCTTGGGCCTAGGCCTTCTTATGTGAGAAAATATCAATACTGAGTCATTTTTCAATCTCATATCATACAAGGCATTCCCCAAAACCCTATCTAACACTTAGACAAATATTTTACTCAAATTCAAGTGTCCCAATCTCATTCTGGATCCTAGGATTTCATTCAAGCTTCAAGCTCTCATTCCAATCTTCATCAAGGGAATCTCCAAAGTTGAGGTATGTGGGTTTCAACCATTGGGTCCTTGCACCCACGATGCCCAACCTTCCTTTTAACATAAATTGCATGTTTCTAAGTTGATTTACTTATGGGTCTTACTTATTATGAATTTGGCTATAAACAATGTTGGGGTTTTATGAAATGTTGTTCAACTATGCATGTTTTGGGCTTTGAATCTTAGATTAATTATGAGATTTGATGAAGGGTTTCAATGTATATTTCATGATGATGTTACCAAGTGTTGGTGGGTGATTTTACACTTGTTTTTCTCACATGATTTCACTTTTGAATTGCATGATTTTGTACTAGTATTGTACACCCGTCAAGTGTTTGATAAAATGTCCGGTTATGGATTCTTGAGTTGTTGAAGGTCTAATGCATGACATATGACTTGAGTGACTTTATAATGAGGAAAGGAATGTATATATATGTGTTGATGTCATGAATATTATCTATAGTGTTTCAAGTTGACCATACCAAAGATGAGGAGTATGTATCTCATCCACCTTGTCAAGTGGTGGCAATCCCGTACTACCACAGATGAGGGGTATGTACCTCTTCCACCTTTTCCGGTGGTGGCAATACCATACTACCATAGATGAGAGGTATGTACCTCATCCACCTTGTCAGGTGGTGGCAATCCCGTACTACCATAAATAAGGGGAATGTTCCTCGTCCACCTTGTCAGGTGGTAGGAATCCCCTACTACCAAAGATGAGGGGTATGTACCTCATCCACCTTCCATGCGGGTGACATGCCTTGGATTCCAAGTACTAAGTTACTTGGTTTATTGTGATGATCTCTTTCTACACATGTATTATGTTCTATATACACATGTTTTACTTAAAGCATTGATCGTGCATGTCATGTTGCTAACACACTATCTCTTGCTTATGTATAAGCATTTTGATTATGTTGCTATCACTTGTTGCTTTGCATCTTACATACTTAGTATATTCAAACGTACAAATGAAAACTCTATGCCTACATGATTTTACCATGTAGGAATCAGAGCTCCACTGAATCATCTTCCTCACCTACGTGGCTAGTACTATCTTTGAAGAAAGTTTGGTGCGTCCTCAACTCCGAGGATAATATCCTTTGATCTTACGTTATGTAAAGTCTCTCTTTCATTAATTGTATGCTTTTGACTATGAGGGTGAGCCTGAAAAGATTTCATGACCTACCCTCATTCAATTCTATCTTTAGAGGTGTTGTCGGAGAAGTTATGTAATATGATTTAAGCTTTGACTCTCTTGACTCTTGTATGTTTTAAGCTATGAAAGACTTCTTTATTCCTTTTACCCTTATTTATGTTCTCTTGTTGATGTTTAATTGCTTCCGCATTCAATGATGTGTAATGATATTCCATGAGGCTTGTTTGGGGTCCCTACGGGTTCCCCATTCACCGTGTCACATCTAGGCCATAGGTCTGGGTTGTGACAAAGATGGAATCAGAGCACTAGGTAGTTAATTGTCCTCGAAGTCTAACACACCAAATCGATTAGAGTGTTATTCATAGTTGTAAAGCGTGCCACAACTATGAATGAGAGGCTATGAGGTATTTTAGGAAATGTTTCACTTCTTCATGATTTGTATTTACAATATAGTTAAGTCTTCTAAGGTTTATATCTTATTCTTAGTCATTGTATTTTAGGAAATCTCTCAAGCTATTCAGGATGGTGACATGCCAAATGCAGAGGTTCGTAATGCTCTATGGTTGTTGGCCAAGGTTGTGACCGCTCGACTCAATCAGCAAGTGACTGCCCTCGAGAATTCAAGTGGTAAGAGGGAGGAGAGAGGGGCTAAGAGGACTCGGCATGATGATGGTGTCTAAGGTGTTGATAATAGAATAACTCATCCTAGGTGCCCAAAATATGGGAGGAGACATGGTGGCACATGTTGGAGGAACACGGGTGCATGCTTTGGGTGTGGCGACAATGGGCATAAGATGAGGTATTGCCCAGTGGCCTCAAAGGAAGGAAGAAGAAGGGTTCAATTTGGAGATGGCAACGATGGGAGAACTAAACCTAAGAGTCAAAGCTAAGGGAGAAACCATGTTGGCCCATGCTTGAGGAAGACCAATGATTGTTATGCTTGTAGAAGTGCAGATCAAGTTGATTGTCCATATGTTCAAGGGAAAGGGAAGGGTGTTGGAGTGTAAGTTTCCCCTACATGCCGAAAGTACGGGAAAGGTCATGGTGGCCCTTGTTTAAGAAGTCTAATGCTTGCTTTGGTTGTGGTGAATTTTGTCACAAAGTAAGTGGTTGTTTTAATACTCAACCCAATAGTAAACATGGTGGTCCACAAGGCAAAGGTGTTGATGTTCAGGCTTCCCTTACGAGTCACAAGTGTGGAGGGTACTATCTGAGAGAATGTGTGTTCGGTTCGAGTGCATGTTTCGAGTGTGGTATAAAGGATCATGGGTCAAGACATTGTCCATGGCTTACTAAGGATTATGGAAATGACCGTCGTCACTTCCAACTGTACCTCTAGGGGATCACTAGACTTGGCATGGTTCTTTATAGGTATGTTAGAGGTTTTTGATGTTGATATATATGCTTTGATTGACCCAGGTGCCACTCTTTCTTTTGGCTTGTTGCCAAAAGATTCATGTTGAACCTGAACTTTTGTGTGAGCCTTATGAAGTGTCTACTCCCGTTGGTGCATCCATTGTTGCTAGAAGGATTTATAGGAATTGTCCCATTTTCATTTTACATAAAATATTGCCTTGTGATTTTGTTAAGTTGGATATGGTGGATTTTAATGTTATTCTTGGGATGGATTGGTTGCATGCATATTATGCCTCTATTGATTGTAGAACCCATGGGCTCAAATTCTAATTCCCTAAGGAACCCGTCCTTGAGTGGGAGAGTCATGATATGGTAGTTAAGGGCAGATTCATTTCTTGCATTTAGGCCAAAAAGTTGATCTCCAATGGGTGACTCTATTATCTTGTGAGGATTAGGGATATTGAGTCCGAGGTCCTTCCTATAGAGTTGGTTCCAGTTGTTAATGAGTTTTTTGATATTTTCCCTAATGATCTTCGCGGTGTTCCTCTCGAAAGGGAAATAGACTTTGGTATAGACCTCCTCCCCGATACTCAACCCATTTCTATCCCCCTTATCGTATGGCCCTGGAGGAGTAAAAGGAGTTGAAGGAGCAATTGAGAGATTTGTTGGAGAATGGTTTTATTAGCCTAGCCAATCACCTTGGGATGCACTGGTGCTATTTGTGAAGAAGAAAGATGGGTCCCTTAGAATGTGCATTGACTATCGGCAACTCACTAGAGTTACCATAAAGAATAAGAACCCTTTACAAAGGATTGATGATTTATTTGACAAACTTCAATGGGCTAGACACTTTTTTAAGATTGATTTTCGATCCGGGTATCATCAAGTGAAAGTGACGGAGTGTGACATTCGCAAGGCGACCTTCTGGACTAGGTATGGGCATTATGAGTTTGTGGTTATGTCATTTGAGTTGACCAATGCACTAACTATTTTCGTGGATCTTATGAATAGTGTCGTTAAACCCTATCTTGATTTATTTGTGGTGGTCTTCATTGATGATATTTTGATCTATTCCCATAGTGAGGAGGAGCATGTGAGTCATTTGAGGGTGGTGCTACAAAAATTGAAGGAAGAGAAGTTGTATGCTAAGTATGAGAAGTGTGACTTTTGGTTGCAAGAGGTTGCCTTTGTAGGTCATGTGGTGTCGGAGGATGGTATTAAGGTAGATCCCGAAAAAGGCAAAAATGATTAGAAATTGGTGTAGACCTTTGAATCTATCAGATATAAGAAGCTTCTTGAGCTTAGCGGGTTATTACCGGAGGTTTGTGAATGGGTTCTCTTCTATTTCTTCTCCCATGATTAAGTTGACTCAAAAGAAGGCTAAATTTGTGTGGACCGATGACTGTGAAAAGAGTTTTCAAAATTTGAAGGATAAGCTTATTTCCACTCCAATCTTGTCTCTATCGTAAGGGTTGAAAGGGTTTGTTGTGCATTGTGATGCCTCACGACTTGGTTGGGTTGTGATTTGTTGCAAAATGGTAAGGTGATATCCTATACTTCTAGAAAACTTAAGGTGCATGAAAGGAATTATCCTACCCATGATCTTGAAGTGGCCGCTGTGGTATTTGCTTTGAAAATTTGGTGTCATAACTTGTATAGGGTGCATGTTGATGTGTTCACCGATTGTAAGAGCCTCCAATATGTGTTCATTCAAAAAGATCTTAACTTGACACAATGGAAGTGGTTAGAGCTTCTTAAAGATTATGATATGAGTATGCATTATCACCCTAATAATGTTAATGTTATGGCTGATGCTTTGAGTAGGGTATCTATGGGTAGCCTAGCTCATGCTGATTATGGTGTAAAAAAGTGGCTAGAGAAGTCAATCGGTTGGCTAGGTTGGGAGTTAGGTTGGAGGAGGTTGACAATAGTGGAGTTTGTGGTTGATGGTTCCAAATCTTCATTAACTGAGGAAGTGAAGGCAAGGAAAGATCTTGACCCCGCCTTGCTAGAATTGAAGGACTTGGTGAGAGATGATAATGTGGAGGTTTTCTCCCAAGGGGGAGATAGTGCCCTTAGGTACCAAGGTAGATTGTCTGTGACTTGTGTTGATGACTTGAGAGAGAAGATTCTTGATGAGGCTCATAATTCTTCCTATTCTATTCACCCCGGTTCTACCAAGATGTATAGAGATTTGAGGGAAGTGATTTTGTGGGATGGTATGAAGAACGACATTGCTATGTTTGTGTCTGATTGCCATAATTATCAACAAGTGAAAGCAGAGCATTAAAGGTCGGGTGGCCTAGCCCAAGATATAGAGATTCCTACTTGGAAGTGGGAATAAATCAACATGAATTTTGTGGTTGGGTTGCCTAAAAGTAGAAAGCATCTCGATTCTATTTGGGTGCGTTTTGTTTTGGTTAAAAAGGTAAATTTATTCCAAGATTTCTTGATCCTGATAGAGTGTTGAGGAAGATTGGTAAGGTAGCATATGGGTTGGAATTGCCAAGACATGGATATGGTTAAATCCGATATTTCATGTGTCTGTGTTGAGGAAGTGTGTGGATGACCCAAATGCTATTATACCTCTAAATGTTGTGGGCATTGTGGAGGATGATTTGACTTATGAGAAGGTTCGGTGGAGGAATTGGGTGGATATGAGTAGAGGTTGATTAGTAAGTAGTGTTCATCGAGGTCTTTTGGGGGAATCCTGAAGTTTAAAGTGCAACATGGGGAGTCGAGGTGGACATGCAAAAGCGATATCCCTATCTCTTCCATTCTATTCAAGCCTAAATTACTAATTCTAAGTCCCCTATGTGATCTCAAGTCTTAAGTTTCATCTATCATGTCATTTACATACATTCATGTTTAATTTGACAAATTCATGGTGATTTTTAAACTTGAGATTTTTGAAATGATGTTTAAGTACACTGTTGCATTCTTGTGTGGGCTGAAATTATCTTGATTATTCGTCCTACATACATTACTTTGACCTTCAGGGACGAATGCTCCCAAGGGGGAGATATTGAAACGATCCCAAAAAGTTCCCGAGAATGTACCTTGGAAGTGCCCATAATCGTAATTTTTATATATCTAAAAGTCCATGCATGATACCAAAAATCTAACTTCATATTCTTGTTCAGGAGGAAAAATTGAGTAGGGGATAGGTATAACCCAAATATTAGAGGACCCATAGCGAAAAATGAATTTCACCAAAATTTGATTTCCAAAAGCTATACACGTTGGCTCCGTGACGCGGAGCAGTATATTTGCTGCCATATTTCTAATCTCAGTCTAAGACAGCTGTCGTAGAGCAGTGTATTTGCTGCCAGATTTTCTAATCTCAGTCCAAGGCTTTGGGGTCTTGGGTCTAAGCCTTTCAACCTCATATCATATAAGACATTCCCTAAAATCCTCTCTAACACTTAGACAAATATTTCACTGAAATTCAAGTGTCCCAATCTCATTCCGGATCTAAGGATTTTATTCAAGCTTCAAGCTCTCATTCCAATATTCATCAAGGGAATCTCCATAGTTGAGGTATGTGGGTTTCAATCATTGGATTTCACCCGTGGTGCCCGACCTTCCTTTTAACATAAATTGCATGTTTCTATGTTGATTTGCTTATGGGTCTTACTTATTATGAATTTTGGCTATAAACTATGTTGGGGTTTTATGAAATGTTATTCAACTATGCATGTTTTGAGCTTTGAATCTTAATATTATGAGATTTGATGAAGGGTTTCAATGTATATTGCATAATAGTGTTACCAAGTGTTGGTGGGTGGTTTTACGTTGGTTTTTCTCATATTATTTCACTCCTGAATTGCATGATTTTATACTAGTATTACACACTTGCCAGGTGTTTGACAAAATGTACGGTTATAGATTCTTCAGCTATTGAAGGTCTAATGATAGCATATGAGTTAAGTGACTTTATAATGACGAAAGGAACGTATATATATCTGTTGATCTCATGAATAGTATCTAACGTGTTGCATGTTGACCATATCAAAGATGAGGGGTATGTACCTTATCCACTTGTTGGGTCGCAATGAAGGAGAGGATAAATTTTGAGAATTACTTGATGCAGCGAAGACACCTTCTAATTCGACAGATGTTGAGTTGAGCATTGGAGAGTGCACGGGCAAAGCATTTAGGAGTAGATGACAAAAATTTAAAGTTGATGGTGTAGTAGCCCTAGGTAAAACATCAGAAAAAATTTCCCAATCGATATTAATGTTAGAGTGGAAAAGATATTAAGAAACGGATAAGTGTCTTCACAAAAAAGAACATCCCTGGATAAGTACAATTTATTTTTGACTGGATCATAACATTGGTGACAATAATACTTACTAGAAAATCCTAAATATACACAAGGACTAGACTTTGGCTCAACTTATCTTTGTTATATGGTTTAAGCCACATGTAGCATAAACAACTAAAAACTCTAAGGGATTAATACTTTAGAGCCTCTTGAAATAAAAATTCATAGGGACATTTATTTTGTAAATTTTGAATGGCTATATGGTTGATAAGGTAGACTGCTTGGTGACAGGCAAAACTAAAAAGTTGAGGTGAAGGAGTCTTGATGCAACAAGGTTTTCCCTGTTTCAATAACATGCCTATGTCTACGTTCAACCAGTGCCACTAAATGTTCAATGTCATGACTTTGGAGATATGAGGATAAACCTTGAAACCCACCACCACCATCAGCATAGAGAGGCAAGATTATGGATTGAAATCGACGCTCTAGTAAGGGAAGTAAATCTTTAAACACTTCAAGAACTTCCATTTTGATTTTATAGTGAACAACCACATGTATTTTGAAAACTATTCAAAAAATTAGGCATAATATCTCTTATTGTCAATTGACAAAAAAGGAGCAGGCCCCCATAAATCACTATTAATAATTTGCAATATTCGTTGACTTTGTAATGAATTTTCTAGAAAAAGGTAACCTATGCATTTTATTAAAATAACACGAATTAAAAATTAGAATGGTTCTAGAATGTGAAACCGTAGGAGAGAAAACTGATATAAAATCGTGTTAAAAACATGATGATTAGGATGTCCTAATCGCTGATGCCGCAGGTGAAGATGAACAACAATATTGCATTGAGGGGAATGATGTGCACTGCCCGACGACCACTCATATATCCCACCTTTAATCTGCCCGCGAAAGAGAGGCCACCCCATACTCAGATCCTTCACAAAAAAAAAAAGAAAAATATTCAATGGACGTATGGTTATTATGGCAGAATTTTGAATAGATAGAAGATTATTTTTTATTGCATGAGAACATAAGGTATTGAGAAGCTTAAATTGCTGAGTCGATGCACTTACGTTACTGTTACTGGTATAGATATTATAATAGCCTTACCATCAACCATTGCTATCTCCTCTGCACTATGGTAGGCGTGCACATCAGTAAAGTCTTACATAGTTGGGGCCATACGATGGGTGGCACCGGTATCCAAAACCTAAAGAGCCTGTTGAGCTGGAGAGCAAGCAGTATAGCTTGCCCGGGCCTGTAGGTGATTGTGTGATTGTTATCTACAGACTTTAGCATAATGACCAGGCGATCACACAATTTGCACTTGAGAGTGTTGTCAAAACACAATTCAAAACGCGACTGCTGGATGTTTTTTCCAGTACACCATGGTTGGGTACAACTTGACTGGTTAGTGTTGGGGGAATTTACACTTGGGCGCTTATTAGAGTTGTTTCCTTAGTGAGGATGCATGTTCATTTACTGTTCAATGGTAGCAGTAATTAGAGTTGATAAAGGTTTCTTTGCTTCTTCATGCTTTATAATAAGTTTATGGCCAAGTGACTTTTCATCAATTTCTGGATAAGAGATAGTAGAATCTCTTGCACGGATAGCAACAGATATTTCACGAAATTCAGGTCTAAGTATAGCGAGGGTCTTAGCAATCAGTTCCTTATTAGACACAGGAGCTCTAGTAGTGAAAAGTTCATCACAGAGATATTGAACTTTGTGTATATAAGCAGTGACAGGAAGAGTTTATTTTGAGAGATGAGCTAGACAATCGCGCAGATAAAGGATTCTTGTTTGCAATTTGTTTGCATAGGAAGCTTGTAAAGCATCCCAAGAAGCCCGGGAAGAGGATGCAATGGCAACTTTAGCAGTAAGTGTAAGATCAAATGAGGCCAAGATAGCATTTTAAATTAGCTGATCTTCCCGATACCATGAAGCAAAAGTAGGATTGTCGGCATCCTAATTGTTTTGAGCCACTGTACGAGTTGGGGCAGGGCGAGAACCATCGAGATGTCCAACAAGGTTGTGGCCATGCATAAGCATAGAAACTTGTTCTTTCCATGGAGAAAGTTGTGGTTGCCTGAAACGAACCCAAAAAGTGCCTGAAAATGTGCCTCAAAAATACCCATATTAGTAATTTCTATATATCTAAATTCGTGCGTGATATTGAAAATCTGACTTCATATTCGTGATCAGGGGGGACAAATTGAGTAGGAGATACGTCTAACCCTGATTTTAGAGCAATCTTATCAAAATTTGATTTTCAAAAAATGACGAACTCCAGAGACGATCTGCGCCCCTGGCACGACGCGGCTAGGGCGCGGATTAGTGTTAAATATTGCCAGTTATTTCTTGGTTGGTCCAAGACCTTTGGTTCTTGGTTCTAAGCGTTTCTATGCATAAAAACACCTATACTTAGTCATTTTTCAACCCCGTACAATTCTAGATATTTCCCAAAAACCTCTCAAATACTTAGACAACTATTTCTCTTGAATTCAAATGTCCCAAACTCATTCCGGATGTTAATGAATTCACTCAAGCTTCAAGTTTTCTTTCCAATCATCATCAAGAGAATCTCCAAAGTTGAGGTATGTGGGTTTCAACCATTGGGTCCTTTCACGCATGGTGCCCAACCATCCTTTTTATACAAATTACGTGTTTTCAAGTTGATTTACTTATGGGTATTCTTAATATGAATTTGATTAAACTATCTTGGGGTTTTCATGAAACGTTGGCTGCTTAATTATGATTCGAGCTATGAATCTATGTTCTATGATGAGATTTGATGAAGGATTTTAATGTATCTTGCAAGAGGGTGTTAACAAGTGTTAGTCGGTTGATTTATTAGTTTTTCTTATATGATTTCACTCTTACATTGTATAATTTTGAACTAGCATTAAACACCTATCAAGTGTTTGATATAATGTCTAGTTTAGGCTTTTTGAGTTATTGATATCTATTGCATGGCATATGAGTCAAGTGACTTTATGATGACGATACTAATGTATGTGTGTGTTGATTTCATCAAAAGTATCTATAGTGTTGCAAGTGAACATACCTTTTTGAGGGGTGCTATGCCTCAATTAGACGGATGGCAGGGTATGACTACCATCAACCAGGTGAGGGGTTGATACATCAATCACCATGGATGGCAAGGTGTGACAACAATTAACCAATTAAAAGGTTGATACCTTAATCACCATAGATGGAAGGGTATGACTACCATCAACCAGTTGATTGGTTGATATCTCAATCACCATGGATAGAAGGGTGTGACAACCATCAATCAATTAAGGGGTTGATACCTTAATAACCATAGATGGCAGGGTGTGACTACCAACAACCAATTGAGAGGTTAGTACGTGAATCACCATGGATGGAAGTGTGTGACTACCATCAATCAATTGAGGGGTTTATACCTCAATCGCCTCTCCAAGGGGGTAGTAGGCCTTTGATTCTATACTAATAGTCTCTTACTACACCTGTAATATGTTCTATATAAGCATGTTTACTTCAAGCATCATTCATGCGTGCCATATTGTTATACATCATCCATTTCCTAATTATACATTTTGAAAATGTTGCTTATCTCTTGTGGCATTGCATCCTACATACTTAACACAATCAAACATACTAACGTATACTCTATGCCTACATGATGTTACCATGTGGGGATCGGAGCTCCACTTGATCATCCTCCTTCTCCATGTGGCTAGTACTATCTTTTGAAGCAAAGCTTAGTGAGTCCTCAACTCTGAGGACAATAGCTTTGATCCTATGTTATGTAAAGACTCTTTTCATGTTTGGATGCTTATGACTATGAGGATGAGCCCGGAAAGTTGTCTTGGCCCCCGCCAATCTATGTTAGAGGTGTTGTTGGACAAGTTATGTAATTATGCTTCAAGCTTTGACTCTTTGAGGATTTATAATATGAAAAACTTCCCTTTATCCTTATTTCTATTCTCTTGTTGTATCTTAATTACGATCGCAACCAAGGATGTGTAAATGATATGCTAAGAGACTTGTTTAGGGTCTCTTTGGGTCCCCATTAATCGTGTCACGTCTAGGACCTAGGCTTGGGTCGTGACACTACCAGTTAATTTGATTAGTAACTGGGTGACAAGATATAATTGAACAATCAGTCTATTGGCATCAGAATTGGCTACGGTCTATTATCATATTATAATAAATGATATAGAATATACACTATACACATTCTTCAATTTTCTAGAAGATTGAAAGAAAGACTTTATAACTTATCCACTATATGTATGTTCCTTTTCTAACAAATACTTCACCTTCTAGATAATTCAGTTTACACAAAGAGTAGAGCAAAATAGAGAAATATTACCATATTGCAATTATTGCTCTGGAAGTCTAGGATTTTGAAAACAAAAATTTTATTTAGAGGATACAAAGAGAGCAATGGACCCAGACACTCATTCCTTGCCCTACCTCCTCGTAGCATACATAATGCTACGATCTAATCACATACTTCTTTTTGTGCAATATTCAAAACTATCTCTTGTAGTTAATTACAAAAAAAAATTCAATACTATAGAAGCAAACAACACAAAAACAAATATAGCTCGCAGGCAATTTTGAGAAAGTTGAATATGAAATTCTTCACTAACCAAAACATAGCTCAGTAATTTTTTTATAAAGAAAAATCAAAGTGTATACAAACTGACTCGAATATGTTTAATCACATAAAAAATAAATCATAAAAATCAGAGCCTAGAACTATGGGTGCTTTCTATGCATAATTAATGAGTAACTAGAAAAGAACATTGATATTACTTAAAATCCTTCAAAACCTCCCAAAAGTAACTATGGCTGCTCTTTAAGCTTCAAAGTCATAGAGTAACAAAGATGTTATAAGTAAATGCCAATCTTTTGTATGATTTTGAAGAGAGGATGTAACGGAGGTTGAACATGTTGCATTCCTTATTACACGGCTCACCAAGTTCCTCTTTTGTAATGATTCATTAAGAGTAATGATAGAGTATAGAAAATTTTCCATTGCTCTTGCTTCGAGTATGATGATTGCCTTGGCACCTTTGTACTCTCACATCTGTATCGAGGCTGTAGAAACATACTTACTGGAGACTTTTGTACTGCAGGGGGTCCCTTCTAGATACTACAACTCTAACTGCAGTCTTATTTTCCAGAATACAAACCTTCCCTTATAATTAGGAAAATTGTCCAACTTTTAGAATTACCCTGGCTTAAGGAAATTAAAATAGAATAGCTTCCAGGAATACTTTAAATTCTTCTATTTGTTCTCCTTCATAACTCCTAGCCAGTTTATTCCACACTCTCCTGAATGGATAATATTTCCATTGCATCATTCCTCTAGTAAGAAAGTGTTAAATGATATCTTGTCAAGTTTCCTTATAGCCTGAGATATGATTAAGTCAATTTGCATGACAGTTTGGCTTGACACAAACAGTGGCTCTCCATCCTTATCAATCCACAAATGCTCCATCACTCAATACTTCAATTCGGTAAAGTGTATTCATGAAGTGGATTCAGGATTTCTTTGATTGAAGAGAAATTTTTCAGTTGTCCAATTTCATGCTAATCCAAAATTACATCATCCTTTGAGTCCCGGTGATTGACTTGTATACGTAATATTTGTACTGAATCAACTGGAGATTCTAGATAGGATTAATACTCAGATTGAATCAGCTGAGAAACACTCATGAAAAGGAGGAAGAAGGGTATTGATGAAACTTTTGTCTTCATATATGTTATGGTCAAAGCTCGTTATAGTGCGTATTATTTACAACGTCGTATGACACATACTCTTCAATCACTATATTATATATGAAGATAAAAGTTTTATATATGAGTAAGTGTCATGTGACGTAGTAAATTATATTCATTATAATGAGGTTTGACTATATTATATATGAAGACAAAAGTTTCATACAATACCTTTCTTCCTCCTTTTTTTGATTGCTTCGTAGCTGATTCAGTCCGAGTATTAATCCTATCTAGGATGTCCTCAGTTGACTCAGTCTGAGTATTACATATCTAAGTCGACCACAGGGACTCAAAGGATGACATACATTTTAGATTAGTATGAAATTGGACAACTGGAAAATTTCTCTTCAATCAAAGAAATCCTGAATCAACTTCATGAATACACTTTACTGAATTGAAGTTCGAGTGATGGAGCATTTATGGATTAATAAGGAGGGAGAGCTACTACTTGTGTCAAGTCAAATAGCCGTGCAAATTGACTTAATCAAGGTCTCAGTCAATAAGAAAACTTGACCAGATATATTTTCACACTTGCTTACTAGATGAATGATGCAATCGAAATCTTAGCAATTCAGGAGAATATAGAATAAACTAGCTATGAGTTATAAAGGAGAACAAATAGAAGAATTTAAAGGATTCCTAGAAGCTATTCGATTTTCACTTGGCTTGAGCAAGGGAAATGCCAAAAGTTGGATAATTTTTCGAATTATAACAGAAAGATCTGTATTTTGGAAAATAGGACTGCAATCAAAGCTGTAGGATACAGAAGGGACCCTCTGTAGTACCAAACCCTCTGGTAACTAAGTTTCTATAGCCTCGATACAGATGAGTCAGTACAGAGATAGTAAAGGAAATCATCCTGCCTGAAGCAAGAGTAATGACTACTTTTCTATACTCCAATATTACTCTTAATGAATCATTACAGAAGAGGAACTTGCAAAGTCACATACTAAGAAATGCAACATGTTCATCCTCCATGTCATCCTCTCTTTCAAACCATAACACAACATATACATGTCTTCAAATTTTGGCCAAGTCTAATTTTCTCAAGTATTTGAAACTAGTTTTTCTCCATGTCTTCCTT